>LPNX010904453.1:534078-607564 GCA_001517045.1 Pseudotsuga menziesii
ACGGCCAAGCGTGGATACAGCAACGGTCAAGCGTGGATACAGCGATGGCTAGGCGTGGATACAGCGACGGCGTGCCGTGGAAATTTTCTAAGTCTGACCGTCGCAGGTATAGCATCCCCGTCGCTATACCTGGGGTTTTGTCGTCGCTATAGAGACGTCTTCTTATCGCTATAGTGACAGCTTAGACATCTAAATAAATATAGAACATTGTCGCTGTATCCACGGCAAATTAGGGGTCGTCGCTATTGCGATGAAACAGTTGCCACAGAAAAAAAAACACTTAGACGTGGCAATATCCATGCTTATCCGTGGATATTGCCACGTTTTGTCGTGGCAAAATTGATCACTTGTACTAGTGAGCCAAGTAAAAACTCTTTAAATGATCATCTACGAGAATTCCTTCACTTGGTTCAAACTTGGGTAACATCTTGTCAAAATCCTGAGGAAAATCATGCAAGGGGGGTGTTAGATTTAAACGAGACCTAGCCCTCCAAGCAGGTTGTGGAGGTGGATGATTTGAATTTACATTAGCCATGATTCTGAGTGGAGTATGCAGTTAGGACTGAATAGGGGTCTGGAATGGTGAACAGTAAGGGGAATCTGGATTCAATTTATCTAAAGGTTGGTCAACTTCCTATAAGGCTGCTTCTACCAATTCTTCAAGATATTCTAACAACAATGAGTCTTCCAATTGAGGGAGATATTTCTTCTGATACTCTCTTCTAGGTAGGACAAAGATAATAGGTAATCCTCCAATCTTTTTCACATATGCCCTGGTAAGTCTCCTTAAATCATCAACCACTTCGTTATCAACGGGATAAAAATACCTTGTTTCTTTTTCTTCAGGAGTGGGTTTGTGAAGTGAACTGTTTTCAGAACTGTCACTAGTGGAGTAATTTCGAGAAAGTGGGCTTCCTCGACCAACCATGCACTGGTGGCCCTCCTTCTAGAACCAAATCTATTGGATCCTGTAAAATCATAGGTAACAACAATAGGGATTCTCCCTAATAAACATTCCCAATTAGCTCGTTATTGTTTGGTATGGGGAATCCGTCCGGTTTACGGTCTGGCTACCATAAGTCAAGTAATGATTAAAGTGTTTTACCGGTTACGGCCCGGTCCACTATGTATATATTTTTTTTTAATATTTAAGTATGATGTGCAAATGCCTAACTAAATGCAGGCGATAGAGATAACAAGGTGAAGTGAATAATTATTCACTTACACAAATAATATTACCAAAAGACTTGGAATATTAAATAAGCCATAATAATATATAAATTGATGATATAATAGATATGATGATTTACAATGGTCGGACTTATATATGTCCATTCGTGACTTTCCAACCTACAGTCATGACTCTTTGATAATTATTAATTATTAATTAATAATTATCTATTAATATTATTTTTAATATTTATATATTTTATGTTTGTTACATTGCCTTCCCCTTAAGGGAAGCTTTGTCCTCAAAGCTTGTTTAGTGAAGGACTTCTCAGTTATGAATAACGTCTTGCCATGTATCTCTGAACTTGTAACTTCGACACTTGATGAGACATGGTGATATAATTTCTGAATCCCTGAACTGAATTGTCGCATTTCCTTGGGAGTCATCCATCCAAGATTTACTTTCATTTGAGCTACCTGTTGGTCTCCTTGCTGAATAAAACTTCTTGTTTTTAGTTTAGGTTGTATATTTTGTGTTCCTTCGTATTTGACATCGTAACCTCTCAGTTTATGTACATTTTGACCCTGCCATTGGTCAAAATGACTTTTATAGTTAGGGTGTCGATAAGGAGTTTTTATTGTTTGTTCATTTGCTGGATTGGCTTTTTTTTTATCTGTATTGATAACTGGATTTGTATTTGCTTTGTTTTCCTCAACTTGTTTTTTTGAGCCCAAAAGTTTTGATGTCCTCTTCTGAATGTGCACCAACTTGTTTCCGACTAAATATTTCTTAAGATTCCTGATCGTTTCTTCTTGCTTTTTCGCATCGTCTTTAAGCTCTAATAGTTTCTTCTGTAGATCTCTATTTTCCTCTTCTATATTTTGATGGTCCTATGCCCTATCTTTCACCTTCTTGATTTGAAAGAGCAACTTCTGATTATGATCTCTTAAACAATATATCTCTTCCTCTTTGTCCTTGATGACTTTGTCGAATTCTTTCTGCATCTTGTGTCTTGATTTTTGATCTTCTTGTGAAATCATCTTCAAAATGTCTTTGAAATCTTTAGATGACACATCCTTGGAATCCGATTTCATTGAAACATCTTGCAGTTTGATTTGTTTCTTCTTATATGGAAATGTTAAAAACTTTTTCTTCATATTTAAGATGATTGCTCCCAATGTTTCCATCCATGATAAGCCAAGAATGATGTCAACTTCATTTAGATAAATACTCGTAACATTGAATTGGGATGTGAACTTATACTCATCAATTGTCAGTTCTAAGTCCCTAATGGCATATTGCTTCCCACCATATTTATCTTTCTTTTCGATTATACTTAGTTTTGGGACGAGTAATTGATTTTCCAAGCTGACATTAATGTGATTTTCCTCGTTGGTTGGGAAAATAGCGATGCTAATAGGTTTGCTTTGAATAATCCCTTCAAGTTTTAGAATGTCAATGGCTACCCTTGAGTTGGTCTTCTGGAATCTTCCTTTTTTGTCACCATGAGACTCCATTTTTGTGTTCGAAGGTGAATAGTCTTCGATTTTCGGCGATAATTGATCTTCCTTTGAATTCTTTGGCAATAAATGGTCTTCGAATTTTGTCGATGATAGGAGGGTCTTTGACTTCGAATTCTTGAATAATAATGCTATTGTTCCTTTTTTGTATTAAATAATAATTGTAATTATTACAATTATTAATATTAATAATATTTTTTCATAAATATAATAATAATATTAACAAGGCACTTGGATCTCCACGTTGTTAACCTTTTGATTTAGATTAACTTCTTTGTGGATTGTGTGTATATTAGGTGGTTGAGAAGAATGATTGTTAACTTCCCCACCCAGGTTCAAATCTCACTTCTTTATGCACTTCTAGTTTTTATGTTATTTAATAAAGAGAATTAAAGACTAAACTCAACCTAATTAAGGTATGAGTTATTATTTAATATCCAATAACCTTTCAATAAGTAAATAACTTAATTAAGGTGTGAGTTGGTTTGTTAATAAAACCAAGGGTTTTTTTTATAAAACCATGGCGTTTGTTTTCTTCTTTCCTTTTTTCATGGGATCTTCTCCCTTCTTCTCTTTTTTTATTTTTATTTTTACTTCTTCCTTTTTTTCTTTTTTATTTTTACTTTTTTTTTTTACTTCTCACTTTTTTTCCTTTTACTCTCTATTTTTATGGTCAAAGACCCAATTCAGGAAACCTGGAATAATGGCTAAAAGCTGATAAAATGGCCAAAGGCCGGAATCTATCCAACGAGGCTCTGATACCAATGAAGCGAATAATTATTCACTTACACAAATAATATTACCAAAAGACTTGGAATATTAAATAAGCCATAATAATATATAAATTGATGATATAATATATATGATGATTTACAATGGTCGGACTTATATATGTCCATTCGTGACTTTCCAACCTACAGTCATGACTCTTTGATAATTATTAATTATTAATTAATAATTATCTATTAATATTATTTTTAATATTTATATATTTTATGTTTGTTACACAAGGAGGGTCACAACATGATGCGCAGATTCTTACCTCTTGTCTTACCTCTCTCGCTTCTAAATCACAAAACTAAGAGAAACTAACTAAGACTCACTAACCTATCCCTAGGGAGAAAAACTATAATTAATGGTGAGTAATGTATTGTATTACATGCATAAAAAAAATCACAGGTAGTTGTTAAAATTACCGAACACATGAATATCAATAGAAAGATGAACAACAAGATAGCTTATCATTAATTAAAACATTCATTACTCAATGTGGAAATTTCACAAAAATAAACAGGCACACATTCATAACATGAAAGAATTCAATAGGTTAGAACGATCTCACAGTTCATGGAAACAAGCTAAAAAAATAAATAGTTCACATCCAACCAGCCCATGGAAAACATTTGAAACTGCACAAAACTTTCTTCGGCTGAAAACATATAACTCTTTATTGTAAAATGAATTAGTTCTTCTTACAATAAGCTTCCTCAAGATATCTTGAAAAAAGGTCCTTTTCTATCTAAAACTCTCCTATACTTATACAGAAAGCAAAAAATTCTTGGGATACCCGTCTTTGCCTCTGGAGCTTCCCCAACCTTTCCTTTACAAAAATTTGTCCTGTACCTTGTGCACAAAAATTAATATAATATATTACATTGTTCATCAATATTCCCAAGACATTTCACAAGGAAGGCCTAGCTTGCTCACTTGTGAACTTTTTCCATGCATCAGCATCTATTGCTATGCTTTCAAACCTAGAAGGTTCAAGGAATCAAATGTTAATTTCATAATGGAAAGCTTGGGTCTTCACACCCTCTATTCTAGTAGAAATTGGGCACATCTGGTCCTCCAATAAGTTTATGCTCACAGCTGCATGTGCTACTTCATTTTTTAATATCCATTCATCCAAATGCTTGACATGCTGGATTGCTTGTTCATCCTCATTGTATCTATCCTGTAAATGCTTTAAAAATAGTTCATGTTCAGGTAGCACCTCCAATCATTTCTCAACAGAAGTCTGACACCGATTATATGTGAAGAGAACTCTCCTGCAGAATTCGGCACAAGCTGTCTTTGTCTTCTTCACTGTTTTCTTAAATTCTTCTGGAATATTACTGGTGAATTCCATTAACTCATATTCTTGCTTCAATGTTTTCTGATCTTTGACGGATAGTTATGCGGGACATTCCTTATTGGTTTCTACCCAAACCATTCTTCCCTTGATTTCCTCCAGTATCTACTTTTTTCTCAGTTCTCTTAACAATTCTCTTATTTTCTTTGTCATAGAATATAGTATTAAAATAAGGTATTTCCTCCCCTTTGGTAGGCATGGAAGGATTCAAATCAAATTCATAAATTGGAACTTCTCCTAACATACTACCAGAAGGGATAGCAGGCTCTAAGGGATGAATACTGGACTGTCCTTGTTCTTGATCTGTAGGATCTTATCCTTCTTGTACATCAACTTGCTCTGTGGGCTGCTTTTCCTTTTGGGGTTATGTTAACCTGAAGCCCTCACTTTCTTCCTATTTCTTCTTTATCTCCACTTCTTCTTTTCTTTTCTTTTCTTCTTCTTTAATCCTCAACCAAATCTCTGCTTCTTGTACCAATATTCTAGCATCTTCTTCTCTTTTCTTGGCCTCTTCCTCTTCTAGCTTCTTAGCTTTTTCTACAGTCTTGCCTTTTCCACCCACATTTCTTATCTTTTGCTTGAACCTTTTCTTAAGGGCTGTTATGTTTTTGGCATTGCATAACATCTCCTCATCTTTGTCCCAAAAGTCAGTGTACTCAAAATGAATTCCAGCTTCTTTGCAATAATTAGCTACTTAGTTCTAGGAATCATTTCTATGAAAGTTCATTTCTCCAAAGTGAAAATATTCTAATTATTTAACAAATTCTGCTTCCTACTTTACCGTTGAAAACTTATAGCTTCCAATGAAGAAGGGTACTACTGGGTGCACTTCCTTTTTATGTTCAAACAAAAAATTTCCTACTCCATCAATGTACAACTATCTGACAACCTCCTTGTGGAGTACATAATCTGTAGCATATTTTGGGAGCATAGAAGGAGCTCTTGATCCACCATACATCCTCACATACAATCCATCTTTTGTCAGATAATAACTCCTGAATTCTTCTATGAACTTAAATGCTTCCTCGGACATGCAATTACATTCTGTTAGGAAAATCAGAGTATATAGGGGCATAATGAAATGCTCACAAATCTCCCTATAGTAACTATAATACTTATGAGCCCAAAATGTTGAAATATTGTAACTTCGAAGAATATTCTATATGTATCTTTTGTGGTCCCCGATGGTCCTACTAGGAGAACCACTTGTATTATCTTGTACCCCGATGCTTCTAATTGGAATAACTAATAAGAGTCATGAGGTTGTCCCCTCTAATTGTAAAGGTGAATCATTAGCACCCCAGTGTGGTTACTTGAGCCTACATGTGTAACTCGAGCCTACATGATTAAATTGAGCCTATATGTTGGATGAGTTAATTGAAGTGAACGGATGAATATAAATAGAGGTATATCTCTCCTCATTTGAGCACACACTCTCACTTGTGTAGTGCATTAGTGGAGAAGAGAAGTAGCTGGAGAAGGAGGAGGATCAGGTTTTGATCTCCTTGCTGGTTTTATCTTTTATCTTTTTGGGGACATCTATATTGAGGAATATTTTGTTGGGTTTTTCCCTTTATGGTTTTCCCATGATAAATATTTGTGTTCCTTTTGTATGGTTGTGCTTGTCTATCTTTCAGTGATCCTGTTTATATGCTTTTGTTATGAAAATGAAATGAAATACTGATGTCTTAGTTAAGCATATGAAAAGTTAACATGGTATCAGAGCCACCCTGAAAGAAGACATTGTGCAGCTATATAAGCTAGGGATTCTTACTTTTTGGTTCTCTCTCCACAATCGATCAGCAAAAGAAGGCTAGGTTGACTCTCCATTGAAGGGCGAATCTTTCTGTCGAAGCGGAATTCGATTCCAAGCATTTTCAGTTTTCAGTGCGGGAAATTAGGGCTTCTTGCAGAAGAGGAATTTTTGAGTGAGCCCAGCATAGGATTTCTCTCCTCATCAAAATCGAAGTTTAGAGACCTATATCAATATTTTTGGTTGGGTTAAACTCCGAGAAAGTCAAACCCTAGTTTGACCCCGAGCTAGAAAAACCCTAAATACTAAAAATGCTAAGTTTTGGTAATTTCACTATATTATGATATTGGAGAAGTCTCAGGAGCTGAAACTTGCAGAGTCCAAAGATAAAATCTTGATTTACACAGTGTCCATGACATATGATCCCTTGGAGATATGATCCCTCCAAGTTAGGGTTCCAGCCTCTTCCAGAATTCATCGATAAACATGACACCTGGGGAGAACTGCTGTAGCTTGGGCTACAGAGATCCAAATGGAATTCCTAAAGATGTTCCAGAAAAATCATGGACTTTAATTTTTGTGGTCCTAATTTTATAACCAGAAGATGAAACAGTGACACTTGGCAGGCCGTACAACTTCGCTATTCTGAACAATACTGTAATAGTTCACCTTGGGAAAAAGATCATAAATACAAATTCATGAAACCAATTTTGATGACAACTATGGTTTTGGATTAGGGACATACGAGGTTACCTCAGTGAGAAATTTTAGACACATAGGGGCAGAAATTACGGAGATATCACAGAAACAGTGACAAGCATTTCTGCAGAAGCAGAATCATCTGATTTGAAAGATTGAGATTTCCAGAATCCAAGTACATCAGTCAACTCACATCATTCAAGCACATCTCCTGGTAAGGTCAATTTCTCATTCCACAAAATTTCAATTTTTTTTGTAATTCTCTAGCAATATGACTTCAAGCACTAAGCTTGAAGACAAGCTAGAAGGCATAGAGAATTTTCGAGCATGGAAATACAGGATTGGTCTCATTCTCCAAGAGAATGATCTTGATAATTATGTCAAAGAAGAAGTGTCAGAACCTGAAGAAGTTGAAGCCAAGGAGAAGCACAGAAAGGATATGATTAGGGCACAAATAATTATTGTTGACTCCATTAAGGATCACTTGATTCCTCAAGTGTCATCCAAGAAGACTCCAAAAGAAATGTATGATGCCCTTTCCAGAATGTTTGAGGGAAGAAACATCAACAGGAAGATGAATCTAAGAGCTCAACTGAAGAGCATCAAAATGAGTCATGGAGAATCCATCCAAGAATAATTTTCAAGGGTTTCCTAGATCAAAGAGCAACTAGAAGCTATTGGAGATAATCTTGATGAAGATGAAATGGTCATGACTGCTCTCAATGGTCTCACTAGACCCTAGGAGTATTTTATTCAGATGATGTGTGCCAGAAAAGAAAGCATGAAGTTTGATATTGTATGGGAAGACTGCATTCAAGAGGAGACTAGAGTGGCAAATAGGGAAGCCTTACTAAAAGTAGATGATCAAGCCCTATCCACTCACAAAAAAATAAGAAGGGGCCAATCAAACTTCAAGAGAATAAATTTCAAGGAGTCTCATCCTCCCAGAAGAATCCAAAGGGTAAGAGAAAATCCTTCCTTTAAATACTATTATGATTTTGAATGTTTTCATTGTAACAATATAGGACACATTGCCCGAAATTGTCCTAAAAAGGGGTAATAATATAGAAATAGGATCAACAACAACAAAAGGCACCATGCCCATCTAGAAGATGAAGAAGAAGAAGAAGAAGGCCCCCCAAGAAAACAAGAAAGAGAAGAATATGTAGAAGAGTATGTGATATTTTCTACAGTCTCTAGATCTGTAACTCCTGGAGAAGACACCTGGCTTATTGATAGTGGTGCTTCAAAGCACATGACGGGACAAAAGAAAACTCTGTCCAAACTTGAAGAAAAGAGCTCTCCTCAGAAGGTATCCTTAGGAGATGACTATCAATATCTGATCAAAGGTGTTGGTGAAGCAAGCTACAAACTTGATTCAGTTAATCCCCTAAAAATGAAGGATGTATTATATGTACCTAGTCTAAAGAATAATTTACTTTCTATCTCAGCTTTAGATAAGAAAGGTTTCAGATTTGCTTTCATAGATGGCCAAGTAGTCATGTGGCCCAAAGGAAAGAATATTAAAGATGCAATCATTATTGGTGAAGAAGAAGGAGGCTTGTATAAACTAAAGGGGCACTCAGATACAACCCTAGTGCATGAATCCACTAACCCTAGTGAAATATGGCATAGAAGGCTTGCCCATATCAATTAAAAGGCTCTACCTCATGTGAACAAAGTAGTGATGGGATTACCAGACATGAAGATCAAGCATAAAGGAATTTGCAAAGGATGTGCAAAGGGAAAGAACATCAAGAATCCATTTCTGAAAAGTGAAACAAAGACAAAAGGTACGTTGGAATTGATTCATTTAGATGTATGTGGTCCAATGTCTTCTACATATTTAAGTGGCTTTAAATATTATATCACATTTATTGATGACTTTTCAAGAAAGACTTGGATATACTTCCTGAAAGAAAAGAGTGAAGTGTTTGAAAAATTCAAGGAGTTCAAAGCCTTGATAGAGAATCTCTCAGATAAGAAAATAAAGACACTCCGATCAGACAATGGTGGAGAGTATACCTCAAAAGAGTTTGAAGCCTTTTACAAAGACTCCAGAATAAAAAGGGAACTAACCACTCCCTACAATCCTCAACAGAATGGGGTTGCAAAAAGAAAGAATAGAACCATCATGGAGGCAGTAAAGAGAATGATTTATGATCAAGATCTTCCAATGCATCTATGGGTAGAAGCGACAAGAACAGCTATGTATGTACATAATAGAATATCCCACAGTGCTCTTGGGTTCAAGACTTCAGAAGAGGTATTCACAGGAAAGAATCCTGAGCTAAGTCACCTCAAGATATTTGGTTGTCTAGTATATATTCATATACCAAAAGATAAAATAACCAAATTAAATCCATCCGAAAAGAAAGGGATATTTGTTGGATACTGTGAGGTATCCAAAGCATTCATAATATACATTCCTATATTCCATCACATGGAACTCAGTCGATATGTGACATTTGATGAAGAGGCAGCCCTCAAGAGATCTAGGAAATGCCAACATGAAGAAGTGTATGAAGAAGAGACATCTCTCAAAAATAAAGAATCTACATGTCTCCCTAAAGATGAAGCTCCTGAAGAACATGGCATAGCAGAACCTCAAGAACCTCCCATAATGGAAATAACAAGAAAGAGAAAGTCTGTTTGGACAAGAGAAATTATACAAGAAGAAGAAAGGTATGGAGCCCCTGAAGGCTCCACAAGGGAAAGAAAGAAACCTAAGACCTTCTCCAACTATGTAGCCTTGATGTGTGATCTTGTAGATCAAGAACCTACAAACTTTGAAGAAGCGGTCTAGAAGAAAGAATGGATATAAGCAATGACTAAAGAATATCAATCAATAATTAAGAATGATGTATGGGATATAGTTCCCAGACCAGAAGGAAAGAGTATAGTATCCTCCAAATGGATATACAAAGTAAAGCATGTAGCTGACGAAAGTATCGAGAAATATAAAGCAAGATTTGTAGCTAGAGGTTTCTCTTAGAAAGAAGGAATTGATTATGAAGAGACATTTTCCCCAGTAGCACGGTATACTTCGATTAGAACTATCATGGCACTTGCATCCATGATGAAGTGGGATTTACACCAGATGGATGTGAAAACAGCTTTCCTAAATGGAGTGATCGAAGAAGAAGTATACTTAGAACAACCTCAAGGATTTTAAGTTGAATATAGACATACACACGTATGCAAGTTGAAGAAGGCATTATATGGTCTTAAACAAGCTCCTCGAGATTGGTATGAAAGAATAGATGGTTTTTTGTCGAGCATGGGCTTTACCAAAAGTAAAGATGATCCTAAACTTTACCTAAAGGTTGTAGAAGATGAGCCTTTCATCCTGTTACTATATGTGGATGATTTATTCTTGATAGGGAATGAGAAACAGATTAAGGAAAGCAAGAAGAAACTAGCAGAAGAATTTGAGATGAAAGACCTTGGGTTAATGCACTATTTCCTAGGTCTGGAAGTATGGCAAAGTTTAGAAGGAATCTTTCTCAATTAGGGAAAGTATGCAGTAGAGATATTGAAAAGATTCAATATGTTGGAATGCAAAGCCTTGGCCACCCCCATGGATTCCAACCTAAAGTTTTTAACCGATGAATCATCAGAGTTAGTGGATGTGAATCTCTACAGAAATATCATTGGGTCATTGATGTACTTAACAAATACCAGACCATAAATTTGTTTTACTGTGAACACTTTAAGTCAATATCTAGTTCAACCTAGATGGGTTCACTTGGTAGCCTCCAAACATGTGATGAGATATTTGAAAGGGACTATAGACTTTGGGATATACTATGATAATAGCCATGAGTACAGATTATATGGATATACAGATGCAGATTGGGCTGGAAGTATCTCAGACAGAAAAAGCACATCAGGTGGTTGTTATAGTCTGGGATCTGCTATGATTTCATGGTTTAGAATAAAGCAATCCAGTGTTGCTCTAAGCACTGCCGAAGCAGAATATATAGCAGCTTGCTCTGCTAGTTGTGAAGCCAAATGGCTTCAAAAGTTGCTATCATGATTATTCAATCTAGAGTTGGACACTACCGTAATTCTATGTGACAACCAAAGCTGTATAAAGATGACAGAGAACCCTGTGTTCCATGACATATCAAAGCACATAGAAATTAGGTATTTCTACATTCGAGACATGATGCAGAAATGAGCCATAAAGCTCCAGTATGTGAGTACTGATGAATAGGTTGCTGATGTGTTGATGAAACCTTTGTCATGAGTGAAGTTTGAATACTTTCGAGACAAGCTTGGTGTGGTTCAAAAGGGTCTTCCCCGAAAGGGGGAGTAATGATGTTGTAGTGGGATTGTATCATCCCTGGGCAATTTCCCAAAAGTGACCCGGAGACCTCAGTCTTTGAGAATGAAGAGGGATTTTATCATCCTGTGACATATGTCCAAAAGTGATCCGGTGATTTCGGTCATCGAGAATGTGGTAGGATTGTATCATCCTTGAACTTCGGTTCAGAACAGATCCAATGAACCTCGGTCATCGAGAAGGTGGTAGGATTGTATCATCCTTGGACTTCAGTTCAGAATGGATCTAGTGAACTTCGGTCATCAAGAAGGTGGTAGGATTGTATCATCCTTGAAATTCAGTTCAGAACAGATCAGGTGACTTCGGTACTCGAGAACGTGTGTTGATCCCGTAATTCCTAGAGGAAGGATTGTCTGTGTTCCACAACTGTGTTGATCCCGTGATTCCAAAAGGAAGGATCATTAGTAACTCTGTAAAGACCTAAATCCCATAATTCCAAAAGGAAGGATCATTGACTTGATCCCATAATTCCAATAGGAAGGATTGTCTGAGTTCCACAGATGTGTTGATCCCATAATTCTGAAAGGAAGGATCGTTAGTAACTCCGTAAAGATCTAAATCCCATAATTCTGAAAGGAAGGATCGTTGGTAGCTCCGTAAAGACTTGATCCCGTAATTCCAACAGAAAGGATTGTCTGAGTTCCACAGATGTGTTGATCCTATAATTCCAATAGGAAGGATTGTCTGAGTTCCACAAATGTGTTTATCCTGTAATTCCGAAAGGAAGGATCGTTAGCAACTCCGTAAAGACCTAAATCCCGTAATTCCGAAAGGAAGGATTGTTAGTAGCTCCATAAAGACTTGATCCCATAATTTTGAAAGGAAGGATCGTCTGAGCTCCACAGATGTGTTGATCCCATAATTCTGAAAGGAAGGATCGTTAGTAACTCCGTAAAGACCTAAATCCCATAATTCCGACAGGAAGGATCATTTGAGTACCACAGACATGTTGATCCCATAATTCCGAAAGGAAGGATCATGTTGATTTTTTGATGATGATGATGTTGATGTTTTGATGATTTTGATGTTTTGATATAATGATGTTTTGGTGATGATGATATTTTCATGATGATGTTTCTGATAAAAATATCAGAGTATGATGATGATGTTGTTGCTGATCGAAAGTGTTGAAGATGATGTTGCTGATCGAAAGGTCAAATTTCTGAAGATGATATTGCTGATTGAAAGGTCAAAGTGCTGAAGATGATGTTGCTAATCGAAAGGTCAAAGCACTGAAGATGATGTTGCTAATCGAAAGGTCAAACTGAAGATGATGTTGCTGATCGAAAGGTCAAAGTGCTGAACATGATGTTGCTGATCGAAAGGTCAAAGTGCTGAAGATGTTGTTGATCGAAGTAGTCAAAGTATTAATGATGATGAAGACTGAAGATTGAAGATGAAGACTACATAATGTTGAAAAGCTTCCAATGATTTATAGATGTATTACCCTGATGATGTTGATGATGTCCTCTATCTCTCTCCTACTATTGTTGTTGTTGATGTTGTTCTAGAATACCCTTCTCGTTAAGGGGGAGTGCTGAAATATTGTAACTTCGAAGAATATTCTATATGTATCTTTTGTGGTCCCTGATGGTCCTACTGGGAGAACCACTTGTATTATCTTGTACCCCGATGCTTCTAATCAGAATAAATAATAAGAGTCATGAGGTTGTCCCCTCTAATTGTAAAGGTAGGTCATTAGCACCCCAGTGTGGTTACTTGAGCCTACATGTTGGATGAGTTAATTGAAGTGAACAGATGAATATAAATAGAGGTGTGGCTCTCCTCATTTGAGCACACACTCTCACTTGTGTAGCGCATTAATGGAGAAGAGAATTAGCTGGAGAAGGAGGAGGGTCAGGCTTTGATCTCCTTGCTGGTTTTATCTTTTATCTTTTTGGGGACATCTATATTGAGGAAGACTTTGCTAGGTTTTTCCCTTTAGGGTTTTCCCAGGATAAATATTTGTGTTCCTTTTGTATGGTTGTGCTTGTCTATCTTTCAGTGATCCTGTTTATATGCTTTTGTTATGAAAATGAAATGAAATATTGATGTCTTAGTTAAGCATATTAAAATTTAACACAAAACAATTTATAAACTGTGTATATTGGGGTTCTGTCCTTCTCCCAATTGCACTTTAAAGCAGGGAAAGTCTGAGCGTACAATATGCAATCAATTAGAATAGAACTCATATATAATTCAGATTTCTTCTGGGATACTCCTCCCAAGGCTGAACTTATACATGCTAAAAGACTATTTGACACTATACTGGCCCAATTGAATATAGTTCCTTGTGTGGCAATAAACAAGATTACTGCTATCCAAACAATCTTGAAACTTTTTCCATTTGCTCTAACAAAAATCTTGTTAAGCATCAAAGTAATAAATCTATAAGGAGCACAGAGAGTTGAGGTATCATATTCTCCCGAAGGTCTATTTCTGAAATTATTCCCTGGGATCATCATCCTCTTTACCGTCTCTATCAGGTCAAGAACTACCTCCTTTAACCAAATTTCTGTTAGATAGGCTTGTGGTAAGGGTAGATGGTATGCCGTAGACACATAGGTAGGGCTATATGCAGCATAGCCTTGCTTTGCAGTATTTTCTAATATAATTCTCGTCACATCTACCCTGGGAAGAATCCAACCTATTATTTTTTAGCATGGAAACAGTTCAATCCTAGTAGCCACTTTCATTAAAGCTGACTTTACAATGTTAGCATAAATTGTCATTTCTTCAAAGCCAACATCAGGTACATTCTGGTTTGAGATCATTCTGAAAATCTCTCCCCATTTGTAATCTGGTTCTACTCCAGTAGTTAGTGTCCTCATAGATTATTTCTAGCCTAGTTATTACTTCTACATTAGGCTCCTCTTCAGCCACCGAGGCTTTCTTCTTCTATCTCTTTGGCATGTTTCTATAATGGCAATTGACCTGCAATAGTAATGCAACATGTTTTAGTATAACTAACTCTATCCATTGATATAGTAATAAACAAGAAAATATACAGATCTATTCACCTCTTTGACATGCATGCTGGTAAATTAGGTTAAACACAGTCTTTCAAATGAGTGATTTAAACCAACGCGCAAACTTGTTTTTCAAACAACCCAAGATGACTAAATACCCTCCTGAATCCCACGAGAAACTATGGCTGTAGGGAAAATGTTTTCTTAACCTCTAGTTGAACACAAAATTTCCAAGAATAGGGTGATGTAGATAGTGAAACGCTTGTCTGCACCATACCCTAAAACCTCGTGCAAGAAACGCAGGCACATACATAACATTCGACGGCAGACAGACTCCCCCTCCCATGAAATGAAAACTCAAGCAATGGGATATTCCCTTAATGAGGTGACATATTCATAAGAAAAATGAAAGGAGTAAAAAAATCCCTAAAATCTACACGGAAAACCTAACCTCCATGCAAAAAACCTAACCTCCATGCGAAAAACCTAACCTCCACCCAAGACAGTTCAATTAGTAAAAAACACCACCCAAAAGAGAGAATCATGGGTAACCTACCTAGAAATGTCGACGTGGATGACCCGGACGAGTTAAGCTTTCCATAGGTGTAGAGGAGGACAAAATCGGACTTAATAGTGCTACACACACCTTCTCCAGACGGTTTCAATGGTGCAAACTTTGACAAATCACAAGGAAAATGACAATTCATATGGAAACATATATATATATACCTATGACCGGGTGGGAAACCATCAATGGGAAAACATTTAAACCATCGGAAAAATAGTCTGGAGGATATCTGCAATAGTGGGTGCGAAAAGAACTATAGGCCCAACACTATATTGTTAAAACAATATCAGACGTCGGAAGCACTACTCACTATTCTCGGAACCAATTGCTACTAGCCTTCTGCAATGTCAGCTATAGACTGCTCTACTACCTTGATGATTGCTTTGGGAAACGAGTAGCAGCTACCTGCAAAGTTAAGCTCTTTGGAATTGGCAAAGAAAAGGTAAAGATTTCAGCTTACTTTAAAACTAACCCTATGAAACATCGAGTGAGATAAACACTACAAATCTGGCCTGTTCCGGTCAACCAATTTGACAACTAGAAAAAAATAAACAGATATTGGAAATGAAAAGGTGAAAGAACATTCGATTCACTGGATACGTCATGTACTAAGGAGACAGAAATTCGGCAAACAAAGTCTGAGAGGTTGAGAAAACTTACTCCAATGCATAGGTAAAGGTTTCCAAAGGATTCCAATAGACCACTCAGCAAGCTAGATGACTCCACTTCTGCAACGTCAGAAGGCTAGTCCACTATGCTTCCGATATCGTAAGAATAGTTGACTAATCATCCGATACATAAAAGTAAAAAACCAAGTTTTTTAAAGGAATTTTCTGAACTCAGGGCAACTTTGGCAATAATAAAATACTCCTAGGCCAGTTTGAAGAAAAACAAATAAAAAGGGGGGGCCTAAAATCGAAAATTTTTGGGGAAATAGTTGCAGCTGCAACAAGACAATAATATTTATTGTCATATTTGACTAAATTTTACTATGCAGAAAATAATACATGCCTTGATATTGTGGCTCTAGATGGTTAGGGTTACTTGAAAATTAATAGTATACTCGTATCATGAAGTATATGAGAAACTATATCATTTGATTGATGTATCAAATGTACCTACTTGTAAAATGGAAATATTATAGTGGAAATATGATAAATGATAGTTAAACTTGATGATCGATATCTTGTGAAAACCACTTGTCTCTCATAGTATATAATTTCATGATAACCTTTTAGTCAACCTAGATAGTAAAATCATATTTCTAGATGGATGTTTTGAATAGGTCTAATATATAGAAAACCATTGCTTACATGTTCATTCATGTTAATGACTTTGATTTCGTTAATGAATCATGACAATAAGGTTCGTAATTTTTTATTGTTCTAAATATTCTATGTGTTGAGACTATTATCATAGTCATGATGTTATGTTGTTTTGGAGAACTAGTGGTACTTAACATGTAATTACATTATGAAATAACTTTGATGACATGCCATGATGGAATTAGTGTATCTTCGATGCATATATGATGATGTGGTTTTATTTATGATGATATTTTATGATATGATGTCATGATGTAATGACATGTGGTTCATTGTGAAAATATGATTGTTTTGGCACATAATGTAATATTATTCGTGATGCCATTGTGACAAAAATGTTGCATTTTGTCATTTTGATATGCAACAATCAGCATGTGGATTGTTTTTCTATGAGATTATTATGTTATGATTATAATTAATGCATTGTTTGCATGTTGTGAAGTAGTGATTGATAGGAAATCCACTCGTAGGCTGAGAGGGTTGGATCATTTAATGATATTGTGGGACCCAAAAACTACAAAGGAGAATACATATACAAGTAACACCTTATGGGTTGGGGGAAAACTCAATCAATAAACCGCTACAAGTGCTTCCTTTTTCCTTGTATAATTCTCAATGGGACATTGAACCATCCTGAAATGAATAGAGTTAATATTGAAGTTGTAATGGTGAAATCTAGAATAAGGGTTGGATTTGTACTTTCTAGTGGAGTTGTGTGATCAGAATTCGATGCCTAGGATTGAGTACCTAGTAGGCATTTGGATTAGGTCAAACTTTTGAGATTCTTGGGGTACATGATTTAGTGTACCAAACCATATGTTTGCTTCAAAAAATGAGGCCTCATACCTTGGGGTCCTAGTTAGTTCAATACACTTTAATCCTAATGCCAAAAGTAGAGAATATTTCTAGAGTTGTGATCACACTTTCGTCGAGTTGTGATGTGGACTAATTTCAACGCTTTTTGTGGTCACTTGGGTGGCTCTTACACTATTTGCAGTAGAGGGTGACTAACAAGAAGAGTAGAGAAGTAAGTAAACATCTATACGTAACATAATAAAAATTAACTTTGAGATAAAGTTCCTTGAAGTGTAGGAGTATGTAATTCCCAAGATTCTAAATTATTCATATACTTAATGATAAAAATAAGTGGTATTAAAAGAAAAAATCATAAATAATAATAATGATAAACGCAATAAATAATATTAATGATAATGAAATAATAATTTAACCAAATTATTATATGATAAAAAGTAAAAATCAAATAAATTACCTAAATGAAATAAAAGGAAAAGGATAAATCTAAAGCTAACTAAAACTTGCACAATTAAAGATCATAGTGATTACTTGATGGAAGGTAGAGTCTATGCATGGGATTTTGTAATAGATGGATATGAAGAATAAATATTTAAGAGAACTTGAGGAGATGATCACATGTTTTTCTTGGATAATTTTGACCCTCGTGGTTTTTTTGATGGATCTTGGGCTACTGAAGGAAGAGGAATGATAGTTGGATTTCGTTTATTGGTTAAGACCTATGGGCCTTCAGTTGGATCAAATGAGGGAATTAGTTGGGAGGGGATTCAACGCCCACAAGTTGATTCCCACATAGTTTCATACAAAAGGAGCAATAGGATAGAGCATTACCATTTCATACTCAACAACTTGTATGTGGGTTACTTACAAATATATTTGGTATGTCATCCACTTTTATTTTTGAATAATGAAAATAAATTGGTGGTTATCGTTAAGTGTTTTTATATTCAAGGTATCCTATAGAAATTGTAGCTCTTATACCATTACAAAAAGACTTGATGCAAATAAGAAGCACATGATGTAGATCTTTCTACTAAGATAATTCTCACAAGTATGCACAAGAAAAATAGAGAGAATACTAAAGAGAGTGAATACAAGAGAAGTGATCCAATATATTTGCAAGTCTTATTGATCAAATGAATTGATGATGAACCAATAATGAATTGATTGAATATTATAAATATGATAAACCCCCATAGGTGGCTAAATCACTTCCCAAATCAGTCGAGGACCTAATGAATTAACAAAATCATTAGCGATTTGTCATGAATGATGAAAAAACATGCTAATCCTAGAATATGGGGAGAAAACAATGGAGGATGGGTTGGAAACAAAATATAGAAGTTTCCTAGTTGACTAACTTTACCTTATCCACATAAAAGTTGGAATAAAGAAGAATAAAGACATAATCTACAGGAAAGTGCAGTTACTAATCCTGGAAGTCAATAAAGTAGAAAAGATCAAACTAGAATAAGGATTAAAGCCCTCCTGGGGTATATATGGAAAGTGTTGACGATGTGGTGCAAGTACATACCAACTATCTAGGCTAGTATGTGGGAATTTAATAAAAAATGATTAAAATATTTTATCCTAAGTTATAAAGTGGTTTTATTATATTCCCACACCCCCATTGAAGTCTGAATTTATGATTTTTATGTCTAAAATAATCATATTAATATGGTGCATATATGTGTATATATGTCTCAAAAACAAGGCTATGGTCACCCTTTACAATTATTCATGTCCAGAAAAGATGAGGAAAGAGGAAAAACCACATGGGGAAAATCCTCCCTCAAGAAAGGATAAGGCACAAAATTTGAAAAATGTCTTCAGATATGTATTTATATTCACTTTAATGAGTTGAATGAATTCATTATGGTGAAATACTTTGATGAAGAAATCATGAACTCCATGGTCATGCACTAGAGTGTAGAATCTACAAGAAAGAAGAGGAGAGGATTCTTGTATCTAATCATATGATGAAGTAGGATAATTATCTTAACACTACTAATAAACTATGATATAAAAAAAAAACCTTAAATGTAATATATATATGTGTATACTCCTTCCCAAAGAGTACACAAAGTAAGACAATCAGTAACACAATCAATTCCTTGTATAGCTCCAAAATTGTGATGTGAATCACATATATTTCTTCCAAGATGATGTAGCACATTCAAAGATCTGATATGAGGCTGAAAAAACTATGATATATCATAAATATTATAATATGTAAAAACAAATACAAATGCTTCAGCGACTCCACGAGGATATAGAGCTAGACTAGGAAAATTATGAGCAACTGGGGAAAACTGATGAGTGTAAAAATATGAATGATGAATGGACTTGAGATCTGAACCATAAGATTTTAGAACATATAAAAAATTTGTAATATAATTCCAATTATGAATAATGTCATATATAACCAACCAATGAAAAATATACAATACTTGAAACCATTTGATATAAGTAACACTGCATAAGAAACCAATGAGGAATCAACTAGTGAAATTGGGATTTGTACATTTTTAAGAGTATTCATAGGTATGGTAGATGGTATGGATGGTGTTATGAATGGTATAATGACATGCATATCAGAATTCAAACATGCTTCTAAATAAGAATTATGGAGTGAGGAAGAGGTGCTTAAAGACAAGTCAGTATCTAGTGAAAAATCACAATCATTGAGAGATGAATCTAGGAGACTAATAGGTGGAGTATCAAAGAAAGAAACTGATATTTATGATTATGATATATAAAAAGGAATATATATATTATATATGTGAGTAAATTATTTAAATCTATAATTTAAGGAATATTTTATATCACATTGGAACAACGCACTATGACATTGTTTTGAAGAATCAACAGACTTATCTAACTCATCTGGAACTTCGATGTTGTGCTTCTCAAGAAGCTGAGACAATATATCCATATTATTATTGAAACATTTATTCTTAGGATGAAATACCTTGATTCAATACAAACACTTGGATGTACTTCCTTTATTCATTGAACCTTCATCAGTAGGATTCAAACATTCATCTTCAAAATCTCACTTTGGATTCTTCTCTTTCACAATTTTCTTATTGATATCCTTGCTTCCTTGAAATATGAGAGAATTATCCTTTCTATTGGAAGATATAAGAGCACCTTTATGGATCATTTTATCTTTCTCCTTTATCAGTGAATCAAAGAATGTACTCAAAGAAGGAATTTTCCAATTATAAATAGAAATCCTAGTAGCATGAAAAGTAGACACAAAAACCGAGTATTCAAGACCTAATGTTGATAAAATGGAAAGGATAAATTTATATTCCTTATTTTCAATCCTACATTTCTTGAGAAATATAACAAGTGACTTGAATTTGGTGAATAAACCCTCAATAGAGTCAAAACTAATTGGACTAAATGAGAACAACTCATTCTTGAACTAATACACTATTAACTCATGTTGAACTCCAAAGAGAGACTCAAGTTTGGTCCACACTTGGTTTGGAGTGGTCAAATCATCTAGATGAAAGAGTAGATCAAGGGAAATAGAGAGGCAAATAAATCCATAGGATTCATCCAACCTATTATTCCACTTAGCTTTCTCAACCATTGGACTTTGTTCATTTTCTAAAGCAATAGAAACTATATAGAGTCCCTTACTACAAAATAGAATGCCAGGTTTTACTTTCCATTCATGATAGTTTAAGGGATTCAGGATCATAGATTAAGAGGAATCCATACTAAGATGTTGATTCGCTCAAGAAGATACTATCTACAACATGCATTAATAAAACTAGGAGAAAATATTGTAAGCTTAAATCAAACTCTTCTTTAGAGAGGGATATGAGAGTGGATGCACTATGATAGAGAGAACAAATAACTCGTCAAATCTGTTGAACTTAAAAAACCTCACACTCTGATACCATGTATAAATTTCATCTTGAATACCATTAGAAAAAGAGACTTGATGCAAAGAATAAGAACATGAGGTAGATCTTGCTACTGAGATCATTCTCATAAGTATGCACAAGGAAAATAGAAATAATAATAATAGACTAATACAAGAGAAGCGATCCAATATCTTACCAATTATTATTGATCAATTGAACTGATTATGAACCAATGATGAATTGATTTATTATTACAATAGTAATACATCCTTATAAAGGAAAATTGAGTTGTTGTAGGACAACTCATGCTAGCTCATAAATCAGACTTACCAAATATGATAAACCCCCATACATGGATAAAGCACTTCCCAAATCACTCAAGGACCTCATGAATTAGAAAAATCATGAGTGAGTTGTCATGAATGATGGGAAAGCATGTTAATCATGAAATATGGAGAGAAAATAATGGAGGATGTGTTGGAAAAAAAATATAATAGTTTCCTAGTTGACTAGCTTTACCTTATCCACAAAAAGATGGAATAATGTAGAATAAAGGCATAATCTGTAGGAAAGTGCAATTATTAATTTTGGCATTCAGTAAAGTAGACAGGATCAAACCAGAATCAGGATCAAAGTTCTCTTGGAGTATATATGGCAAGTGTTGACCATGTGGTGCAAGTGGATGCCAATTATCTAGGCAGGGATGATTTTAAGGAACCATACTTATTTAAAAGTGTATAAATGATGGCGAATCTTACCAATTCTTAAAACACCAACTATAAAATGTTTGGCGATATGTTTCAAAAAGTATTTTAATTTCCAAGGATTTTATATCATTTATATAATAATTTGGCGATTTTTAGGGTGAAAAATGTTTACCCCATCAAAATTGGGCGAAACAGGGCTTCGAAAATTGCAAAATGGTGAATATTTTTTTTGAGAAAACCCCCTAAAAGTAGCCCATTGGCTAAATTTCGCCCCTAAAATTATCCCTGTATCTAGGCCAGTGGGTAGGAATTTAATAAAAAATGATTAAAATATTTTATCCTAAGCATTGACACAGACCTGTCGATAGGGATTTAAACTTTATAGACATCTCTCTTTGATGCAACTCCCTAAACACCATCCTAGATAGGTTTTACCCTACCCAGCAACACCTGCGAAGTAGATGCAGTGTCACCCGGGGAATGCTCTAGGAACCATGTTTCGACATTAAAGAGGAGGACTTGTGCACTTAATTTATCTCTATGTCATAGTCTTAGTCATAGATCTAGATGAGGGTTCTAACATCAATCATTCATATTCAATCACATCAAGGACTATTCACATTAGATTACATCATCGTATTCATTCATAAGAAGGTCAACAAGTATGGAGTCATCTATCATGCAAAAACATCTCATCATTCATAACCATAAATCATATCGCAACATTTAGTTGATCATATTGTACCATTAAATCCATGAAAATAGCAAACATAAGATCATAGACAAAGACACAGAGCTTCCGACATCATCTTCCCATGTCATATTACTTCGTAGGTCAAAACACGTTTCCAAAATACATCTTCAGGTAGATAACCTTAGACAAAAACAATAGAAACAAAGATGTTAAATAGATAATTCCCAACAAAATCCTAGATATGGTTCACAAAAGGATCTCCCCAAAACGATGATCCCTTCCTACTACATTTTTAACTCTATATATAGGCTTGCACCTTTACAAAATGGTCCACATATGACCAACTAACTAACTAACTTGGACTAAAAAGTACAAAAATACACCCAAGAAAACTCTTGTTGACTTCTTCACCTTGCATAGTATTCCTTGATCTTCACTGCTTGTGCACCCATATCACCCGCGAACAGGCCCCAAACACAATCTTGTGAATCTCCCTCGAGCAATGTCAACTGGAAATCATATGGGTGTTGATCATGACCTTGAAGTATTTTTATTCCTTTTGAATTGCATCAATGACTTCCTTTTCCTTGGTGCAAATATCTGCACACTCATCTACATATTGTGTCATCGGATGTTATTAGAGGAGCTAGTCAATGAGCCAACTAGTTCAACAGCCGACTAATTGAGATTAGGTCGACCGCGTAAGGTAATGTTGATTGACCGAACTGATAGGTAGTTATATGTAACTATTTGTAAATCATATATATTAGGTTTTTGAGCTAGATGAGAACTTAGTTCAGTCCTGTGTATGTATGGACCCTCATGATATAATATAATCTGTTATTCTATATCTATGTTCTTGTCTCTTGTGTTTGTTATGTCTGTATGATTCAATGTGTATTATTGGTAACCCTCTATGATATGTGAGATTACAACATTGGTTCTGTTGTTGGTTGTACATATCTGATATGACTATAAGCAAATGATATTAGAACAGGATATTAAGAACTGGTGGGAGGGTAAGATAGCAAATTATTTGCAGAATTATGCGAGGAGAAACAAATTAACCACTACTCAAGCGAAGGAGAAATTATTCATTGAGACTCATGAGAAGTTCGTAGAATTGGTACCCCATCTTTTGAAAAAACTTCTAGATGAAAAATCCAGAAGCAATTAAGGACCAAAAGCTGCTAGAGAAACTAATTCAAGGGGGAAGAACAAACCTGTCAAAGTGGTTTGAAAAGATCATAGATGAATTCTATGAGGAGTAGGCCATAGAAGAAAAACCTTCAGTAGAAACAGTTCAGAAAAGATTCTATACAGACCTTACTGAGTAGTTCTTGTGCTCCTCACTGACCCTACTGTTCAAATTCCTGATCAAGAAAGGATTGGGTCATATTGTAGAACCTTGTCCGTCACTACATGAACCGCCACCAAATTATAAGTGGGCAAAGAAACAAAAAAAGTGGGAGACATTAATTGCCGAAAGGGAGTGGGAGTACTTCCTAAGCAAGTAAACAAAACTATCCAATATTTCTAAAGCGTTGGGTAGGCTATGAAGGGGTAGCTGGTCACATGTCAGGGTAAAGTGAAGAGGATTCTAGTCGACTAAAGGAGATACCATCACCAGCAATGAAAAGTCAACCTAAAAAGGAAATCAAAAGAACATTGACACACAAAGGTATGATAGATTTATAGAAAGTAGGGAGAGAGAAGAGGCTGAAAAGAAGGGAAGAAAGAAGAGAATGGGATATAGCACTGCAAATAGGAATGAATACTAGGGTGACAAACCAGGAAATAAATCCTCTAGAGTTGGGTCATGACCGAAAGGAAGAAGGCGTGGATGAACAAGCATCACCCATGGAAGAAGACTTGTGGATAGAGTAGCATGAAGCTATCCAAATAGAAGTTCCCTAGGAGACAAGACCTATGTCTCCAACAAATCCAAGTACCAGGATACAATCCATTATCGAAGAAGACATAAGACTAAGAGCTGGTGAGTTTGGTATATGGAGAGGACTAGACGACGAGGTAAATGATGATAATAATCTAGTGATCCGTCAACTAGAGGAAGGAAACTGGGTCACACTTTAGGCATACCCTTCCAACCGCAGTATGCACTTACTTTACCTAACACATGAAGGAGCACCCCCCCTTCCAAACACATCTTTGGAAAATACAGAACAGTCAGACCTGCAGACAAATCAGTGTAGTTGGACATCAACAGGAGAAGTCGACCCGAACCGACTGCTTGTCAAAGAAGAAATGACAAACAAAATGACCGATGGGAATGAAAGTTCTGTTGACAACAGCTCTACACAATGAGACAAGCAAAACATCCCACTACCCCCACCACCACCCCCACCACTTCAACCTCTTGGAGGAGATAGCGATAGTGATTCTGACGTGGGTCATGGATTATCACATCTCCCTCTATATGAGGGTGACGAAGATCCTAGATGAAATTGGTTCATCTATGAGTCAACATGGGAGGCAAATCAGGTTAAAATTGAAGATTGGCAGATGGCACAGTTCATGGGTGCCTTGAGGGAAAGAGAACTAATGTGGTACATGACCTATATCGAGAGAAATTCCTAAGCATCTAAAGTAGAAATTAAAGTGCAATTCTTATCTTTCTTTAAAACTCCAGACTCAAAACATCTAGCAGCTAAAAAGATGAAAACAACATCTCAAAAATCAACAGAATCTGTCTGAGAATATGACAAACAATGGAAAGACCTCCTTAGTCAACTGGATTATGTAATTGATGAACAACTATCAATTCAATGGTTTCTTGTAGGTATATCATAGAAAATCCGGTGGCACATAAGCTTAAAGACATTTAAAACGTATGAAGATGTGCTTACCAAATCTCTACAAGTGGAGATGGATAAAGATTTCCCAACATATCCCATGGATACTAGATTGGAAGAACAACTAGAAATCAATCATTGAAAGAGTTGAACCTCGAGAATAAGGATGTCTAGTGCACAAAATGCTCAATGGCCAGACACACTAAAGATATATCGGCAAGACATAAGTCGACAGGACATTCGATTTGTTCAGACAAAGTGCTTTTGCGACATCTACCAAGAACATGGAGAACACACAATGAAACATTGCTCATATAACATGAAAAATGGAAAAGCATCTTGGTGTGCAATTTGTGAAGTAAAAAGTCACGCAATGGCCAAATTCCACTTAAATTTAAAGAACCGCAAAAACTTCCAAGCAGTCTACCAGACAAACGCATTTGTTCAGAACAACGATAACAAGCAGCGAATAAATGATCAACATGAATCGAATAATAAAAGGTATGAAGGCCATCGATATGAGTGTTTATTCGACAACCATCGTGGAGGATATGGAGGTCGAGGTCAATTCTCTAAGAATTGCAACAATCGACCAAGTCGTCCCATCCAGTGTTTTACATCCTATAAAGAAGGTCATCGATATGCAGACTGTGTTGATGTGTTTGTAACTTCAGAATGTATTCATCTATGTATCTTATGTATTGTAACCCGATGTTTATTTCGGGATGTATCTATTATGTATTTGAGTCATGTTTTCATGCCCCGATGTTCTGATTGGGAGGATCAATAATGTAAATAATTCATGTCAAGTCATGGTGGGTAACCCTCTGATTGTCTAAGTGTTAAAGTCCCCACAGTTCCAGGGCACTAGGGTTATTAGAATCTCCTGGTAGAGGTCAGCCCTAGTAGGTTTTTAGTCATGTCGGGATTAGTATAAATAGAGAAATGGAGTCTCTATTTATCACACAAGTCATACACACTCAAGTGTAGCGCATAGTTGAGGAAGGAGAAGACACTAGGGCTAAACAAGAATAAGATTACTGCTGTTAGGAGATCACTTACTGTTTTGGGGCTTTTACTATTTTGGTACTGATTCTATCTCTGAGGAAGTTGTGGGGTTTTCTCCTTTATGGTTTCCCTGAGGAAAAAAAATGTGTTCATTGTCTTTTGTTTTTGATTGCTGTACTTCTTATTCTCTCAATTAAAGATCCTAATAATGCTAGCTTAATGTTGAAAAACTAACATGGTATCAGAGCTAACCTGAGAAGAAGACACTGTGCAGCTGCGGGAACTAGGGATTCCTAGTTTGTGGATCTTACTCCATATATTTTCAGCAAAAGTAAGGTGGAAAAACTCTTCTCCTTAGGGCGCATCTTTCTGTCGAAGCAGAATCCAATTCTGAGGTTTTTCAATTTTGGACCTGTCACTGCTGCCGAAAATTAGGGATTTTCACAGAAGAGGAATTTTTTAGTGATCCTAGGCCTGGATTGATCTCCTCCCCAAAATCGAAGTCAGGGACAAATTTCAAGGCATTTGGGTGGATAGAACTCCGGAAAAGCAAAACCCTAATTGGATCCTGAACTAGCTCTGCAGGATTTTAGCTCAAGTTTTAGATCCGACATTTTGACCTGGTAAGATCTAATATCTCTTGTATTTCCATTTGATATTCTCATTTTAAATATGTCTCATCATACCAAGCTTGATGAAAAGCTTGAGGGAGCTGATAACTTCCAAGCCTGGAAGCATAGGATCTCCCTGGTCCTGGAGGAGAATGAATTAGACTCCTACATTCATGAGGAGGTTCCAGTTTTAGAGGGAGATGAGGCAAAGGAATTAGATAAGAAGATGATGGTTATGGCAAAGAGGATCATTGTTGATTCTATCAAGGATCACCTTATCCCACAGGTGTCCTCTCTCAAGACACCTAAAGCCATGTTTAATGCCCTAAACAAATTGTTTGAAGGGAAGAACATAAACCAGAATATGACTCTAAGAAATCAACTGAAGAATGTGAAGATTCAAAATGAAAATACCATCCAGTCTTAATTCACAAGGGTTTCTCAGATCAAGGAACAATTAGAAGTTGTAAATGAAGAAGTGGAGAATGCGGAGATTGTGATGACAACACTGAATGGCCTTCCCAGGTCATGGGATGCTTTCATTCAAGGAATCTGTGCTAGAAAGAAGTTAGTCAAATTCAGCAGACTATGGTAAGAATTTTCTCAAGAAGAAGCACGGAGAGCAGGTTGAGAAGAGAAGATGGGAATTGAAGACCAAGCCCCCACATTCCACTCCAAGAAAACCAGAAGAAGACCTCATTAATCCAAAGGTAAGGATTGTCATCTCAGAGAGAATAGTAGAAGAGACATATTAAAATTGAGATGTTATACATGTGATGAAAGATGACACTTAGAAAAATACTTCCCTAAGAACAAGGTCCACTCTCATAAGAAGAAGGGGAACAAAAGAAGACATCATGCTCATGCTGCAGAGGATGATGAACCATCCAAGAAGAGATCCAGATATGAAAGTGAATATTCTTCAAGCGAGGATGAATATGTTTTGATCTCCACTCTCACAGGAAACATTTCTCATGGAAGTGATGATTGGATTATAGACAGTGGGGCTTCCAAACATATGACTAGATTCAAGGAATCCTTTGTAAAACTATCAGAACATGAATCACCTCACAAGGTAAAGCTAGGAGATGACTACCAATATCCAATATTGATAATTGTTGTGAGTAAAATTGTTCTATCACTGGGTTCAATTTCCACATGGTATCAGAGCCTTTGTAGATTGATTTCTCTCCTTCCAATTTGTTTTGCAGGTTCGACATCATTGACTAGGAGCATTCTACAGACCGCTGGGACAATTTCTGAGCTATGGATCAATCTCAGAAGATCATCTTGACTCCATTTAACTTCTTTGAATGGAAAGCAGAGATGGAGATACTATTGAGAACGAAAGGCCTCTACAGAGTGACTATGGCAACAGAAGCAGAGCCCAATGCAGCTGTAGAGAAGATAAAATGGCACAACAGGAGGGATGAGGCCTATGGTCTCCTGTTTCTGAGCATATCCAGAGACCTCCTTTTCCATCTTGATGGATTGACATCACCGGATGAAGTATGGGAGAAGCTTACTGATCTTTTTGGAAAGATAGATGAGATGAGGGGACATCAAATCGAAAATGAACTGATCTCCCTGAGTCCAAATAGCTTTGAATCCCTGCAACTCTATTTCTCCAAGTTCAAAGCACTTGTTTTGTAGCTAAAACAATGTGGGATCAAAAAGAAGGATGATCAGCTGGTCTTGGCCACACTCTCGAAGCTTGGCCTTGACTATTAAGTGTTTTTTTTGACCTTCTATGCCACAAAATTGACAGCTCGAACCTGGAAGATGCCTAGCCTTGTATATTTCATGGAATCTCTCACACAAGAACAAGACAAACTGGTGATGATGGGCACCATCAAACCATCCAAATACCAAGCTCTAGTTGCTGGAGATTTGAGGGTGGATTCAAAAAGTAAACAGAAAGCTAAAAATCCACCTGAGCAAAAGAGAGACAAGAACAAGTCTCCAGAGGAGCCTCAAGGTTCCAAGAAGAACTACCAGAAGAAGAAAAACAAAGGAGAAATGAGAAAGTGTGCATACTGTAGTAAGTGAAATCATACTAAGAGCTCCTGCATGAAGAATCAAATAGACATGCTAACCCAACTCTTGGAGAAGAATGGCATCTCCCTTCCAGACAGCTCAAAGAAGAGGGAAGGAAGATCAAGTTCAAAAGACAGAGAGAGAGTTCATGCATTGGTTGCTGGCACATCAAGCTCAACTAGTTTCATCATTGATTCTGGAGCTTCAAGACATATGGTTTCGACCAAGGAGGCATTCACCTCACTTGACATGTCGAAAGGTCCACCAATAGTACTGGTCAGTTTAGCAATGTGTTGTATGTTCCTGGTCTTGCCTCCAACCTCTTATCAGTGTATCATATGAATCACACTGGGTCTCCAAAGAAGGTCATATTCTCCCCTGATGAAGTTGAGATCACAGATATCTCAAGTGGTAAAGTCATTGTAAAAGGAGTTGCAAATCATACTTCGAAGGTATACATGTTATCACACTTATTACCCTACTCAAACCCCTCTGCTCTTCTGATTCATGCTAATGAGGCAAGCAAGATTTGGCATGAAATATTTGGCCACCTAAATTACAAGTATCTTTCTGATCTTAGTGAAAAATAGATGGTCATAGGGTTACCAAAGATAAAATTTTCCAAAGGAGTATGTCAAGGTTGCATCCTAGGAAAACACCCAGAGCATAAATTTGAGAGAGCTAGTCATGAGAGAACCTCTGCACCCCTCGAGTTGATCCACAGTGATGTTGCTCACCCATTCCCTCATATGTCCATGATTCAGGCCAAATATGCATTGAATTTCATATATGACTTTTCCAGGTATTGATGGGTTCACTTCCTGAAACACAAGTCTGAAGTTTTTGGCCTCTTCAAAGTCTTTAAGGCTTTGGTTGAAAACCAGTCTGGGAGGAAACTCAAGGTCCTCAGATATGACAATGGTGGTGATTATGCCAAGTTTGAGTTTATTCAATATTATGTAGATGCAGGCATTCAGATGCAGCATTCTATCCCTTACACACCACAACAGAATGGTGTTGCTGAGAGGAAGAACAGATCACTGAAGGAGATGGCAACATGCATGATGGAGGCCAAAACTTTGCCACCAAAGTACCAGGCCGAAGCTATAAACTATGCAGCCTATATCCAGAATAGGGTTCCTCATAAACATCTTGATGGTATGATTCCTTTCGAAGCATGGAGTGGGCACAAGCCAGATGTGACCCATTTCAGGATTTTTGGCTCAAAGGCTTGGGCTAGAATTCCAACAGAAAAGAGAAAGGCTTTGCAGCCCCAAATCCAAGAGTGTGTATTTGTTAGGTACTCTAAATATTAAAAAGGGTACAAGCTGATAATTTTGAGCACAAACAAAGCCTTCATCGAAAGGCGTGTTCAGTTTCAAGAAGAACCCCTAGCAGCAGTGGAAGTTGGAGAAGCCTCTTCACCACCAGAACCTCTGAATGTAAGTGAAGAGATTGTTGAACATGTTGATTCTGATATGTCTGATAGTGATGAGTTTATTTTAGATCCTAACATCCCTACAAGGCCAAATTGGGAAGCCAAGACCATTGATGCAGTTGGAGAGCTAGCTGGAAATCCTAATGACCCTAGGAGGACTAGATCTCAATTTGAGAGTGCTCTGTGCATGAAGGATCCTATGTTTGATGAGAAATTATATCTGATGGTGGAATCATATCCTCAAACATATGAAGATTCAGCAGGATATCCAATATGGAAAACAGCCATGAAGGAAGAGTTCAACTCACTCCAAAAGAGCAACACTTGGGAGCTGGTTGATCTTCCCCCAGGGAGGAAGCTAGTTCAGTGTAAGTGGGTGTACAAGACCAAATTTTCTTCTGATGGTTCACCTCTAAAGTACAAGGCCATATTGGTAGCCAAGGGCTACTCACAATTTCATGTAATAGATTACAATGAGACCTTTGCACCAGTGGAAAAGATGGACTCCATCAGGCTAGCCTTAGCCATTGCAGCTTCAAAGCAATGGGAGGTACATCACATGGATGTAAAGTGTGCCTTCCTGAATGGAGATCTCACTAAAGAGATATACATGCAGCAGCCTCAAGTATTTTCTACTAACCCATATCTTGTGTGTAGTCTAAGGAAGTCATTGTATGGGCTAAAGCAAGCCCCCAGGGCTTGGTATGCCAAGATTGATAGCTTCTTGCTATCACTGAATTTTGTTCGATGCAAATCAGATGCAAATGTCTATTTGAAGTTGATTAATGGTTCATTAATGATCCTTTTTTTATATTTTGATGACCTTCTCATTACAGGAAGCTCAAAGGATGAGATTGCTTCCTTGAAGGGTGCAATGAACCAAGCCTTCTCCATGACAGATTTGGGGCTCTTAAGCCAATTCTTGGGGCTTGAGATTGCTCAAACCAAAGCTGGAATCAAGGTGCACCAGTCTAAGTATGCCTTGGATTTTCTGAACAAATTCAAAATGAAGGATTGCAAGCCAAGTAAGACTCCTTTCCTTTCAGGAGTGAAGCTTGAAGAAGTTGATTCTTCACCTATGGTAAACAATACACTGTATAATAAATTGATTGGATGTTTGTTGTATCTTACACATACTAGACCTGACATTTATTATGCAGTAAGTGTGGCTTCTAGATACATGTATCAGCCTCATGAGATCCATTGGAAAGTAGCCAAAAGGATCCTTAACTTTGTTCAGGGAACAAGGACACATGGGATCTTCTATAAAGCAAAATCTGATCTTGATTTGATTGGGTTTACTGACAGTGATTGGGTAGGTGATAGCACAGATAGAAAGTCCACATTAGGATATGTGTTCATTCTTGCAGAAGGGCCAATCAGTTGGTCAAGCAAGAAACAGAGTGCCATTGCACTCTCATCTACAGAAGCAGAGTACAGAGGAGTTGTAAATGTAGCAACTCAATGTTTATGGTTGTAGGGGTTACTTGGAGAGTGTAGTTTCGAATCAGAATACTCAAATACTATCTACTGTGATAATTAGAGTATCATTCAAATCTGCAATGATCCAGTTCAGAAGTAGAGAACCAAACACATTGAGATCCATATGCACTACATCAGAGAGCTTGTGCATGATGGCACCATTCACCTACTCTTCTGTTCATCTTCAGAACAAGTAGCTGATATCTTCACCAAAGCATTTTGTGAGAAGACCTTCAGCAATCTCAAATCACTGTTGGGGATTTCTGATCATGCTATGAAGCATGAGTGAAGACAAGATTTCCAAATTTTGTTTTACAGTCCATGTTTAAGGGAGGATTTTCCCACTCGGTTTTTGCCTCTTTCCTTGGCTCAATGGACATGCAGTATGTAAAGGGTGACTAAGACTTGTTGCTAGGCCCTATAATTTTCTGATATATTACTCATAAGTTAGTATTAAGGGGGGGCGTTAGAATAAGAAACCCACAGTTAGCTACCTTAGACATTAAATTAATCATTTTTGTCTTATTTGCCTAGTTTCATGATTCCACCTTATGCAAGTTGTCATATACACATCCATAGTGGTCAAAATTGATAATTTTGACTCATGGAGTGCTTGGGAAACCTCAAGGAATCAAATCTACTTTATTCCTGGCCTCCTAAGTGCCCTTCTACTTTTTCTGCTTTATTTCCTACTTTTCCAGTGCTTTAAGGCAATTGGGAAAGTTTGACTAGGTGAGGTTAACTAGTTTTTTGTCCTCCACATCCTCCACTCTTTTCTCCTATGAAAAGAATGTATGAGTTGTCCTTCCATTACCTTTTAGCTTTCCCAAGTGCTTTTCCCAATTTGTGAGCTCCTTGACTATTTTGGAAACTACTTTATGCACCTATGGGGGATTTGCTTAATTTTAGTAAGCCTGCTTTTGACTAGATTCGAATTTCCTCTTCATGCATTCGAATACCTTATGTAACTATTTATTGTGGCAGCCTATGATGTTATAGGTTTTTCTATTGTACACTTATTCAATACAGTTTAGTGTTCATCTCTATATTCAGTCTCTTTTGTGAGTGATTTTGCATGTACAATTGATAATTGTTGTGAGTAAAATTGTTCTATCACTGGGCTCAATTTCCACATCCAACCCCTATCCAGCTGATTTCTTTCCATGGTGGTGATGACATATAATTTCCATAGATGACTACCCCTATGTGGGGATAGATTTCTAGGGATACACGGACATGCCGCTACTACCAGGATCGACATACAGTGACATAGGTAACGAATCTTGACCTTTTTTAAAAAATTTTGAGTTATTTAATTTTTTTTTGTTTTCTAATTATGTGGAATCAAAAGACATGTTTTTGGGTGACAATACATAGTGACATCTTCCATATGCTTGCAGAAGTGGGACCACAATGGCCTGAAGGCTTCCCTCGTCATAGACGAAAGGGAAGAGGAGACGATATCATGGGTGTGGATGTGGAGCAAACGCTCCAAAGCATTCATACCAACTTTGTGAGACTGACACACAGAGTACCTGTGGTGAAATTCAAGGACCTGCCTGAGGCCATGCAGCACCAGGTGGTGGGTGTAACACGAGCATGGGTGCGGCTATTTCGATGGCTAGCTAGAGCTGTAGTGACATTCCATGATCACAACCTCCCTCCTCCTCCACAGGCTTGGATACCAGGGAGTGATACATTTTGTACTATCGTGTATTATATTTTGGTGGCTTGAGAACCCCATTTTTGTATTATAACACTATGTATTACCACATTTTGGATGTTTATAAAATTTTTTATGATGATCGGTTTATTTATTTACATGTGTAAAAATTTATGTTTGTAATGAGCTTATTGTGTATGAAACAAATGCAAATCTAACCCGTAGTTAGCATATGAGTCAGCAACTTGATTATTAATTCTTGGAATATGTATGTATGTTATATTGTCAAATTATCATTCTAATAATCTCACACGTAAGAATCTTCTTAATAATGTTGGATCTCTAACATGGTACAAACTATTAAGTTGTGACACTACTAACTCCGAATCAAGTCGTACCTCAAGAGAGAGAACACCATGTGAAATAAAAACCCGTAGAAGCTCAATAACGACACTATATTCAGCAACATTGTTTGAAGATGGTCGTAAACATACACCTCATGAAGACAATACCTAACCCAAGCAGTAGAGGCTGAGTGTTGAGTGTGACGACTCACACCATCCGCAAATCCTATGAATATGGAATATTCCATTGACATCTGCCAAAAGAAACAGAAACTAATCACAAACCTGATCACCATAAGAAAAAGACCTACCTATGAAAAATTGTACAATAATATACAATAACCAGCCTTGGCTGAAAATCATGCATAGTACTTCTTGAGATAGAGCCCATTTCTAGGCTCTGCCAACATCGTTCCCCCATAATCCACTAACTCATAAGCACCCTTATCTAACACTCATTTCACAATGTAAGGACCACACCACATGGGGTTAAATTTTCTTATCCCCAAGGGTTCTTTCAGTTGATCCCACAAAAGGACCAAGTCTCCCTCACTAAACCTCCTTGGATGGACATAATTATTGTACTGGACCTTTATGCAACACTTATTTAATTCTAGAGCCACCAAGGCATCTCGCCGCTGCTGATCAAGTTGCTCAAGGTGGACCAAACACTCCTCCAATGGTGAAGTGTCTGGTAAGAGCTCTATGGCTAGCTTCAAAGAAGGAATCTTGCACTCATTCGGCAATACCGACTCCACTCTATGTACAAGTTGATATGGAGAAAAACCCGTGGCAGTCTTAACAATGGTTTTATAATCCCACAAAGTAGGATATAACATAATGTGCCAATTATTCTTGCTTTGTGCAATGGTTCGTTGGAGAATGGATTTGAGTGATTTGTTCACTGCTTCTACCTGTCCATTCACTTGAGGGTAGTAAGAGGAGGAATGCTATTGTTTGTACCCTAAATTTGATGCCAACTCTTCCGTCATACGATTCTGAAAGTGCGAGCCATGGTCAGTGACAAGCTCTTTCGGAATCCTAAACTGAGTAATAATCTGGTTGAATACGAACTGCGTGGATGTCTCACCGTCGGATTTAATTGTAGGCATAGCCTCATCCCATTTCATGAAGTAGTCAACAGCCACTATGATATGATGATGCCCCCCAACTAAAGCTAGGTTGCAATCCATATAATCAATCCCCCACTTAGTGAAGGGACCGACGATGATGATGGGATGTAACGGGGTAGGTTTCGAGCACATATTACGTGCAAACACCTGGCAAGGGTGGCACCTCTTGACCACATCTACACTATCCTTAAAGATTGACGGCCAAAAATAACCTACTCTTAATATTTTTTGGGCTGTAGAAAGCCCAGATAGATGACCACGACACGCCCCTCTGTGGCAATCATTTAGCACTACCTCAGCCTCTTTATGAGTTAAACAATGTTGTAAAATGGAATCTACCCCACAGCGGTACAAAGTGTTATCCACTATGAGGTAATTCTTAGCCACGTGACGTAACCGTCGTCGTTCATCCCGTGAGAGGTGAGTAGGGACCTTCAATGTTTGTAAATATATAATGATATCCCCATACCATGGGTCTAAAGTTGAGATTAATAATATGTGCTCATCGATAAACGTATCTTCACAAACCAACTCCTCGGCTTCACTTGGGAAATATGATATAAGCTCTGAAAAAATTAACGATTTCTTCGATTTTGCTGAAACAAACTCGATATCCAATTCTTGAAAGATGACAATCCATTTATTATATTTTCCCCCAATCATCCTTTGAGTGAGGATGAGTTGAAACAGATTGACATGGGATACAACCAAGGTCTAGTGAAAGAGAATATAATGTCTCAATTGTTGAACCACATGTACGGTAGCTAAGGCAAGCTTCTCAACATGGGAATAATGGATCTTCGCGTCAATAAGATTGTGACTCAAATAGTATATGACATGCTCTTGGAGCTCCTCATCCTCTTGAACCAAAACCATACCAATCGTCTCCATGGATGTGGCCACATAAAGTAGAAAATGATGGCTATATTATGGGGGACTAATCACCAGGGTCAATGCTAGGGCTTGCTTGAGTGCATCAAAGGACTCCTGGGCTCACTCATCCCAAAAAAAGGTGGTTTCCTTCTTCAAAAGATGCATGAAGCCTCTAGTCAAATTGGAAAAATTGACAACGAATATCCGTAAGAAGTTTGTCATGCCTTGAAAACATTGAATATGACGAATATTCTTCGGGGGAGACAACTAAAGTATTGCCTCAACCTTCAAAGGGTCAACTCTTATACCCTCTTTAGAAAAAATGAATCCTAATAAGAAACCTGACCTTACACAAAATATGCACTTGTGAGGATTTAACCTGACCAAATAATGGCGGCACCTTTCAAATACCAATCTCAAATGATAGGAATGACGCATTCCCATATGAGAATGAGTAGCAAGGTCATCCAAAAACACTTCGATAATTGATTTGAGATCATGGAAGATCAAGGTCATAGACAACTGAAAAGTAGCTCCGGCATTCTTAAGGCCAAAAGGCATTTTTCGATATGCAAAAGTTCCCCAAGGAAAAATAAATGCAGTCTTATGTTGGTCCTCAAGTTTAATTTGTATCACACTCATCCAAAATCTGATCAATAAATGGTGTGGGGAAATTGTCCTTAGGATAGGCACGATTCAAATCACGAAAATCAGCACATATGCAGATCACTCCCTGCTTCTTATCAACCAGAATGGGGTTTGAAACCCACTCCATCAAGGGAACGAGATAGATAAAACTAGCTTTCAACAGTTTTTCTATCTTTACCTTAATCGCGGGTGCTTTCCTAGGATTCACTACACACAAGCATTGTCAAACAAGCTTAGCGTTGGGATAAGTCTTAATCTCATGTCCAACAATGTGAGGGTTGATACCTGGCATTTCATCGTAAGACCAAGCAAAGATATCATGAAATTATTTAAACAGCTCGGTGTATTCTTGAATCTCAGCATGGGGACATTCTGCCCCAATATAGACATTCTCTTTCCTGCCAAGATCACGAGAGATATTGATAGGAATCATTGGAGATATATTTTCCATGTTCCTATCAGCCATCAGACCAAGAGAGCTTAACAGAACCATGGGAATACCAATTCTCTCACTAATAACCTCCCTAAATTCCTCACGCTCCAAGCGGTCAAGCTCAGGAAGAAAGTAAGATCTATGATGGAGCTATTCCCATGGTGGCTCAACTCCTGACATGGCCTCAATAATCGCTTCGTCTGAAGGAAAAAAACTATCAAGGAAGTCGTCCGTGTGAGAAGACTAAACTGCCCATGCAAGCAGTACATATGGGTCCTCCTCCTCTATCCGTGAAGAGGAAGGACTAGGCTCTGCAACACACTCAAGATTAGCTTGATAAGCTACCATAGTTGCAGGCAACAGCACGTCCGTCACGATGGGCTCACTCAAAGTATTCGATGTAGGAAGAATCCAAGGATCTTCCATATGACTCGTGTGAAAAGACATCGATCTTATAGATGTTGAAGCCTCACCGGAACTAGACGCTATCATAAGGATAGGTGTAGGACAACTAAAACTTCCCATGAGGGATGGATACATGCCCACACTCACACTCCCAGTTGTTGGCTGAGAGTGACCTACAATCAGGATCGAAGCTCCTGAAGATGTGGTAACCGATGGATTCTTGAATGAATTTTGATCAATCGTAACTATCTTCCCATTAAATGGAAAGCATATAGCACGAAATAGTGAAGAATCTATGGCTTGCATACTATACATCCAATTCCTACCCAGCAAGAGATTGTAGTCGAGGGGTGCATCAACCACCTCGACCTCTATCGCAATGGTCTTCCCTCCCAAATGGACCTTAAGGGAAGGAAGGATGCCGTGCAGCCTAAATGATATCCCATGAAAAGAAGATAACATGGTTGCAGATTTAGACAACTCAAGGGAACCTAAACCCTTCCAACATGATAAAGACATCACAGAAGCAGCAGCACCTTCGTCAATCATAGTGTGCTTGATAGTCATGTTGAGACATTATACATGAATCAAAAGAGACACATAGTAAGGAAAGCGAGGCTGAAGTCCTGTGGTTTCAAATTTAATCATGGAGGAAGAATTATCATCATTCACACCAAGGGGAGAAAGCAAAGCCTTCCTTTTGTGAAGGACAACTCTGAAGTAATTCTAGTGCATACATCGCACAAGGAGTGTGGCCCAAATCCTCGACAACAAAATAGTTCTGGGCGGCTCGAGCATTAGGATTGTACCCTAAATGCTTAAAGACTCCCTTAGGAATGTGAGGTGCAGCTTTAAGTTTATCCATAGTTTTTTCAATACGCAAAGGAGTCCCTGGTGGATCAAGTTCTTTACCTAGGTTGAGTTGTGACGAACCATAGTCCTTCGCACGGGTGACAACTTTTGTAGCACATACCATGTTAATGCAACCATGACCACTATCCTTTGGCATATATTGTCACCACCAGACTGATCATGGGTCCTTGAGTTCATGTTTTGATTGTGAGGTAAAGGATTAGTCAGCACAGCTGGGCCCTGTGCTAAGAATCTCGAGGCTTCATCGATACGAGGGCACAAGTAAGTGAGGTCATCTTCCTTACACAACTTGCAAGGAAATTTAATCTTACATTTATCTTGCTTGTTCCCCCCAGCATTATGGGAGTTATTTTCATTATTATTAGCATTTTAGTTCCTATTCCCACCCTTAAGAATGTTCTTGCCCTTATTTTTATTCCTTTCGGGTTGCTGGTTACCCTTCTGGTCCGACGATTCCACCGAAAGCACACTCACCGTTTGGGTGGGTTGAGACGAAACCGTGGCTTGTCCCAAAGTAGACTGGTTGATTAACAATTGACTGACTTGTTTCACAACCAAATCTGTAGTTTTAGCACTCGCATAACCAACAATTCCATCGGCATGTGGTCCAGGTTTAACTTTGGGGTCGAAACTAGAATGCAGAGCATTGGGAATTATCTCATATAACAAACTAGATTGAGCATAAATCAAATCCAATTCCTGAACCCTAAAAATGGATTGTTCCTCATTTTTCACTACAGATGTATAAACATCCTTCTCTATATAAGGAAATAATGACTTAAGGAACCATTCGAGGAGGAATTTCAGTGGTATAAAGGCTTTAATCAACCTCTTCTATCTACGCCACTCTTGGATATGGTCCAAGATATGTGTCGCTTTATCCTACCAAAATGTTGACAAGAGTTCCATACCAATGTCGTAATGCACTGGTAGCTGGAGGTGGTTAAGAAAAGTCATCGCTAGGTCATCGAACAAAGCGAATGCCCCCCTAGGTAGCTCTATATCCCATTTCATGGCAGGCCCTATAAGGGTGCATTGAAATAGCCTTAAATGGATCGAATCTTGGTGTAAAGAATTTGAAGAGCACCATGGGTGAAAGGTAGTAACATGTTCGCTCGGATCCTCTCCTAGTTTTCCCTTGAATTTGGGTATGTCCGAGGGGAGCTTAGTAGGGACAGCCAGCCAAGCCGAGTCATGAGCTATAGGATCGTTCGTTAATCTCAACAAGTCAGGAATATTTAGCATTGCGAGGAAAGGGATCCTAGGATGAGTCGGTCAATGGACCTCTCCCTGATAGTTCTGATTCACATAGGTCTGATTACCATAACCACCATGGCTTTGGCCATAGTGCCCTCCTTCCGTTTGACCTATATAGGGCGGCATGGAAGCACCATAGTGTGGTGTACCTTGACTATTCGGAGCTATAAAGTCGTAATTGGAGAGTAATCGGGTTGTTGATACCCGTACCCATAAGGTGAAAAACCCTGTCCATACTGCGTCCCATAATAAGGTCCATAAGTCATCACATGAGATGTCCCATGAGACACTCCAAAGTAGGAATATATGCTCCGGAAGTAGGGATATACTTTCTGAAAGTAGGAATATACGCTCCAAAACTAGTAACCTGACATCTAGAAGTATGAACATGACCTTCCGAAACAACGGGTGGTACTTGAACTTGAGACACAATTGGTCGAGTAATAGCAGTATAGACATGACTCGTAGCAATGTTCTAGCCCAAAGGAACATGTGAATGAGGTGGAGGGTGAACATTCAAAGAACTAGGGATAGAGGAGGAAGGGACCTGTGTAATTATGTACATGTTGTTTCCTATAGTCACTTGTCTCAGATATGGTATCCTAATAGGATCACTAACCCTAGGCCTAGAAGGAATATGTGATGTAGCTTCCACTGTCGGGATGGAAGGTACAATGTGACTTGTGCTCCCAAACCTCTCCGCATGTTAAGGAATGAGAGTGCCCCTAGGCACAGTGTTAGGCTCAAACTCTAACTCGACATGAAATTCCAAATCATGTGTGGGAAAACTAGACATACCATAACTACCATAACTAGTGCTCGCAGGTTCAAAATGAGTCTCATCATCTTCCAGCATTCCATAATGGCGATGCATCAATGGGGGATCAACACTAGAGTAAGTAGGTCTATAATGAAAAGTAACTATCTCAAAAATTACAGGACCTAACTCAGTCAAATCAGGTGAAGGATCAGAGTTAGGAGTAAACTCCCCATCTTCCACTTGAATGGGAGAAGGTGGTTCAGGAATACCTTCAAAATGGTATCCCATTGTGTGTGAATCAATGTGTGAAGTAGTCCGCCTGGACTATATATCACTCTCTCCCAAAGGAGGAAATGTAGAAGGCAGAAGTCCTGCTAAACAACGAGAATGGCGAGGAGCCGCACCCAGATCCACAATGACTCAAAAAATATAAAAGACTCTGTAATTACACAAACCCTAGGCAAGCTAACGTGCATAGAGCATACACCAATAAAATATAAAGCCAAACATAAGCAATCAAAGGTAGGATAAATGAGCTCCCGAATGAAGCAGGTATGTCTCGCCTAGGAGAGGCTTGAGACTCCCATACACAACAAGCGGAGGTATGTAACCAATTATTGTGGCCCTCAGCTTCAACACGTAAAGAGACTGTGCTATCCAACCCCAACCTAGCCGAGACACCCACATAATAACCCTTGCAGAGTACCCCCTCGATATCCTAGGTAAGGCCACTAAGGTCACCTCAATATAATAAATGCTCAAGCGGACAGTCGTAGGAGGGATTGACCATATGGGCAAGGTAGCAAAGCCTAAAACTCTCGAAAGAGCCCCCAGATATGAATACAATCCTGGAAATATCTCTGGCACTACTCACTTATGACTAGGGGTCATCCCAATCAATAACCGCTCACACTGCCTCATGCTTAACTCCCTTTTGAGAGGATGATATTGAGAAACACTGGTTATACCAAGGAATTTCACACACTCACCTAGACAGACACATACATGTTGTTGTTTAGTGGTCTTGGAGAATTTACTCACAATGAACTATTCCAAGACCCTAAAACCTAATCTTGTTGGTGAACCCTATCAAATAAAATAGTGTAGTTCATTTTAATTAAGCGTTGATTTTAATTGGATTTATTACTCAAAAGAGGTATATGGCCATGCAACTAATGGAGTTATGACACAACATGAAGCAAAATGCACACCTAACAATCAATGCAAATGCATTGTGTCCATGAAAAACAGGGTACGCTACTACGTGAAATGCACAATTTTCTTCGAATGATAGATGCAAACTTTCCTATATGAAATCCTGACTAATACTCCAAAGCAAATCTAGTGCAAGTACTATGCAAAATGCAAGATGCAATGCATAATGATAATCAAATATTTTTGGATTTTTTGAAATAAAAATGAGATACTAAAGCAAAAGAATGGTTCTATAACCCCCAGACTCTGCAAGCACACTCAAGCAGTACTCAAGCAAAGTACTAAGGTAAAATAAATCTAATGCACTAATCCCAAAACAAAAAATTGAAAATGCAATGACAAGAACATTCTTCAAAAAAGAAATTTTACCCTAAAAAAGACATCTATGGTTAGAAATAGAGGTGTATACAGACTCTAGCAGTATCAAAGGAGACTTAGCAATCATCAAAATTCACCCAGCAACAATCAATCTTCCTCTAGAAGAAAAAACTAAGGGCATACGTGACTATTCGCAGTAAACCCGCATGTGTACATGGAAATAGCAGTGAAACCCGCATATAAACGCGACTATGAGTTAAAAACTCGCATATAGGAAGAAAGGTGCATAAAAATAAAGGCAAACAGACAAGTTGAGACAAACTTCACACCAATCAGACACTACCAGGAAAACATGCCCTCGGACCCGACATAGAAACAAGAGAAAAAAGATCAATTCAAAGTCATTGAATGTCGATAGAAAACCCCCAAAGGACAACTACTAGAAACTCCCCAGCGGAGTTTCCAATTCTGTTATAGAGAGAAATTCCTATGGCTTTGAGTACCACAACAGACAACTTGACTCCAGAAATCAATCATTTCCAATATGCAATAGAAATCAAATATCTAACACTAAAGGATCAGACCTCGTACCTTATTCCAGAAGGTTGAAGTAGATCCCTATTGAGGTTTCCAACTTCATCTTGAATTGATAAATCACTTCTTCAACAACAAGTAAACAAGACAAGCATACTATATATATCGGTGTTAGATCTACTCTATCATATATAATCAACAATGTATAAGCATTTGAAATCATCCATGGATAAAATACTCATTCAAACATACATTATTGGACAGGATAAGATATTTCTATTAATATAAAATCATAGATTACAATGGATACAACCTTTGTCAGCACGTCTGCAAATCGTAGAAACCGAATCCCTCACTTGGGCCTCCACCACCTCAATCCTCCATCTCTTGATAGCAAGCTCACAAGAAAAAGGAAAGCTTGGGAAGAACACAAAAGTGCTCCAAGCGAAAAAGGGATGCAAAGTCAAGCACAAGTTCGGGAAACAATGGACTATAGTTTCTTTGCTCTCAATTCTCTTATGCCTTCAATGTATCCAAAGGGTTCCTTATATAGCTTTTCAAAAGGGTAATGAAAGGTCGAATTCGAGCAATCTCAAGGCATATGGAAGACCAAGAGACAAGTGAGTCGGATCCATGTCAAGGAAAACCCCAAAAGGATTTGGATTTTGTACACATCCCGATGTACACAGTTTTAGAGGTCAAACCCACATATATACACAATTAGGGGTTTAAAAGTTGCATGTATCAATTTTCACATGTTTATAGGGATGGTCTAGGAAACATCAAAGGACAAAAAATGGTCCAAGGGGTCTAAGGAGTCTGCAGTGGGACAGGGGAAGGCCATGCAAGTGTGATTCACTTGGTGTGGTAAAATCAACTATAACAGGACTAACTGATGCAATTAAGCAAGCTACAAGAATACTGATTGCTCGCTTTACAACATCAAGAAATCCAAAAACAGCAGCAAAAGGCTTGGCATGATCACAATATCAAAAACAAAAATATGTTGGTATGGGACCTTGCCTTACTATACATCAGTCGAGTAAAAGGAAAACCAAAAAAATTACACACATAATGGATGGGACCTTACATTGTCGAAGAGATTCATGCCAACGGATCAGTCCGACTAAGGACATTACAAGGCATAATATTCCAGACACTTGTTAATGGTGCCTGACTAAAAAGGTATAAAGATTAAAACAAGTTCAAAAAAAAAAAAGAAGAGACATACATATAACGACCATAACTGTCAGACAAAACTATAAAATATAAAAGTCCCAAACAATAAAATAGAACCAACACCCATAACCCAGGATGACAGGAAACTTCAAAATATATAATAACCATCACTCTGACAACCGGCACCAAACCCATCAACATACTACCATCAGCCGCTTGCATGATCGACATCAATCGATGACCTTGAAGGTCAAATCATGCCTTCATGACTATGGACAGAAGGAGTGCCAAAATCAAATTGCAATTAATGCAAACTCCAAACACCATGCTGGACCATCACTTCCACCATTAATACATCCATCCATAGAAATGTCACCCGCTCCACCTATAAATATCGGGCCGAAAAATATCATTTACTGTATTTTGAAGAGATAGAACAATTCAACAGTCTGAAATTTGAGAGCTGAGAACTTGTAAGAAAATTCGACCAAGAGACTGATGAGATGGCCCCAAAGCAAACTAGATCCACAGTTACAAAAACAAAAGAACTACAATCCATCGAAAGCCCATTGATGAGAAGGTTAAGAAATATCAAGAATGCCAAGGTATATGAAGCCTTGTGGACCAGAACCTGGGAAGAAATAAAAGAATGGGCTTACCATGACAAGAAAATAACACCAGAAGCAGAGAAGATCAGCTACAGCACCATCATGAGCTACATGAACACACTGTTCATGGCAATATTTGGAGGAACGAAAGAAACAGTAGTAAAATTTATTGTTAGTCAGTATCACAATGGTAAATTTTACTTCGACCGACCAATAAAAATTTTCAGAGAATTAATATACAAACTTACCGGTCTATCAAATCAGGGTGAACCTATCCCTATTGGTATAAAAGAAGGACTGTTAGAATGACTAACTAGAACACCAAAAGGAAATAACTCAAAAGGGCTAATGATCAGTCAGATGTAAGCCCAGACGCCACAAATCATGGCCAAAATAATAGCAACAGGACTCACTCCTACAGGTCGAGGAAGTGATCTAAAGCTGGACATGATAAAAGCAGTTGACACAATAGCAACTACAAGAAAAATTTACCATTGGGCTCAGCATGTTTCCGACATGCTCAAAAGTATATGTGAGAAATGCCAGGAGTCGGTAGGGATTATAAGGTTCTTGTTAGCACCGGAATTGGGCCCCAAGGTTGAGCAAGGGGGAGGGATCGCTCCCGGGTAACAACAAAACAACTTTAGACTTCCTGTTTGGCCTTGCATAATCAGAGAGGGATCTCTCATTTGTCTTCAGAGTCTACTCCATGTAAGATTTTCACTCAAGGATAATCAAGGTGCTAGGATCCTGAATGGGACAAGGTGTATCAAGGTGAGATGTGAGGTGGGATTATCGGGGTAAGGGACCATTGGAAATGGAGTCGAAAACCTATGTAGGGAATACTTGCATAAGGAAAGGAATGGCATGGGGTTTCATACAGAGGCAAGGTAGCCACTAATATTCCAATCAGGAGATATTTAGCAGGCGGTTGGAGGACGAGACAAAACAACCCATCACATGGAGCACCAACGAGATGAATTCCATGCAGCTTTAGAAGAAACTTGATAAATGTATGGAACATTAGCCGTAGCATAACGAGTATGAATTCCTAACTACTATACACTAAGTTACAGACATGAAAGTAATCAACAGAATGGAGTGAAAACAAGAATCACATTGCATGTAAAAGAAGATACATATTGGGAAAAGCAACGACACATGAATCTCTACCATGAGAAGCAATTCCTCCTCTAGAATTTAATTCATAACATAGGCATCAAATCTTATTTAGAATGGAGAGCCTCAACCCTAGAATGTTTCCCAATCCAACCAACTCCTTTCTCCCTCTATCAGGAGTGTATTTATACTATTCTAATGCTAAAGCATCATACTACTTTGGTGAAGCATCATGGATGTTGCACAATCCCAGAAGACACCGCGTAAGCTAAAGATAGCGTGATAGGCAGAAAATAGTCCACCTTTTGATATTTCCATGTCACGTTTTGTACTTGTTGACCATTTCTTAAGAATATTGGTCCTTAGTGGTTAAGTCAGTTATAAGTTAGTTAGAAGTGGACCTTGAATGTAAAGGTGCAAGCCTATAAATAGAATAATTATGCATGTAACAAATCATCATTTTGATGGAGAATGAATATCGGGTGTGATAGTGTATCCTTGTCTATTTTGATCTACGACCTGTTCTACATAATTAATATGATGTGATATGGATTGACCTGAATTCCTGTTGTATTTGTATCTTTTTCCTGCTTTACAGTGGTGCGATTATGGTGATGAATGATGAATAGATCTGCATATGAATGGATAATGTGATTCTTTCTATTTGTGGATACTGTCATCTTTTAGATCTCTTTTCCCATTGGTATTTATGCTATAATGATGAATGTATGATTCTACATGATGGTGAAGGGTTTTGTTTCTGATAAAACAAGTAGACTAGATTTGGGTGGTAAGCTGATGGATATATGATGCCCCTACCCTCCTCTATACTATGGAAACTTGGTTTTGACAGCTCTCCCTCGGACATCTTGGGTGAGACCTCATCTGCTCTGCGGGTGTTGTTGGACAAGGTAAAACTTGTCTGGACCGATGCTCAGGGAGATCGCGGCATGTTGAGCATCAAAAGAGTGGAAACCCTATTGACTGGGTTTTGTTGGTCAAGATTGACCCAATAAGAACTTCCCCTAAGACACTACTCTAATGCTGAGACTATAAATAGTAAAAATTTCAAAACATTATAAAACATTTGAAATTTATACCCATTTGAGCTCATAACTTCAACAGCGAATTCCAGGAGATCCAGCCGGCGGAACCCACTACCATTTTTTCTAGGTACTTACCCATGCTCTACTCTTTCATTTTGATGCAAATTTTGTCAAATTCCATGGTGTATTTGGGTTTCTAGGCCATTCTAAGATATGCGCCATGGCCCATGTGGAAATCAAGGGTTTTTCCGTGTATAGGGCTAGATATACGCAGAAAACACCCTCAAAGTCGCATACATACATGGTTTTTTGGAAAACAGTTGCATATGCGGCCGTGCTCAATGTTTTTAAAGTATTCTAATGGACAAAATTCAAATTTTATGTTCAGGATGGTCCTAGAATGGAGAGAACATGAACATGGTGATGTAGAAGAGGCAATAAGGGAAGATATAATGGCTCAACAAGCATTATGTGCATGTGGGCTTTACAAAATTTGGTGTCTTGGTGGCTTAAGATCCAAACTAGGACTATTGAAGATGTTAGTGGACTACTAGGATCTAGACTCAAAGTCATTCCAGATAGACAGGATGTTCTCACCATAGAAGTGGAGGACATATACTTTATTACTGGACTTTCCCGACAGGGGGAAGTGGTGAACCTACATTCTCACGGGCCCCGAGGTGGCCTGACTATAGATGAGTACATTGTGGTATACTACTATCTGGACATGGAGAAGGTGGGGAGTCAGATCCCAACTAACTCCATACAGGTGCTGGGCCTAAAGGCTATCCTACTGACACTGGGTAGGATAGCAGGCTTATCTTCAATCCACCAGGCCTCGCAGCCTCTAATGTTCTATGCAGTGGAGTGCATGAGACCCACGGTATATGATTGGAGCACTACGCTATTGGGAAACATGAAACACCATCTTAGTGAGTGCAAGATGGGTAGAGTGAGAAACTTCGGTTTTAACAGCATACTAAGAACTTTTTTCTTTGACTGTGTTCCAGGATTGAGCCCTAGAGTTGACGTTCCTCTACACGGGGTTCGAGATCCGGCCCAATGGTGTTGCGCGGATGCGATGCGCAGACTAGGTGGATGTAGGGTGTCCAACCCCTATCCAACTGATTTCTTTCCATGGTGGTGATGACATATAGTTTCCATCGATGACTACCCCTATGTGGGGATAGATTTCTGGGGAGACACAGACATGTCGCTACTACCAGGATCGGCATACAGTGACATAGGTAAGGAATCTCGACCTTTTTTTTAAAAAATTTTGAGTTATTCAATTTTTTTTTGTTTTCTAATTATGTGGAATCAAAAGACATGTTTTTGGGTGACAATACATAGTGACATATTCCATATGCATGCAGAAGTGGGACCACAACGTCCTGAATGCTTCCCTCGTCATAAATGGAGGGGAAGAGGAGACGATATCACAGGTGTGGATGCGGAGAAAATGCTCCAAATCATTCACAACAAATTTGTGAGACTGACACAGAGAGTACCCATGGCGCAAGTCAAGGAATTTACTGAGGCCATGCAGCGCCAGGTGGTGGGTGTACCATGAGCATGGGTGTGGCTATTTCGATGGCTAGCTAGAGCCATAGTGACATTCCATGATCACAACCTCCCTCCTCCTCCACAGGCTTGGATACCTGGGAGTGATACATTTTGTACTACCGTGTATTATATTTTGGTGGCTCGAGAAACCCATTTTTGTATTATAACACTATGTATTACCACATTTTGGATGTTTATAACAACTTTTATGATGATCGGTTTATTTATTTACATGTGTAAAAATTTATGTTTGTAATGAGCTTATTGTGTATGAAACAAATGCCAATCTAACACGTAGTTAGCATATGAGTCACCAACTTGATTATTAATTCTTGAAATATGTATGTATGTTATATTATCGAATTACCGTTCTAATAATCTCACACGTAAGAATCTTCTTAATAATGTTGTATCTCTAACATGGTACAAACCATTAAGCTGTGACACTACTAACTCCGAATCAAGTCATACCTCAAGAGAGAGAACACCATGTGAAATGGAAACCCGTAGAAGCTCAATAACGGCACTATATTCAGCAACATTGTTTGAAGATGGTCGTAAACATACACCTCATGAAGACAATACCTAACCCAAGCAGTAGAGGCTGAGTGTTGAGTGTGATGACTCGCACCATCCACAAATCCTATGAAGGTGGAATATTCCATTTACATCTACCAAAATAATAGGAAACTAATCACAAACCCGATCACCATAAGAAAAAGACCTACCTATTAAAAATTGTACAATAATATACAATAACCATCCTTGGCTTAAAATCATGCATAGTACTTCTTGAGATAGAGCCCATTTCTAGTCTCTACCAAGGTCGTTCCCCCATAATCCACTAACTCATAAGCACCCTTCTCTAACACTCGTTTCACGACATAAGGACCACACCACATGGGGTTAAATTTTCCGACCCTCAAGGGTTATTTCAGTTGAACCCACAAAAGGACCAAGTCTCCCTCACTAAACCTTTTTGGATGGATAGAATTATCGTACTGGACCTTTATGCAAGGCTTATTTACTTCTAGAGCCACCAAGGCTTCTCGCCGATGCTGATCAAGTTGCTCAAGGTGGACCAAACACTCCTCCAATGGTGAAGTGTTTGGTAAGAGCTCTATGGCTAGCTTCAAAGAAGGAATCTTGCACTCAACCGGAAATACCGACTCCACTCCATGTACAAGTTGATATGGAGAAAACCCATGGCAGTCTTAACAACGGTTCTATAAGCCCACAAATCAGGATATAACATAATGTGTCAATTATTCTTGCTTTGTGTGATGGTTTGTTGGAGAATGGATTTGAGTGCTTTGTTCACTGCTTCTACCTATCCATTCACTTGAGGGTAGTAAGAGGAGGAAAGCTCTTGTTTGTACCCTAACTTTGATGCCAACTCTTCCATCATACGATTCTGAAAGTGCGAGCCATGGTCAGTGACAAGCTCTTTCAGAATCCTAAACTGAGTAATAATCTGGTTGAATATGAACTGCATGGCTGTCTCACCATCGGATTTAATTATAGGCATAGCCTCATCCCATTTCGTGAAGTATTCAATAGCCACTATGATATGATAATTCCCCCCAGCTAAAGCTGGGTTGCAATCCATACAATCAATCCCCCACTTAGTGAAGGGATCGGCGGTGATGATGGGATGTAACGGGGCATTTTTTGAGTGCATATTACATGCAAACACTTGGCAAGGGTGGCACCTCTTGACCGCATCTACACTATCCTTAAAGATCGATGGCCAGAAATAACCTACTCTTAAGATTTTTTGGGCTGTATAAATCCCAGATAGATGACCACCACACACCCCTATGTGGAAATCATTCAGCACTACCTCATCCTCTTCATGAGTTAAACAATGTTGTAAAATGGAATCTACCCCACAGATGTACAAAACGTTATCCACTATGAGGTAATTCTTATCCACGTGACGTAATCATCGTCATTCATCCCATGAGAGGTGAGTAGGGACCTTCAATGTTTGTAAATATATAATGATATCTCCATACCATGGGTCTAAAGCTGAGATTAAGAATATGTGCTCATCAATAAACGTATCTTCACAATCCAACTCCTCGCCTTCACTTGGGAAATATGATATAAGCTATGAAAAAATTAACGATTTCTTCGATTTTGCTGAAACAAACTCGAGATCGAATTCTTGCAAGATGACAATCCATTTATTATATTTTCCCCCAATCATCCTTCGAGTGAGGACGAGTTGAAATGGATTGACATGGGCTACAACCAACATCTGGCGAAGGAGAATATAATGTCTCAACTATTGAACCACATGTACGATAGCTAAGGAAAGCTTCTCAACATGGGAATAATGGATCTCCATGTCAATAAGATTGCGACTCGAATAGTATATGACATGCTCTTGGAGCTCCTCATCCTCTTGAACCAAAACCATACCAATTCTCTCCATGGACGCGGCCACATAAAGTAGAAAATCATGGCTATAGTCTAGGGGACTAATCACCAGGGCCGATGCTAGGGCTCACTTGAGTGCATCAAAGGAATCCTGGGCTCGCTCATCCCAACAAAAGGTGGTGTCCTTCTTCAAAAGACGCATGAAGCCTCTAGTCAAATTGGCAAAATTGACAACGAATATCCGTAAGAAGTTTTCCATGCCTTGAAAACATTGAATATGACGAATATTCTTCAGGGGAGACAACTGAAGTATTGCCTCAACCTTCAAAGGTTCGACTCTTATACCCTCTTTAGAAACAATGAATCCTAATAAGCAACCTGACTTCACACAAAATATGCACTTGTGAGGTTTAACCTGACCAAATAATGGTGGCACCTTTCAAATACCAATCTCAAATGATAGGAATGACGCATTCCCATACGAGAATGAGTAGCAAGGTCATCCAAAAACACTTTGATAATTGATTTGAGATCATGGAAGATCAAGGTCATAGACCACTAAAAAGTAGCTCCGGCGTTCTTAAGGCCAAAAGGCATTTTTCGATATGCAAAAGTTCCCCAAGGAAAAATAAATGCAGTCTTATGTTGGTCCTCAGGTTTAATTTGTATCTAATTGTATTCAGAAAAGCCGTCCATAAAAGAGAAAACCTCGCTACCTGCACACTCATCCAAAATATGATCAATAAATGGTGTGGGGAAATTGTCCTTAGTACAAGCACGATTCAAATCATGAAAATCAGTACATATGCGGATCACTCCCTACTTCTTATCAATCGGAATGGGGTTTGAAACCCACTCCGTCAAGGGAACGGGATAGATAAAACCGGATTTCAACAGTTTTTCTATCTCTGACTTAATCGCGGGTGCTTTCCTAGGATTCACTACATGCAAGCATTGTCAAACAGGCTTAGCGTTGGGATAAGTCTTAATCTCATGTTCAACAATGTGAGGGTCGATACTTGGAATTTCATCGTAAGACCAAGCAAAGATATCATGAAATTATTTAAACAACTCAGTGTATTCTTGAATCTTAGCATGGGAACATTCTTCCCCAATATAGACATTCTCTATCCTGCTAGGATCATGAGAGATATTGATAGGAATCATTGGAGATATATTTTCCATGTTCCCATCAGCCATCGGACCAAGAGAGCTAAACAGAACCATGGGACTACCAATTCTCTCACTAATAACCTCCCTAAAGTCCTCACGCTCCAAGAAGTCAAGCTCAGGAAGAAAGTAAGATCTATGATGGAGCTCTTCCCATGGTGGCTCAACTCCCGACATGGCCTCAATAATCGTTTCGTTTGGATGAAAAACACTATCAAGGCAATCGTCTGTGTGAGAAGACTAAACTTCCCATGCAAGCAGCACATACGGGTCCTCCTCCTCTATCCGCAAAGAGGAAGGACTAGGCTCTGCAACACACTCAATATTAGCGTGATAAGCTACCATAGTTGCAGGAAATGGCACGTCCGTCATGATGGGCACACTTGAAGTATTCGATGTAGGAAGAATCCAAGGATCTTCCATATGACTCATGCGAAAAGACACCGATCTCACAGATGTCGAAGCCTCACCAGAACTAGACCCTATCATAAGGATAGGTGTAGGACAACTAAAACTTCCCATGAGGGATGGATACATGCCCACACCCACACTCCCAGTTGCTGGGTGAGAGTGCTCTACAATCGGGATCGAAGCTCCTGAAGATGTGGTACTGATGGATTATTGAATGACGTTTGATCAATCGTAACTATCTTCCCATTAAATGGAAAACATACAACACGAAATAGTGAAGAAGATACGACTTGCATACTGTACATCCAATTCCTACCCAGCAAGAGATTGTAGTCAAGGGGTGCATCAACCACCTCGACCTCTATCGCAATGGTCTTCCCTCCCAAATGGACCTTAAGGGAAGGAAGGATCTCGTGCCTCTTAAACGATATCCCATGAAAATAAGTTAACATGGTTGTAGATTTAGACAACTCAAGGGAACCTAAACCATTCCAACATGATAAAGACATCATAGAAGCAGCAACGCCTTCGTCAATCATAGTGTGCTTGACGGTCATGTTGAGACATTCTACATGAATCAAAAGAGACACATAGTAAGGCAAGTGAGGCTGAAGTCCTGCGGTTTCAAATTTAATCATGGAGGAAGAATTATCATCATTCACACCAAGGGCAGAAAGAAAAGCCTTCATTCGCGAAGGACAACTCTAAATTACTTCTAGTGCAGACATCACATAAGGAGTGTGGACCAAATCCTCGACAACAGAATAGTTATGGGTGGCTCAGGCATTAGGATTGTACCCTGAATGCTTAAGGACTCCCTTAGCAATGTGAGGTGCAGGGGAAGGCCATACAAGTGTGATTCACCTGCTGTGGTAGAATAAGCTATAACAGGACTGACTGATGCAATTAAGAAAGCTAGAAGAACACTGATTGCTCACTTTACAACATCAAGAAATCCAAAAATAGCAGCAGAAGGCTTGGAATGATCACAATATCAAAAACAAAAATTTGTTGGTATGGGACCTTGCCTTACTGTACATCAGTCGTGTAAAAGGAGAACCAAAAAATTTACACACAGAATGGATGGGACCTTACATTGTCGAAGAGATTCATGCCAACGGATCAGTCCGAATAAGGACATTACAAGGCATTATATTTTAGATACTTGTTAATGGTGCCTGACTAAAAAGGTATAAAAATTAAAACAAGTTCAAAAAAAAAAAAGAAGAGACATACATATAACGACCATAACTGTCAGACAAAACTATAAAATCTAAAAATCCCAAACAACAAAACAGAACCAACACCCATAACCCAGGATGACAAAAAACTTCAAAAGATATAATAACCAGCACTCTGACAACCGGCACCAAACCCATCGACATACCACCATCAGCCGCTCGCATGATCGGCATCAATCGATGACCCTAAAGGTCAAATCATGCCTTCATGACTATGGACAAAAGGAGCGCCAAAATCAAATTGCAATTAATGCAAACTCCAAAGACCATGCTGGACCATCACTTCCGCCATCAATACATCCATTGACAGAAATGTCACCCACTCCACCTATAAATATCAGGCCGAAAAAGATCATTTACTGTATTTTGAAGAGATAGAACAATTTAGCAGTCTAAAATTGGAGAGCTGAGAACTTGTAAGAAAAGTCGACCAAGAGACTGACGAGATGGCCCCGAAGCAAACTAGAGATGCAGTTGCAAAAACAAAAGAACTGCAATCCGTCGAAAGCCCATTGATTAGAAGGTTAAGAAATATCAATAATGCCAAGGTATAGGAAGCCTCGTGGACCAGAACCTGGGAAGAAATAAAAGAATGGGCTTACCACAACAAGAAAATAACACCAGAAGCAGAGAAGATCAGCTACAGCACCATCATGAGCTACATGAACACACTGTTCATGGTAATATTTGGAGGAACGAAAGAAACAGTAGTAAAAGTTATCGTTAGTCGGTATCACAATGGTAAATTTTACTTAGACCGACCAATAAAAATTTCCAGAGAATTAATATACAAACTTACTGGTCTATCAAATCAGGGCGAACCTGTCCCTATTGGTATAAAAGAAGGATTGTTAGAATGACTAACTAGAACACCAAAAGGAAATAACTTGAAAGGGCTAATGATCAGTTAGATGCAAGCCCAAACGTCGCAAATCATGGCCAAAATAATAGCAACAGGACTCACTCCTACAGGTCGAGGAAGTGATCTAAATCTGGACATGATAGAAGCATTCGACACAATAGCAAATACAAGAAAAATTTACCATTGGGCTCAGCATGTTTCTGACATGCTCAAAAGTATATGTGAGAAATGCCAGTAGTCGGTAGGGATTATAAGGTTCCTGTTAGCACTAGAATTGGGCCCCAAGGTTGAGCAAGGGGGAGGGCCCACTCCTGGGTAACAATAGAACAAATTTAGACTCCCCGTTCGGCCCTCTGTAATCAGAGAGGGATCTCTCATTTGTCTTCAGAGTCTACTCCATGTAATATTTTCACTCAAGAATAATCAAGGGGCCAGGATCCTGAATGGGACAAGGTGTATCAGGGTGAGATGTGAGGTGGGATTATCGTGGTAAGTGACCATTGGAAATGGAGTTGAAACCCTATGTATGGAATACTTTCATAAGGAAAGGAATGGCATGGGGTTTCATACAGAGGCAAGGTAGCCGCTGATCTCCCAATCAGGAGATATTTAGCGGGCGGTTGGAGGACGAGACAGAACAACCCATCACATGGAGCACCAGCGAGATGAATTCCATCCAGCTTTAGAAGAAACTTGATAAATGTATGGAACAACAGCTGTAGCATAATGAGTATGAATTCCTAACGGCTATACACTAAGTTACAGACATGAAAGAAATCAACAGAATGGAGTGAAAACAAGAAGCACATTGCACGTAAAAGAAGATACATATTGGGAAAAGCAACGACACATGAATCTCTGCCATGAGAAACAATTCCTCCTCTGCAATTTAATTCATAACATAGGCAACAAATCTTATTTACAATGGAGAGCCTCAACCCTAGAATGTTTCCCAATCCAACCAACTCCTTTCTCCCTCTATCAGGAGTGTATTTATACTATTCTAATGCTGATACTACTGATTTGAAAATTGTTACAAGTCACTGTTGGATACATTTACCACCTTACACACTCATTTTGGTCAACTTGGCCTTGTTAAAACACTATCCTAAGTATTATTTGCTTAATTAACATCAGTGGAGAATTAAATGTCATCAGCTAGATCACATCCACGCCTACCTTCAATCAAGGAGGATAACTTAGCCTTCTCCTACATTCGAGGAGTCTAACTGGAGCACTCCGGGGGTGATCTGAGTGATATTAATGCACCTAATTGTTAACTCATGGTTACAATCAGTTAAACAGGGTAGTGACGGTGCCTCCCTTCATTAAATTGATTATTTAATGATTATTTAATGAACTGGAGTCAACAGGGGCACCTCCAACCACTTTTGATGTTCAGATACACTTTCGTTAACCTCATCGAGGTTCATTGGAGTCAGTGAAGTGCTACCACTTGATGGTTGGCTTGCTGTGACATGTGTCTGATCTCTTTCAGTTGAGACTCAGTCATTTATTGCACTCTGACTTCAGTTAGGGCTCAGTTGAGTCAATTAGGGTTTTGATCAGTGGTTAACTTGAGTGTTGATTGTGGATTACATTCAGTTAAGGTAGACTCAGTCATTCAATTTGAATGACCTCCTTATACATTTGAATTGCTTCTCATTCATGCTTTTAGCATGACATTGTAATGTAATTTCTCATTATTTGTGTGAATATACAGCGCGGCTACTCATTCTGTAGCCCTTTTTCACCATTTTCATGAATTATTGTCATTAATATATTGATGAGACTGTGTTTAGTCCCTAGATCATTGTGTAAGTTTAATATGGTATCAGATCTCACGTTGATACGAAGCTCTATCTCTCAAGAACAAGCTTTTTGATAGATTTCTGGATGAAAATTGATCAATAGCTCAAAAATCTAGCACTGCACCAGAAGCCAAGGCTTACCACTTAATACCCCAAGTAAAGAACTTGTTGATCAAGCTTGCTTGATTGACTATGCTGGGTGTGATGAAAGCTAAAATGTGTTGGCTGTCTGACCTTACATTGCCCTTTCTATTGTGATTTTCAAGTTTTCTACAGGTGAAGCATTCGCTCCAGTAGATCTAGATGGCCTCCTCAGTATATCTTTTGACTCCATACAATTTCCACTCATGGAAATGTGACATGGAGATTTAGCTGTGATCCATAGGACTCTATAGAGTCACCATGGACATTGAAATTGAGCTTGGTTCTGCTATAGACAAATAAAAATTCTTGAACAAGAAGGATGAAGCCTTCAAATTCTTGTGCCTCTCTATTTCCCAGGATCTTCTTTTCCATCTTTCTAGATTGAAGAATCCAAAGGAAATATGGGACAAATTGGAAACCCTATATGGAAATCAAGATGACTTGAAATTTTACCAGCTCGAAAATGAATTAATGTCTCTCCATCCCTCCAATTTCGAGACTTTTAATGACTTTTTCACTAAGTTCAAGCACACTGTCTTACTCTTGAAGCAATGCAAAGTGGAGAAGGTGGATGATCAGCTCATCCTCACCATACTCTCCAAACTTGGAGCTAATTATTTAGTTTTTGTTTCTACATTCTGTGTGGGGAAGCTCACAACCCCTCGATGGAAGATGCCTACACTCAATGCCTTCATTGAGTCCCTCACAAGTGAACATGATAAGCTTGTCCATATGGGGATCATCAAATCCTCTCATGATCAATCCCTCCATGTCTCAGGGCCCAAATATCTGAAGGGTAAAGGAAAGTAGAAGAAGAACCCAAAAACTAAATTTGATGCTCCTAAGCCTAGAGTTGAAAACCAACAACATGATGAGTCTTCCGGCTCAAGGAAGAACAAAGGAAAAGGGCATCATGGAAAGGAAAAAGTCAAGTGTTCATACTACAAGAAGGGATTCCACCCTGAAAATTCCTACATGAAGAAGAAGATTGATGAATCAACCTCTCTCCTTGAGAGAAATCACATCAACCTTCTGGAAAGCTTCCGGAGGAGATATCAGCAAGATCGGGAACCACAACATGAAAAAGGTCATGCCCTCATGGAAAGCACTTCGAATTCCAAAGTACTCTTGATTGATTCTAGAGATTTGAACCACATGATGGCTAAAAGAGACTCCTTTTCATCCTTGGAGACTGGAAAATCCATCCCCATCCACATGGGAGATGACTCCACCATCATTTCAGAAGGACAAGGTACAGTTGATCTTGAGAATGGCTATTTTTCAAATGTTTTGTATGTACCATCTCTGGCATCAAATTTCCTTAGTGACTATTAGATGACACATACTAGAGTGCCTAAGAGAGTTTCTTTCATCCCAAATGATGTTGAGATAAAGGATCTTGCATCTAAGAAACTCATTGCTAAAGGTATTGCAAACCATCATGCAAGAGCCTATGAGTTCTCCCACTTTGTGCCGGATGCAAAACCCACCGCTTTGCTAACTCATGGAAATGAGGTTAGTAGGCTATGGAATGAAAGGTTTGGCCATCTAGATTTCAATTATTTTCAGTAATTACAGAAAAACTCCATGGTTGAAGGCCTCTCGGTCATCAAGGCAACCACCGAAAATTGCAAGGGCTATGTGATTGGAAAACACCCTGAGCACAAGTTCGATCGGGGGAAGGCAAACCGAGCTACATGCATATTGGGGCTGATAAATTATGATATTAGAAGTCCTATGCCTATCAGATCCATGAATGGATCAAGGTATATTTTGAATTTTATTGATGATTTTTCAAGGTACATATGGGTCTTCTTTCTTAAAAAGAAGTCTGAAGTATGTGAAAATTTTTCTGAACTTAAGGCCTTGATCGAGAATGCCTCTGGGATTAAGATCAAGATCTTGAGATATGATAATTGTAGGAAGTATGTCAGTAATGAGTTTCTGCACATATGCTCCCATAGTGGTATTCATTTCCAACATTCAATTCCCTACACTCCCCAGCAGAACAGTGTAGAGGAAAGGAAGAATCGGTCTCTCAAGGAGATGACCACTTGTATGTTGGAATCAAAGAAGCTTGCTGAAAATTTTTGGGCTGAATCCATGCATGCTGCAGCATACATTTATAAAAGAGTTCCACACTCATCTATGAAAGGGAAGACCGCTTTTGAAGCATACTTCAGACACAAGCTGGATGTGTCGAACCTATGAGTGTTTGGGTCCACTGCATGGGCCCGGATTCCACTTGATAAAAGAAGGGCCTTGCAACCGAAAATAATAGAATGTATATTTATTAGATACACAAATGAATCAAAAGTTTTCAAGCTTCTGGATATCAAAAAAAAATAGATCATCATCGAGAAAAGTGTCATGTTCGATGAGCCTCTTAAAAAGGTGGAACTAGTGAAGGAGAAAATTGTTAAATTTCCTTCATATTCTATTGAATATTTGGATGATGAAATTGGGGGTGATGACCCTGATTTGGATCCTCTACTTTATGATATCAGTGTACAGCAATCATTATATTCTGAATCAGAACCTGAAGTGCAAAATCATCTTCCCACATGGTCCCGACAGACACTCTCCTCCGTAGGAGATAACATTGGAAATCCGGATGATCCAAGGAGAACCCGATCTGATTTCCAAAGAGAAGGTATTGCTCTCTCTTGTCCTGATAATTTACTGTCCAAAACTTGCTATTCAAATATTATTTCAGAACCAAAATCCTACTACCATGCTTAGAAGGATTCGAGATGGCAAGTTTCCATGGATGAAGAGATGAATTCTCTTCAGAAAAACACTACTTGGGAGCTAGTTTCTCTTCCTCCGGGAAGGAAATTGGTTCAATCCAAGTGGGTGTTTTGGACCAAATTTGCTGCTGATGGAAGAACCTAAAAATATAAGGCAATTATGGTGGTAAAATATTTCTCTCAGGTCCAAGGAGTGGACTGCCATGAGACCTTTACACCTGTTGCAAAAATGGACTCCATCCGCCTAGTTTTGGCAATTTCAGCATCTAAGCACTGGGAAGTGCATCATATGGATGTTAAGTCAGCATTTATGCATGGAGATATTCATGAGGAGATATACATGAAGCAGCCTGAGGGATACATCACTGATCCATCTTTGGTTTACAAGCTAAAGAAGTCACTATACGGGTTAAAACAGGCCCCAAGAGAGTGGTATTCCAAGATGGATGCCTTCCTTCTCTCTCAAAAATTCCAAAGGTGTAGATCAGATAAAAATGTGTATTTACAGAATTATGATAGTCATTTGATAATTATTTTTTTATATTTTGATGACTTAATGAACACAGGTAGCACATTTTCTTCCATTTCATCCATCAAAACTGCTCTCCACAATGCCTTTGAAACGAGTGATTTGGGGCTCCTAAAACAATTTTCGGGGCTCGAAATTGAGCAAAAATATGATGGGATTATGGTCACTAAGTCCAAATAAATTTAAGACCTATTATTCAAGTTTAACATGGCTTAATGTAGGCCTACACCATTCCCTTTCCTTTCAGGGATCAGTCTTGAAGAAGGAAAAAACACACCTCCCATGGACTGCACTATCTATCGATAGCTGATTGGTAGCTTGTTGTTCTTGACACATTCTCAGCCTGATATCTATTATGCCATGAATTTTATATCAAGATACATGTAGCATCCTCATGAGCTTCATTGGAAGGCAGCCAAGAGGATCCTTCAGTATATTCAGGGAACAAGGACCTACGACATTCACTATGCTGTAGACTCCGAGCTAGAGTTGGTTGGATACACAGATTCCAATTGGGCGGGTGATTATATTGATAGAAATTATACTTATAGATATGTATTCATGTTTGGTGGTGTTCCCATTTGTTGGTCTAGAAAAAAGCAGGCTTCCATAGCACTATCTTCAGCAGAGGCTGAGTATCGAGGAGCGGTGAATGCTTGCATCCAAGCAGTTTGGTTGCAAGGAATTCTTTCAGAGTTTGATCTTGGTAGTACTTTGTCCATTGTCCTCTTTTGTGACAATAAAAGTGCTATTAAGATATCCACAGATCTAGTTACCAGGCAGAGGACCAAGCATGTAGAGATCCACATGTAATATATCAGGGAGATAGTGCATCATAGGACCATCATTCTGCAATACTTCCCAACTGATGAGTAGATTGTAGACATCTTCACCAAGATATTTTCAGAAAATAAATTCACTTACCTCCATTCACTATGCCTCCCTTCATTAAATTGATTATTTAATGATGATTTAATGAACTGGAGTCAACAGGGGCACCTCCAACCACTTCTGATATTCAATTACACATCAGTTAACCTCATTAGGGTTCATTGGAGTCATTGAAGCGCTACCACTTGATGGTTGGCTTGTTGTGACATGTGTTTGATCTCTTTTAGTTGAGACTCAGTAATTTATTTCACTTCGACTTCAGTTAGGGCTTAGTTGAGTCAATTAGGGTTTTGATCAGTGGTTAACTTGAGTGTTGACTTTAGCTTACATTCAGTTAAGCTAGACTCACTCATTCAATTCGAATGACCTCCTTAGGAATTCGAATTGCTTCTCATTCATGCTTGTAGAATGACATTGTAATGTAATTTCTCATTCTTTGTGTGAATATACAGTGCAACTACTCATTATGTATCCCCTTTTCACCATTTTCATGAATTATTGTCATTAATCTATTGATGAGACTGTGTTTAGTCCCTAGATCACTGTGCAAGTTTAATAGTCACTATCATGCATTAATATCACAGTGAGTGGACTATTGCCATGTTTTACAAATAACAATAAACATTATGGAGACTTGACACGTGATAATGTAGACTGACAGAACAGGGTTTTCTTCCATTCCACTTCACAAAAGTGGTTTCCAAGAGGCATGCTGATGGCCAATTTTTTACTTAGGCTACTTTGGGTATATCTTTCTTCTTCTTCGGCCAGCCTGCTTCTTACATACCACATCACTCAAAGGCTAACAAGAAGACCCAAATCCACCGCTCGATCATTTTTTCGACCCATCCTTCATTTGGTAACACTATTGTAGGAGGAAGGCTGGAAAGAAGGTGGTCATGCACTTGGTGATGATAAACAACTTAAGAAGCTTATAATCCTTGTACCCCTTTATTCCTCCTATGAGGAGGGTTTTCCCGTGATCCATGCAGCTGGGTTTGGATTTGACCCTCTCCTCACCTACGACCAAGCAGCCAAATAGAGATCCTAGGGGCGGTGCCGAAGGCTCTGGACCCACATGGTTGCAGTACGAGCATTTTCTCCAACAGTTCTGCCACCACTATGAGATGGGACTTTGGAGGTCATGACTACAACTAGGAGTGTTGTAGGGATGTCACTAGGACGTCAAAAACCATGCACTATACATCCAGAGATCGAGTTGTGTAGAAGCGGGTGAACATCCCTTGGTGTTTAACATATGTGCCCCAGTGGTTGGTGATTTTTTGGTATGGATAACCAAAACACAGATCTATGCTTGCCTTCCTAGAGTACCCCTTGTCAAAATAACTTCTCGAACCACACAGTCGTGGTTGTCTATGAAGGAACTTGACACTTCTCAGCATTCAACTCTATATTTCTCATCATCTACACATTTCCACGTCTCAAAAGATCTCTAGGAAATGGAATTATATAGGGTGATCTAACATGGCTCAAAAAGAGCTATACCTATATTTGTGATGTTCAATCGTATTACATGATATGTGAAAGATTCCAGACAATTTCTGTGTGGCTGGCAAGCTGGTTTCAAGGGTTGTGGATTTGACCTTTATTTCCCTTTCAATTATTGTGACAGTGGCATCGGGTTGTTTTAGTTCATCGCGTCCCTTGGCCTCATGTAAATGCCAAGTCTGTCGCCTCAACGAATCAAACCTCCATATTTCTCATGGATCCCTTCGAAGTGAACCGCGTGCAACACTTGTGAATTGAGGAAATTAGCATCACTGGATAAGACTTCCACCTTAGTCTTATGCTGAATGGCGTCGAAGAAATCAGCCAATCCGTAAGGATGCAGATTACATGTGTGAACGTCTCCTCCACTCTCATCTCAGCACTAGATGTGAATCTTGTACCCTGGGAGCCTTCTCAGCCATTCGATCTAAGGAATATTTCACTTCCATTGTCCACATTCCATTCTTTCTACCGCCAACTTTTCTCTTCTGAAAACCGCGGGCAGTTCTCGATCGTGACATGTTCTCAATCGTTGATCGTGACCAACCCTTCATGCAGTCATAGATATGAGTGGGCCCCATTATATTTCATAATGAGAAGCCTTGGTATATCCGTGCTAGTCTACTCTGTGAAATAAACCATGGCCGTATATTTCTTTCCTTTCTTATCACGGTCATTGATCTTCGCGACCTCTACCTCTCTTTCGTGATTTGAAATCGCAACTTCACCCGTGCAAGTATGGCATGTGAAATTGATCGAGGCCATAGATCTTACTCAGATCTCATCTCTACTATAGAATGTTTCTGACCTTTAACGCATTTCGCAACTTGGAAACATGGCTTTGGTCAAGCATGTCCACTCGTACGAAATGGTTTGGAGCCATTGATCCTCCTCCAATCAATCTCAACCTTTGATTTTGATCCTCGCTCAATGCCTTCAACACACCTTCCATTTTCTCATTTTCCTCGCACTTCTGACAATGTGAAGGGGATTTCACGTGAAGTTCACAGGGATGGGACCTTCATCAAACTCCTATAAGGCTCTCAAATCAACTGTTAAAATAGAGTGTTAAAATTTCCCACCTCTAATTCCATGGATAGAAATGTACCACTTGTGTCCCATTGGGGATAAGCAGTTCCAAGAACCACACAAGTACCACGTGTGGAGGTTTAATCCATTTTCACAGAATGGAACATTGAAAGAATTGGAAAATGGTAAATTAATGTTGAAAAACTGGTTCCAAAACCTGAAAATCTAGATGACTAGATGGAGGGTGCCTCAGAACATCCAAAGAAGTCTGCAAAAAACAGCTCATATTCAACTTGAGCTAGACCACAAAGCAGTCTGGTACATGCAGGGAGAGAAATAAATAGCAAAACCTCTTGACTATTACTCAATAGTCAAAGATATATTTCACGAGCTAGATTGACAATCCGGTACAAAGTTATCAATACTAGAAAAAGCCAAAGAAATAAATCAAACAATTGAAGAACCATTGACAGACCAAGAAAAAGAGGAGGACTATGAACTCTGATTACATATCAGTACCTTCATGTCAGATGATATACCGGTAGAGGACACCAACAGATTGCAAATATAAATCATACCACCATCGACCAAAAGGGGAAATACACCAACTGAGCAGCAGGTAACCAAACCAGCTGAGAAAAGTATCATTTGAACCAACCAATAGACAAGAGAAGAAGAACTAGAAGAAGACATCGAATCAAATGATATGGAATACACTATGACAAAAGAAAACTTAAGGAAAATAGTGGAGGAAGTAGCAACCTTGAGGAATAGGAAGGCACTTTAGGAAAAGGGGAAAGGGAAGCACAAGCTTCCCCTTTTAGAGTCAGAAGATGAGTAAGAACTACTAGCGACTGCTGTCGATATCATAGAAGATGCAACAACAAACCAAGTGTCAGTCGAAACACAATTCAGACGGTTCATTGAAGCAGGAGAAAAACAAGGTCGACCGAGAAAGGTAAAAAGTACAACCACTTCAACGGATGAAAACATTATTGATTTAGTTTCTAAACTTCCACCCCCATATCCAACCCAAATTACACATGAAGACAACCCACATATACCCACCATAATCCCCGTCAAAATTTGTAAGAATGCTATGCCAGAGACACTAAAAGAACACTTCGACCAGGACGATGTTTTCCAGGAATACATTGAAAAATTACCTGAACTACTTACCTCTATCTAGAAGATTACCGCCAAATGTACACTAGTTGAAGCTAGTGCATCAAGGAAAATCCTCTCTCAATAAAATGGCCAAATACCCCAGAAACCAAGATCTGTGGGAATGATCAAGTCTACATTCTTGAGTAACCCCAACAAGACATCTCAAATTGTCACAAGTTGCACCTCTTCCATTATCCCTTTCGACATCCCACACCCTCCATTAGCCAATGAACTAGCAAGACATGTGGAGGAAGATAACCTGGAAGATATCAACCAGGTGATCGAAAACCTATTCTCTGACGACCTAGATGATTCACCACCAGATGTCGAAGACCCAACATCAATTGAAAATATCACCCTACACCAATCACACCCAACAATTAACCATATCCACCACCACTTCCCATTCTAGAACATTTAGCAAACCCTGAATCATCTGTGTCAAAACCTCCAAACACACACCAAGCTATAGGTTCCAACCAAGAAAGTGAACCAAAAATTCCACCGACTACTGAAGATCAGTGACCACAAAACCAACCACAGGAGAATCCACCACTTGCAGATGCACAGGTACAATAGCAGACAGAACAACATAAACACAAGAGAAAAAGAGCTAGAAAGAAGAAGGAACACCACAAAGAATCACAAACGATAATGGTTCACATTAGCCAACTTGGATTGACTGCTGCAGTCGACTCAACAAAGCTAAGAGATGAAGAATTGGGACAACTCTTAGAAACTATGGCCACTAAGGAAAAAACAAGAAGCCATATCAGACGCAAGCAACTCGACAACATTAATAATGAACAAGTCAAGTTCTTATCAAAATGCAAACAATTAGTTCAAACAGTAATACCAAGACCTCTAGAGGTCGACACCGACAAGCCGCTTGAAAAGGAATATCAGTTATTTGAAAGCATGGTGTTGACCCTACAATCACATCTGCTAAATATGAAAGAAGACCAAAAAGAGGAGACGTCTAGATTGTTAAGGAAACAATACACAGCATTCTCGGACACTCACAAAGTGCTGCAAGACCACCTGGAAGAATCTTTCATCACAGAAGAAGTACTCCGTGACTGGCCCACTTATTATGGGCAAGTATTTTAGCAAACCTGGAAAACCCGAGAACAAATTCAAGCACTGGAAAGAAGAAAAGGAACCGAATAAGCACTGAGAAACCAGATACAAGATCAAATTGTATTGGAAATAGCTAAACTACAGAAAGTAGAAAAACAAGCACACTAGTGGGTACTACAAGCACTCCCAAGCCTTGATAAATTGGATAGCATTTGCCCGTAGATGAAAATACTATTGGAAACAACAGAAGAAAAATATCAATTCATGGGACTTGACATGGAAAGAATAGCAAAACTTTCCATCCAGGAGAATATTTTGACCTTATCAAGTATCACAACATTGACCATCGACATCCAAAAAGTATTAGAGAGCTAGGAAGAATTTCAACATCAACTGGCCATTACAGCAAAAGCAATTGTGGAAATATGCATGCAGAAACGAGCAACCATCCAACTACATAGACCATGAAGACAAAAAATACTAGAAACATCTACCTAAGACAACACACTGTGGAAGTGCCTCCCTTGTTTCCTCGGGACGAAGAAAGATTTTGTTCCTGGGGGAGATGTTGGAGGAGCTAGTCGGTGAGCTGACTAGTCGAATAGCCAACTAATTGAGATTAGGCCAGCCATGTAAGGTCGTGTCGGTTGACCAAACTGATAGGTAGTTATATTTAACTATTTGTAAATCATATATATTAGGCTCTTGAGCCAAATAAGAACTCGGTTCAGTTCTATGTACGTATGGACCCTCGTGATCTAATATAATATGTTATTCTATATATATGTTCTTGTCTCTTGTGTCTATTATGTCTATATGATTCAATGTGTATTATTGGTGACCCTCTATGATCTGTGAGATTACAACAGATGCCCTGTCCCCTTATCAGCCACTTGCTTGTGTCCCTCATTAGTAACTTGTATTGCATGCATATACTTCATTGCTAGTTTCTCACCAGGGTCATGGAATTTATCCAGTTTGGTTTCTCTACGTTGATGTCACTCTCTTGATTTGTTGGATCTTTGTTGAATTTTATTGAACTCCGTATATTTTCTTACCTGTACAATTGATGGCATCATCTTGAGAGATGCTTGCATCACTATCAACATGCCTCGGCTTCATGGATTCGCATGCCTAGTTGTTGTAGTTTCTTGTCTTGAACCACACTCATCCAAAACTATGTGGTTTCATCTACCAATGACTTGGCCATATTCTCATACTCTTCGACTTGTACTATTGCATCCTCAATCTATCCTTTATGCGCAATAAGTTGTTTTGGTGGCATACTTGGAACTGTGCGTGCATACAGTTCCTTGTTTTCTAGATTTAGATCTGCAATGATTTCTCCGAGGCGTATAATATTTTTTTCTGCAAACATCTCCTCTATAATTTCAAGGATTTCCTGACATGCGACTGCAATCTCTTTCTCTAGTCATGCTCTGTCATCTAAAGCTTTAGCCTTAGCCGTTTCCTCTATGTCATGCACTTCCTTTATGCATCTGATTTCTTCATTTGTTGTTTCTACCTACTCCTGCGAGTTGGCGAGGTGATCACAAACAATGGACTCGCAGTCGGCAAGCTCCTGGCTCACAGTCCTATGTAATCTGGAAAGTATGTGGGTAGGAAATTCATTCACATCTAAGCTAATCTTGTTGAAATAATGTACCTAGGCTTCAACCTCTTTACTAGCTGACTCTAGAAATAGTGGGGAAATATGTACAATACAGACCTTTTTTCCCCTAGTGATCTATGATGCTCTATGTTTAACATCAATTTTTGACAACTTCTCCAATAATGCATTCGTCAATGTGGATAGTAATTTTTTAACCTGATGAAAGAAGGTATTTGAATGGTCTTTAGTTGTGCCTCGCTTTTGTTGGTCACAGTTGTCATTACCACTATGATGTGATCTACTTGATCATTGGCCATTCTACTGGTGTTTCTTCCTTCACCCTGCTCATGTCTCCTCTTCGTTCATCCTTCTTCGAATATCCTTTCAGCCTTGGAATCTGTTGGAGTCTTGGAAGACTCCTCCTATGATTCCTTATCGCTTTCTTTTTTTCTGTTCCTTCTTGACTAGTGCATTGAGTGGGGGACCTGCCTCAGTATCTGATAGGTCTTTGAAAATCATCAAGAATTTCTATTCAACTGGCCAATCCATGATGATGTAATACACCTCATCATTTATCAACTTATACAGTGTAGAAATCCATTGCTTTTCGCTATCCCTATGCATGCAGGCCCATTGTAAACCTTGCGAACCTTCGTTACTTTGTTACAGTTTCCTCCATCATACGCGAAACATTTCTTGCCGCATCATGCAGTGCATCCCAATATGGATATAACTGAATCGCATTATCAATCAGTCACTCCTTCTCGTTGATATACCATAGTTTCAGATACCTTGCACTGTTTCTGATACTTCAACTTCCATGCCCTGATAGTATTTGGGCTCCATCCATCTGACTAGCGCAATCATAACCAACAACCTTGAATAAGTGAAGCCACGCTTACCAACCTGAACAATCATGGCATCCTCCATTAAATGATTCAAGAAGAATAGTGACCAGTTCATTTGTACACTGCTCTGTGCATGCAATGACCCTAGAGGTACATTGACTTGGGTGGTTTTTCCTGACCATTTTCACCGCAAAGATATTTGCTGTGATCTGAACCACTTTTTAATTGTTGGAATTAATGACATAAGCACCATTGTCCCTGATGACATCATACTTCATCTTCAATTTAGAGTCCAACCGCTTGCCATATCCTTGTTGTGAAAGTACTGCGACAAGTCAATCCCCTTCATCGACAATTTAGTGATTTGTGAAATAAATTCGATGGTGTCTAGGACTTTGGTGTCCATTAGAGGAAATTTCACCTCAAAACGGGCCTCCTAAAAAAAATTAATAAAATAATAGTTAAAATAATAAAATAATATTTATTGATTTTGGAGGAAGAAAAGAAAAAACTATTTTTTTGTTTGTATTTTCGACATATCTCCCCATGTTTTTACTCAAATTTCGACCGGGAGAGCTCATTGGATGTGGAATTAAATTCAGCATCCAACGAGCTCAACCAATCAAAATTTGAGTAAAAAAATGGGGAGATATGTCGAAAATAAAAACAAAAAAAGTAGTTTTTTTTATGATACCTATCCCCAAATTTATATTAAAAAGGTTTTTAAGACCTATACGGTATTTCAAATTTAAAGCAATTTCATTGGCTAACACATGATGACATGGAATTTGAGTTAAAGATAAAAGGCCCATTTTGAGTTGAAATTTCCTCTAATGCCTCCACCAGTAACCGCCATGAAAACAAGCCAGTAGTTGTTTTATGCAAGCGTTGGACTTTGTTATTCGACCAAATTATGGCATATGTGTGAGGCCCAACAGCCCCGACTATTGCATCCCCATGGCTGATCGTTGTGGCTCTTGAATTACTGGCCCTCCATCTCCTTGCTCTTGCAACTCAAATGGCTCGGTTGTACATTCCGCATAAGCCAATAAGTCGTGATCATTGTATGTCATCTTTGTTAATAAAGGGACAATATTCAATGTGTTGTGGACCCCTTTGGGTATTGCAAGCATCTTCACTGGGTACCATTGGTTCTTAGTTAATTTCACTTGCAGCGCACCCGCCTTCCTGGATGGAATAAACCTGGGGATTTTGTTTGTAGTGGATTCCCTTCCTTGTAGTATAATCCTCTACTCTAGTGGTTGATGGCCTTTCCTGGGATTCCCATTCGACCTTGATCATACTTGAACTTATAGTGGTATGTTTCTTCTGTGAGGATGAATTTAGCTGATTTGTGCCCCTCTTCTTCCACATTACATGTGGAAGTTATTTTTGTAGATTGGGAACCTCCTCAACAATTGGTGTCATTACCGAGGGAGAATCATGAACACTGCCACTCGAAATCACTTAGGCCATTGCTGCAAACTTTGTCACACTCCTGCTCACAACTGTGCTCAACTAACTCTTTGTGCTCTGCTTAGCTCAATGATCACTGTTACACATATTTCATGTCATTATCATATAATGAGAACCAAATACCAGTATTTTTCTTTAATCCTCAAGTTGTGAAGGTGAAAGTGGGCCAAGATGAGTGATTTCATGCCTTTGTCCAACACTGCACTTTCCTTGCGGTCAATATGTGTTAACCTCATGCGTAGATCCTTTTTTCCTTGAACAACCACGGGTGCCACCATCACTTTCCTTCATATAATAAGTGGTGCACTTTGGGTAACAATATGTCTCAATTGACAAATACTAGTGCTCAAGTTTTAAAGGTAAAAAGGGAAGCGTCTCGAAGCTTCTCAAAGCTTGGCTTCATGGTATCCTCATCCCTACAGTTTTGGACCACCTAGATTCAAGATGCGTCCTTGTAGGATCTCCCCTCCACCTCACTCATAATATTCTCAACCTTATCTATCCTTCCATGACTATAAGTATTGGCTCACCCCCCATGGGTAAAGGGGGGAATATTATGCTACAACATCAAAACTGAGGCCAAATATAGCCAAGGAGAGGGATAATTTGGTAGGCAAGTTTGAATCTTTGGAGGAAATTTTTACTTGAGAAGAGACTTATCAACACTAAGGCTTTGGTTGTAATTTCTCTCTCTTATTCCATTTATGCAATAAAAGTTCCTTTCCCATGAATAATATTTTGTATGAATCACTTGTTTCATTGTTTAACTCCTTTGTCATCAACATAGGATTATAGATTGTACTTGGTACTTTGATCTTGTATTTTCTTTGTTGTGTGTTTCATGCAGGTAAATATGTGGAGATTCAACACTCCAAAGGATTGGGACATCATAGTGTATGATAGGTAAAATAATCCATTACAAGAATCTATCAATCTTAGGGGAGGTTCTTATTGGGTCAATCTTGACAAAAAAAGCCCAGTCGATAGGGGTTCCACTCTTTTGACGCTCAACATGCCGCGATCTCCTTGAGCATTGGTCCAGACAAGTTTTACCCTATCCAGCAACTCCTGCAGAGCGAATGAGGTCTCACCTAAGATGTCTAGGGGAGAGCTGTCGAAACCAAGTTTACATAGTATAGAGGAGGGTAGGGGCATCATATATCCATCAGCTTACCACCCAGATCTAGTCTACTTGTTTTATCAGAAACAAAACCCTTCACCATCATGTAGCATCATACATTCATCATTATAGCATAAATACCAATGGGAAAAGAGATCTAAAAGATGACAGTATCCACAAACAGAAAGCATCGCATTATCCATTCATATGCATATCTATTCATCATTCATCATCATAATTGCACCACTATAAAGCAAGAAAAAGATACAAATACAATAGAAATTCAGGTCAATCCACATCACATCATATTAATTCTATAGAACAGGTCGCAGATCAAAATAGACAAGGATACACTATCACACCCGATATTCATTCTCCATCAAAACGATGATTTGTTACATGCATAATTATTCTATTTATAGGCTTGCACCTTTACATTCAAGGTCCACTTCTAACTAACTTATAACTGACTTAACCACTAAGGACCAATATTCTTAAGAAATGGTCAACAAGTACAAAACATGACATGGAAATATCAAAAGGTGGACTATTTTCTTCCTATCGCACTATCTTTAGCTTACGCGGTGTCTTCTAGGATTGCGAATCATCCATGATGCTTCACCAAAGTACCCCAACCCGTTTCCAATAGTGCTTTTCATTGTTGTGTCTCCTTTGTTCTAGCTTCAAGTGTATCAGGCTAGGGAAACAACTTCTATATGTAGAAGGTGAGTATTTCCAATAACAAATATGGAAACATACTAGGGAGAGCTGATTAGAAATTCTACTTGTTCTTGCTTCTTTCCTTGCTTCAAACTTCAACTTCTTCATTGATCATATCTGCTATTTGTTTAGTTAGGTTTTATTTGACATTGGTTAGATATGCTTAGATCTGTCTTGATCTACCTCATACGATTTATGTCCTTTCTTATGATTGTTATTTGATGCCAATAATCATTAGATGAAATTTCAACTCAAAATGGGCCTCCTAAATAACATCAATAAAATAATAGTTAAAATAATAAAATAATATTTATTAATTTTCAAGGAAGAAAAGAAAAAAACTACTTTTTTGTTTGTATTTTCGACATATCTCCCTGTGGTTTTACTAAAATTTCGAGAGGGAGAGCTCGTTGGATGCTTAATTAAATTCCCCATCCAACGAGTACCCACTCGATATACTTTTGACGGACCTTGCTACCCCAAAAACAAGAAATACCTGAAAAACGGTGATGATGATGTCATCGTCACATTTTTCAGGTATTTCTTGTTTTTTGGGTAGCGGGGTTCATAAAAATATTCTGAGTGGATACTCGTTGGATGGGGAATTTAATTGCACATCCAATGAGCTCTCCCGATCAAAATTTGAGTAAAAACACGGGGAGATATGTCGAAAAATACAAACAAAAAAAGTAGTTTTGTTTATGATACTTATCCCCAAATTTATATTAAAAAAGTGTTTAAGACCTATACAGTATTTCAAATTTAAATCAATTTCATTGGCTAACACATGATGACATGGAATTTGAATCAAAGTTAAAAGGGCCATTTTGAGTTGAAATTTCCTCTAATATGAACTTTAACATATTTTTTTCGTCCTTTGTCTTGTTTTGAGATCTACAAGTGCCACCACACCTGGGCAGTTTTGTAAATTCGACCACCACACCTTGTTCAAATGATATAAGCGGTTCCACTGCACTAATCCTATGAGAAGAGAGTGACACCACTGCTTTGTTTGTGTTGGAAAAATATGGTGTTGGTTCAGTAACACTTTGTACTCTGCCTTCAAATAACGGTGCTAGGTAGGGTTTTTAATCCTAATGAGACTTTAAATCTTGGCATTTATGTTTTGGTTTTCTGAAGTTGCTATGGCTTAAATCTGACGATTTCATGTGTAAATTGAAATATGGACATTGTGTTGAGCTTTATTATGTTATACTTTAAGAGTAGTTGAAGTATCTTATGAGCTTCTTGTCTTTTTTATCTTTGGTTGAAGAATAACTTTGAAAAGAAAGTGTAGGCTCGTATCTCTGAACGTTTCTCAATCAAATTGAAAGAAAGCAGAATTGCTTTTTTTTTTCCTTGTAGGTCAATCTAAAATTGTTTTCATTTTTTCATTTTGAAAAATTGAGAAGTGCTAGGTTATGCTTAGGTATGAATCGTTGAATACTTTATTGGTATTGAAGACTTTAAGGTTTTTACATTCATCTTTCTTCTTGGATACTCTTCTTCTCAAACAAAAATAAAAAGTGTGTTGTGTGCATCTTAGATTTATTTTGAATAAATTTGAAAATATGGTGCTTTAGGTAGTTGTTGGGTGTTATATTGTCTTAATTAATTCACCAAATATTTAATTATCGATCAAGGTTGGTGTTAACACCCAAAAATGGTTAACTACCTCATCTACCCCATTACATGGCTCATTTGTCCACTTTCCTACCATATCTCCATCAAAAACCCATAAAACCATCTAAAAGGTCACCGAAAAGCTTACAAAGCCTCCAAAAGGCTATAAAATCATTTTTTCCTCCAAAAATATCCAAAAAGGAATAAAAAATATAAAATAATGAGGAAAAAAGAAGAAACCCTAAATAGCTGAAACCCTAAACAGCTAAAACCCTAAAAAGCTGACCTAAACCACATGGTTTTATAAATAAGTGATGGAGACCCATTATTCCACATCCACAATCACAAGCATCCTGCCTCTGCTGAAATTATTCTTGAAACCCTAGCTTATCATTAAGCTACTTTCACCATTGAGAACTCTTTTTGGCCCATTTCCACCACCGAAAAAGGAGAAGAAGCAGCTTGGAGCTCGAAGCCACCGACATCGGACCAGCGCAACGGACTCCATCAACCTCCTCATTGGAGGTAACATCAATAAAGATCATTATTCATTTCTTTACCGTTTCTGCTTTATATTATTGAATTTTCACCGTATTATTTACTTTTTACTGTTTTAGCTTCAAGAACGCAGTTAGATTGGTTTTTGCTTCAGTTTATCATTATTTAATTCATATATCATTGAACTGCTACTAAGGAATCCAGATTCCTTAGTAGGTGCTCATTAGCACAAGCTAGGGTGAAAACCCTAGCTACAGTTTTGGCGACTCCGCTGTCTTTTTTCAGTTAATTTTTCCGTACTGTACTTTCGGCTGTCGTTTTCGACCGCCGAAAACCACACTTTTTTCTTCCGCAGTCGCGGCCCGACCGCGCATTCCAGGACCTAACTTGCGACCAGCCCGCCGCTGTCGGCCATTCTCCTGCGTCCTGGACGCGTCTTTGAACTTTCCCAGTTGCTCCCCGACTGCGTTTTTTCAGCCCATAGTCGCGATCCGACCACGCCTGTTCATTACACAGTCGCGCTCCGACCGCCGCTGTCAGCCAGAACCCCGCAACCCAGACCGCACCTGTTTCCTTTAAACCCGCGATCTGCGTGCGACTGTTGCCTTCAAACCCGCGGTCCGACCGCGCGAGTCCGCCCCATACCCGCGGTCCGCGAACTGTTT
>LPNX010904453.1:615349-657152 GCA_001517045.1 Pseudotsuga menziesii
ATGCCACTCTCCAGAATATTGAAGCTACCAAAACACGCTCCAAAGCCCATTATGACAAACATGTTCACCCTTGAACTTTCCATGAAGGGGACCTCGTCCTCGCCTATGACCAAACCAACGACAAAAAAGGTAAAGGAAAATTCGAGTCCATGTGGCAAGGCCCTTACATTTTGCAAACTTGCCTCGGCAAGGGGGCATACATTTTAGCAGACTCTGAAGGACAACCCTTCTCCAACCCCCGGAATGGGTTGTATCTTAAACATTTCTACCCATAACCGAAACCGCGACCTCATTGGTCCGCATTTGCACAGTTTTCTCTCTTTTTGTTTTTCACCGTTTTTGACCACAATCTCACATTCATCACATTTTTGTATGCCCACAGATGGATTCTCTCCCACCTTGTTACATCGGCTTCGCTGATGGTGCCAGCCGCTGGTCTCCCAACCTAGCTTCTGCAGCATGGGTCTTATACTCCCCTTCCAACGAACGCATCCACCTCGATGGAATATGTATCGGCGCTGCTACCAATAACCAGGTGGAGTATGATGCTGTGACCGGTCTCCTAACTGCTACCCTCCAGATGGGCATACGTCACCTTCATGTGTTCTTGGACTCCCAGCTACTTGTCTCCCAGCTCAACAACTGGTACCAGGTGCGTGATCCCTGCCTATTTAGAAAATTCCTGCGTACAAAACAACTTAGCCGACAGTTCGAATCCATCACATTCACACATGTCCCAAGAGCTTACAATAGTGTCGCAGATCAAATGGCGAACAATGTCCTAGACTGGCATATCAATCACACTATGTAACACCTCCATCATGCATCATTACCCCATAGCATATCATCCAAATATACAAAAAACCAAAAAGACTGCATTGCATCAACATTTTCATACATAAAACATAAAACCATAAAAATGACATTTGCATCCATAGGGGCATCCATGTGCCTAGTCATACATACATCATATCATATCAAAAAAGGGGCATCCACGTGCCCAATAGCCTAGACCACTTGCATCCACATGCAGTATCAACATAGAACACATCATAAAGCGCATCCACGTGCGTACAAATGAGACAATATCACCAAAAAATGTGCATCCATGTGCATATATATATATACAAGTCAAAAACACATGTTCAGAACTATACATGTTCTGAGTACCCCAGTACTCAGCTATACAAAAAATATATATGTACATCCCTCAAAACTCATAAAATACAAGCCGCAGCTACAAAAAATCAGGGAGAGTCCCCTACTCTCCCTAGTGGGAATCATACCCCGGATCACTATCCGTGTCAGCAGCCTGTGACTCCTCCTCCTGCTCCTCCTCCGACGAGTCCTCATCTCGCCTGGGCCTCGGTGCCCGTGCTCGTGCCCTCTCCGCCAAGAGAGACACCCGGAGCGCTATCCCTCTGAAATCCCGAGGCGCCCGCCTACAATCCCGAATCACATCTCGAGGAAGATCCTCCCATCCCACATCACTCACTCCTGTCAGCAGTCGGCCTAGCAACACACGTACAGACTCCAGTGCCCCATCCGTGTCTCGTCGATGCACCTCCCCTCGCCCAGGAAGAGCTGGCATGGCCACAACCCCTCTACGGGGCACATGATCTCGCGGCGGCCTCGGTCCCACATCTGCAAACACCTAGTTGTCAGTCAACATATATATGATATATAACATAAAAACTGGACAAAAAAATTCAAATCATACATACCGTCTGGACCCCATGCCTGTCCAGGTGGCCGTGGCGCATCTGGATCCCCTGTGTAGTCCATGCCTCTGTAAGGATAGTCCTCCAACGCCAGTGGTAGCTGAAGCCATTGCATATACAGCTCCTGAGTGAAATACCGCCCCACATCCCCGCCGCCCCGGCGACGCATCATCTCTCCCCACTGGATCATCCGGGGCTCCATCAGGCCTCCCTCTCTGACCGGCACCCGCGGCCGCAGGGTAGGGACCCTCTCCATGAAGAATGCCACTAGAAACGAACCAAAACAGAATCCCTTGCCAGCTTCCTTCGCTGCGGTCAGCTGTCGCTGCACGCAGGCCAGGAACATCTGGCCCCACGCATAGTACGTCCTATCCAGCACTCGCTCTACAATCTGCATCTGACCCCCAGACACCTTCTCAGGTGACTGGGATCCCAAAATCCGTACGACGCACGCTTCCATCACCTGTACAGCTGGCTCCCATAAATCCTGAATCCGGAGTGCATTCCTATGCACCCTCGCGTCTGCCCTGCAAAAGCGCGCTGCCAGGTCATCTATATCGAGATCCGCGGAGACCCGCGGCTGTGTATCTGTTACCTGCCCCAGGCAGGGTAACCTCGTCATGAAATAAACATCGACCAGGGTGAGGTCCACCCTCTCTCCCTGCACCCAAAATGCCTGTGTCTCGGGCTCCCAGAAATCAATCAAGCGGTTCAGCAGTAAACCTGCTGACCGTATCATCGGAATCTCCGCGAACTTTAGTAGTCCGAAGAGCGCCAACATGGATCACACCCGACGGTCCTCTCGAATGGCAGTCACTAGATCCTCTGGCATCTCCCTCTCCCGCCATATCACCCGTGGCATCCTGCAAATCAAACAAAGAAGTCTCATTAGGCTCATGACCAAATAACAAACCTGCCCCACCCATCCATAACCCAGAACAGCCGTGGTCTAGACCGCATCTGTCAAGCCCAACAGTCGCGGTCCAGACCGCGGCTGTCAAGCCCGACAGTCGCGGTCCATACCGCAGCTGTCAAGCCCGACAGTCGTGGTCCAGACTACGGCTGTCAAGCCCGACAGTCGCGATCTAGACCGCAGCTGTCAAGCCCGACAGTCGCGACCTCTGACCGCGGCTGTCCAAGTCAAACCCACGGTCGGAGACCACAGTTTCGACCGCTGAACCCGGGGTCCACACCTATCAACCGTACAACAGCCCCCCATGGGCCCCACCAACCCCCCAACCCAAAAAATCACAACAAGTGTCGGTTTAACGGAATACCTGGCTCTCCCGAATCTCGAATCCACCGGTCAGATCGTCCAGAAATCACCCGTCAGTTCTAGTTCACTCCGATCGCAAATCAATCTCGAATAGTACAAATGACGTGTCACATTGGGCCCACTTAATATTTGTAGTCCGTCAACTTTGTTCTTGTTTTGGCCATTCTGAACCCATTCGGAATCCGTTTTCTGAACCATTTCCACCATTGGAATCAGCACGACTAGATCATCCTAATGGTCACCTCATTGCATCTTTTTGACTACATCATTTTTTGCCCATTTTTTAGACATCAATAGTCGTCTCGGTTTGCGTGCCACTTTAGCCACCCTCCGTTTTTAGTACCTTTTATCGCAGGAATCCCCTTTCCGAGCTCGTGATGATGCTTAAGATACTTTCTCATTCTCACCTATGTACAATCATAACATTGTGTCTTGACATCTTGCTACCTTGATTAGCGCGCCCCATCGGTCGTCGTCTGATTGTTCCACACTTTTTACATGAGCCATTCACTCCTGTCATACTGCAAAGGTTTCGTTATTTTTCCACCATCCATCCACCCTGCAAGGAGGCCCATCAGTGTTCCCCCCCCACCATCAGGTCTGATCATCATACATGTTCCTTAATTGAACACTTCCTCCTTGCCTGACCATTCCAAATACAGAGTCTTCTTATTTGCTTTCAGACTCCTTAAAATTGAAAGCAATCACGAGCATGAACTGTCATGGGCTCGAAATGTACCATTTCATTACTTCAGAGCCTTCTTATTTGCTTTCAGACTCCTTAAATATGAAAGCAACCACGAGCATGAACTGTCATGGGCTCGCACAATCCACATGACAGTGCCATTTCATTCCATCAGAGTCTTCTTATTTGCTTTCAGACTCCTTAAAATTGAAAGCAACCACGAGCATGAACTATCATGGGCTCGCAAAATCCACATGACAGTACCATCCCATCACTACAGAGTCTTCTTATTTGCTTTCAGACTCCTTAAAATTGAAAGCAACCACGAGCATGAACTGTCCTAGGCTCGTAAAATCCACCGGACAGTACTATTTTATATCCATACTTCTTCAAGTTCATAACCCATGAACCACTTCCCCCGCGCCTCTTGGCGCTTTGATCGATCATCTCGGCAGCACTCCCAATCAGGTTGCCTTTGTTCAGAGTGTTCTGCAGTCTCCTACCAGTTTACCACAGCTTGAGTCTCCCTCAGCCCATTCACCCTCAGATGCTATACCGATATGATTCCTTTACCATCAGTCAGTTTTAGATGCTGCCCGATCATCCTTTCCATCATACTCTGAACAAAGGAAGTTTGAGTCCATCCCCTCTGCTTGCCCAATTTTTCCCCCCAGTTTATCACCCCTGCCACCAGTATTATCTTAGTTCGGTTCTTCACCTCATGCTCATGTCAAGGAAACATCATTGCCTTGATAGCTGCAGGTCTCCCTCTGTCGACGACAACCCCTCTATTCCAGAGGATAGATCTAGAGGTCCCTGCGTCTTGGACTCATCCCCATATGTGGTGAGTGGCTACGAACCATCTTGGGAGGAGTCATCATTGCCTCTCTGGATAGTTGTTTCTCACATGCTCGACGTCAGCACCCTAATCGCATCGTTGAGAATCGCGCAGGGTTTATATCACTTTCGTTGTTTGTCGAAGACCCCGGATTTCCCCCGAATCTAGCACATTGGTGAGTCACTTCGGAACGCCCAGTTGTATGTTCCCATGGATATCCGGGCTGCGTTGGCGATTGTATTCGGAAGCCATCCCGTTCCATGCTTCCTCGAGTACCCAGTTCAGTTCCAACTCAGTGTACCATTGCACATATGACCGTTGTCACTTTGATCCCGCAGCTCATCAGTTCCTTCGGAACCACATTCAGTAGCACTGCTGTCATTCCAGTGCATCAGTTGTTCAGCTCAGACATGGTCAGCCCAGCAGTATGTTCCATATTTGTGTCCCCTTTGGACTCTCATGATATACACAGTTATGTTTATGTATCTTGATGCGAGCATGGGAATGCCTGCCTCGTCCATATATTGATATTTTTCCTCATCCAGTATTTGAGGACCATTTATATTGTTATGTTATATTCTGATACGAGCATGGGAATGCCCGCCTCGTCCATATTATCAGATGATCCCTCATCCATTATTGAGGTTATGTACTTTCTCAGTCCTTGCAGGTGGTTCGAGATCGGTGTCCCGGACTGCAGTTGCTTCCTTCTCTTCTCCACACCCCCCCCAAAAAAAAACCAAATATGACTCATGATGTCCATCGGCCATACGATGAGCTCCTGCCCTCACACATCAGGGGGCAATCTGTTAACACCCAAAAATGGTTAACTACCTCATCTACCCCATTACATGGCTCATTTGTCCACTTTCCTACCATATGTCCATCAAAAACCCATAAAACCATCTAAAAGGTCACCGAAAAGCTTACAAAGCCTCCAAAAGGCTATAAAATCCTTTTTTCCTCCAAAAATATCCAAAAAGGAATAAAAAATATAAAATAATGAGGAAAAAAGAAGAAACCCTAAATAGCTGAAACCCTAAACAGCTAAAACCCTAAAAAGCTGACCTAAACCACATGGTTTTATAAATAAGTGATGGAGACCCATTATTCCACATCCACAATCACAAGCATCCTGCCTCTGCCGAAATTATTCTCGAAACCCTAGCTTATCATTAAGCTACTTTCACCATTGAGAACTCTTTTTGGCCCATTTCCACCACCGAAAAAGGAGAAGAAGCAGCTTGGAGCTCGAAGCCACCGACATCGGACCAGCACAACGGACTCCATCAACCTCCTCATTGGAGGTAACATCAATAACGATCATTATTCATTTCTTTACCATTTCTGCTTTATATTATTGACTTTTCACCGTATTATTTACTTTTTACTGTTTTAGCTTCAAGAACGCAGTTAGATTGGTTTTTGCTTCAGTTTATCATTATTTAATTCATATATCATTGAACTGCTACTAAGGAATCCAGATTCCTTAGTAGGTGCTCATTAGCACAAGCTAGGGTGAAAACCCTAGCTACAGTTGGTAAACTTACACTTGACACAAAGTATATGCGAAGGTAGAGGGGTTCCTAGGATGTCATGGAAATAATTTAATAAATAAAAGATCGAAAGATATTTCAAAATGAAAAACCGAGTCAAACTCCTAGAAATTCAACTATTAAGGTAATTAGACCGAGACAAAACACTATACTAGAGAAATATCAACCTATACTACTCTACTCTATAAACAATTACTGAAAGATAAAGATATAAACAATCAAATAAAGTAAACTATGCTTTATGGTGGAACTGATTAATTAATTACTCAGCTTCTTGATCTAGGAATTAGAAAGTTTATAAACAATTTCAGAAACTAAGGAATTTATCAACTATTGAAACCAACTATTGAATATATCTAAGGAATCTAAGTAACTAAGCTACACATGCAATTAACAAATATACAATGATTAAACTAAATTGTCTAGTTCCACTCTCCTTGAGGGTTTTGAGGATATGCATTCATTGTGATCGGAATTGGAGAAGGAGTAGTATCAAAATGGATTTCAAAATAAGTGAAGAAACTGAATGAGATTAAATCTAATTTAACTTCTACAAATATATGCAAACTAAGGAGTGTCCAATTACATGTGATAGTAAACATTTTTATTTATTCCATAAGCAAATGAATTTTAACTAAAAAATATGTTATGAACTACTAATCTATTTAATTAGGAAACAAAGTTCTTTTAAGGATTACTTTTACAAGTAAACAACTCTTATATGAAACGAATGCAAGGAAAATATAACTTATAAACAAGTAGAAAACTTAATAAAGAAAAATCAATAGAAGAATCAAGTAGAAAACTTGATAAATAAGAAAGTTGAAAACTTAATAAAGAAAACTCCTCTAAATCCTATTCTACAAATCTTTTCAGTAACCACACAGTGAAGGGAACATGTCCTATGCTATGATTAATTTATAAAGAGCTAGTGTGATTCTCTAGAGACTAAATTTAACTATTCTAACCCTAAATTCAATATAAACAAAAGTGAATTTAAACTAAACTAGAGATGTAATTACCAAGCGTTACAACATTAGTGAATGAAGAAATCAGAAACAAAAGAGACAGAACAAAACACAATTCAAAACATACTAAGGTAAAAGGAGGTGAAAGATAGAGATGGAACTTGATAGATAATTTAAATGATCTAGACTAAGGTCCTAACACGAGGACTTCACTAAGTGAACATCTCACATAGCATGTGCGATCGTGGGATATTAAAGAATACCCTTAATTTCCAGAAATATTGACCCAAACTCTTTTTGTTGAAACCCCCTCCCAATACTTAAAACCTCCTCCCCGCCCATTTTTATACCTCAATCCTTATAAACCACCCTACCCACCCCCACCTTAAACCCCTCATCCCCCCAATACCTGCAATATATTGGTTCAATTTTTAATAATTTTAAAACCCACAATATGAACTAACGTGATAGGATATTGGTCAACAAGTGAAGCCCCCATGGGTCCTAATTATAGATATAACCAATTTCTAATTACAAAACATAACATAATTCAAAAACCAAAGAAACAAAACTTTAAACAGGCTTGAAACATAATGGGAAATATTAAAGGCTGAACGAAGGGCTGAATGACAGTCTGAACAGACATCCCATATGAGGAAAAAAATGGAAATTAAGAAATAAATGGCCTAGATGATCTAAATATCAGCTGATTTCATGCATATGAGAATAAGATGCATAAAGGACAATAATTAAACCTAGTTAATAATTGAAATAAAAAAGATATTACTGGTACTAGTCTATGGTTGTAAAGAGACTATTCACTATTATGAAACGAAACAAAATGGAATATAACTGAAACTAATCTACAACTAAACAAGAATTGAAAGAACTAATTCTAACTACAAACTAAACCTAAGATACTAAATTAACTAAATTATATCTAATTGCAAACATAACATTTGACATTAAGCTAAAAGGGAAACTGAAAGGAGAGCTAAAAGGAAAACTATAAATAAACTACACACACGACTGGTTACTTTAATTCAAGAAATAGAAATTATACTAACAGTACAGCATAACTCATAATAAAACATATTCTATAGGAAACAAGGAAATGGACAATATCAACTGACAGGAAACTAATTTTCATAATCAAAACGGAAAGAGAAACTGCTTATCTATGATAAAGGAAATAATGAAAACACACACAGAAATGGAGACCACTGGTTGTTGAAGGGAACTCTCAACAATCAGGGTGCACTTCAATCAATAACTCACAAGGACAAGGACATGAATACACAGCTGAAGTAGAACTTATATTAAAATTCATCAGATTTTTTACAGAGCTTCTTCTCTAATATCGACTGACAGATTTACACACTAGCTAAATAACTGTGCTCTCGCTTGGAGGCGACTATATATAATATTTACAAGGATGAGCGGGTCGACCCTTTCAATGGTCGACCGATCCTAAAAATAGTTTACCTTTATGGAAACCAAACAACCATATGACAACGCACATTCCTCCTCCTTCTCTCTCACGTGTCGATTCTCCTCGCACATGTTGCGGCGTATAGATTCTCATTGACGTGGACTTGGATTGTGGTGTCAAATAGAGAAGGTAGGATGGGTAGCCTTCTCATATAAAGGGCCATCATAACATCAAATCCGTGTACAACATAACAGCTAAAGACCATTTTGTGCTTTAATCATTTGGCAATATGTCGACTAATAGTGCATAGGCTGATCAGGAGGTTGTATGGCGAGCTAGATATGCTCTGCGCGTATATAGCATCAATGTGTGTCCAATGTTGGCTTGTTTAAAGACTATGATCTATAAAACAAATTAATATATCGAACATATTTCCAAATATCATAGAATTTCTTAGTAAAATCACGAAATAATAAAAATAAACCAAGAGTTGCATAAATTCCAAATGCGTTTGTACCTGGGGCTGAATGATAAACTAAATGACAGGAAATATATCAAAAAGGTGAAAAAATAGATTCCAAAAGAGTAAATTAGCAGCCAAAAATAATGACAAAACTGGGATCAACATTCCCCCAAACCAAAGAGATATCAGGTCCCACTAAGCAAAACAAAGATGAGTCAAGAAGAAGGCTGAGCTGTGTTAGTAGCTGCCTTCGACTTAGAAGATGAAACAGGAGACTTAAATTTCAATTTTTTGGCATGTGCTTTTAAAAGAATGTGCCTCTCCTGTCAAGAGTCACGTGAAGATGAATGGCCTTGTTAAGGTCCTCAACCGTTCTTGACTTACAAACGGAATCCCTTATTTTCTTGTTGAAGATCTGTGATTATCTTGGTGTATTCTTTATTTAGACTTGGTGACCGTGTTGATTCTTGAGTTAGTTGGTATACTATCGGCTGATGAGGAGTAGACGGTCCTATGGGGTGCTTGGAATTTGTAGGCAGACTCAATTCCCTGGATGGTGTCTCAAGGTCAACAGAGGGAATTTGTCCTTCAGGTTTCATGCCCTGAGCAGGTGTAAGGGCAGTCTCAAGAGTAACATCTTTGAGCAATTTAGTTGAGACACTAGCCAATGTAAACAGAGGTGAATCAGAGATGGGTTTATCCACTTCAACCACACTGTCTGGATGATCAATATGAACGACGGGCTAAACTAAGGTCTGGACGATGGGCTGAATCATGTACTGGATAGAATTTTCCTTCCGGTTTTTGGTGCAAACTTGTAGAAATGATAAAAACTCAGCAGACACAAGGTGAATAGGGCTAGGTGAATGGGAAGATGGACTTTATTCTGGCATATCTTCACATATGTGCACAATTTTTGTACTTTTCTTCTCCATGGAAGGGGTTTGACTGGATTCATAGTCACGAGCATGCCTAGGGAATTTTTGAACATTGAGGTGAGGGTTCAAGACTTTAAACACAAAATTATCACAAGTCTGATTTCTCTCTTTCAACTAATGCAAGATCATGAGTTTAATTAGGCTGTGGTGATACAAACTACCCCTAGGATTGAATGTATTCTTCCTAACTTGACTTGACATTTTCTCCAATATTTTTAAGGAAATAAAATGGAAAGTTGAGAAACTGTTGATTAACGAAATGTGCCAGTAAGCGAAGCTGACAAGATTTGAATACATTATACTTACCCTCGTAGGTTATGAGGTGGATGATGATGATTAGAGTGTTGAGGTATTTTGGCTTAATCCATTCTCAGTGAAATCCTTTAGTACCTATGACATGCTGATAGCCTGGCTTAAGAGAGAAATCCTGGGACGACTAAGGGATAAATAAATTTTTATGCCAATGGGTGCCTTCTCTTGGGAGCTTGGTGACGATTGCAATGGTCTCCTCAGTTATCGAAAAAATGAGATGACAAACCCTAGCCATCTTAACATCAAATCCTTTCACAAAAGTCAGTGAAATATCCTTGTCGTATCCCTGCAAAAGGTGGAGAAATGGATTCCACCTTGCTTAGAATAAAATCTCCTTGCATTCTTGAAATTCCAGTATATGGAAAAAATCTCTATAGCTTTCGAGATCAACATGGTTAGGCATTGTTCACACAAAGGAAAAGATGCAGGGTTTGCAGAGGATACAAGAAAACAATGACTAAACGGCTCTGCGGGGACGAAGGTAAGTGAGGGCGACAGAATGTAACGAAATTCACAAGGGCATCAATATAAAACGTGACCCATTTAAGCGATTGAATGATCGCGGACAGAAACTTGCACATTTAAATGATCATGTTTTCATGGAAAATATTGAATCATGTGCCATCAGAAGGACACATGCATTAATGAATTCATAGGGTTTTGATAAATTCAACCATGTCCAAAGTGAACTTTGGATAGGTTGAATACATTACTCAATGCAATTTCGTAAAATGCATTCAAAATATTAATAACTCGAATTAACGAGATGATAGATCTCTTGATGGTTTCTGCATGTGATTGGGTAAGGGGGTAAAGGTAATAATAGTGTAATGATGATTAAAAAGATCCTACAATCATATCACATCCATATAGAGTTTAAACGAGACCATATTATGTCAAAATTGTAGTCAAAATCATAGGTTGAAATTAGTCCTGATGAAGTCATAATGCTTTTGTAAGCATATGTATGAGACTTAATAATAATAGGTAAAGTTCAGCTAACTTAAACTTTATCCCAGAAACAAAATTAAGCTAATCACCTTGACATACTTAATCATTGGTGCTATAATATCATAGTTTTCATTCATATAATTATTTGGCATTCCATTCGAACTAGCATGCGACCCTTCATATGGTCCTTCTTATGGTCCTTCATATGGATCTTCTGTAAAAATATGCTTTGCTGGATCGGGTTGCTGCTAATCATGTAGTGAATTTTTCTAGGTTGCCAACGCGCAAGAGGATCATATAGAACAACTTTATTGAACCTTCAGTTGCGCTCTTCCTCATTCATCAAATATTAAAACCAAGTTCCACTACTTGCATTATCCTAAAAACACTTGTTATTTGTCATAGATAAATGAATCTTTTTATAAATAATCAGAAAAATAAATATAGTCTAATCTTCCCCCAAACCAAAATATGGTATGTCCTCAAGCCATGCAAGAAAAACTGATTAGTTTCGAAAGAGTTTAATGAGGAGTTCTATCATACTGTTATTATTTATATAAGAAAAAGAAATACTAACTAGTAAATGGAGATGATTCAGATATGTACATTCATAAAAAATAATAATGCTGAGAAAGACCATTTGAATAGTATCACTGATGCGAAAAAGATGCCATAGGAAAATCTAGTCAGCCATGCCTTATTTTAAAAATCTCTTCTCATCCAAAGAATATTTTAAGATCACCCTGGATTTCATGAGATTTCTATCATTATGGGTCCCATTTCCAAGATAATCATATCCTATATATTAGTTGAATTGGATGACCGGGTCCAAGTCCAACTTATAACCATTCACTAATGACATTATAAATAATTGGCCTAAACATGTATTTGTATTCTCCAGTTTTTTCTCTTTTTTCTTATTTATATATTATCATTTTTATATGAACCACATGCATAGTGGTGCATTAACCAGATCTCTTTTACCCGATAATGCCACACTACTAGTAGGCCTATTCAGTACCCTGATGGATTTATCTTAGTACCATGCAAGCATATCCCCGCTGCCAGCAAGCCTGTTCAGTACCCTGACGGGCTTACTTTGATTTACTGAGATTCCTTGTTTAAGAGGTTACTTAGCATTGACCCGCTGCTAGCAGGCCTATTCAATACCTCAATGGGTTTGCTTCGTATAATGATTTTAAGTGTATGGAAGTCAATTGGTACTACAACATGTTAATCCTACTGTTGGTGAAAAATATTAAACGAATTATAACATATATCCAACGATTAAATTGTCAACCCGGAGAGAGCATAAACTTGTGAGGTATAGACAAAATATATGTAGGGGCAGAGTATTGCTAACTTAATTGCAAAAGAAGGAAATGACATGAACATAAATCTAATCTAGAAAAGCAGGAAATTGCGTGAAATAAATCTAATTGCAGAAAGCATGAAATTGCATAAATTAACTTGGTAAAGAAAGACTCAAATTAAATATTTGGCGCTAGGCTGTTTTAGTTCGTCGCATCCCTTGACCACGTGTAAATGCCAAGTCTGTCGCCTCAATGAATCAAAATTCCATATTTCTCACGGCTCCCTTTGAAGTGAATCGCGTGCCACACTTGTGAACTGAGGAAATTAGCATCGCTAGATAAGACTTCCACCTTAGTCTCATGTCGAATGGCGTCAGAGAAATCGGACAATCCGTAAGGATACAGATTACACGCGTGAACGTCTCCTCCATTGTCATCTCAGCACTGGATGTGAATCTTGTACCCTAGGATCCTTCTCAGCCATTCGATCTGAGGAATCTTTCACTTCCGTCGTCCACATTCCATTCTTTCTGCTGCCAAATTTTCTCTTCTAAAAACCGCAGGCAGTTCTGGATTGTGACATGTTCTCAACTATTAATCGTGACCGACTCTTCATGCATCCGTAGATCAGAGTTAGAACCATTATCTTTCACAATGAGAAGCCTTGGTATTCATCCGTGCTAGTCCACTCTACGAAATGAACCTTGGTCGTATATTTCTTTCCTTTCTTATCGTGGCCGTTGATCTTCGCGACCTCCACCTCTCTTTTGTGATTTGAAATCGTAGCTTCACCCGTGCAAGTATGGCATTTGAAATTGATCAAGGCCATAGATCTTACTCATATCTCATATTGACTGTAGAATATTTCCGACCTTTAACACATTTCACAACTTGGAAATGCAGCTTTGGTCGAGAATGTCCACTCGCGTGAAATGGTTTGGAGCCATTGATCCTCCTCCGATCAATATCAGCCTTTGATTTCGAGGCTCGCTCAATGCCTTCAACACACCTTCTATTTTCTCCTTTTCCTCGCACTTCTGATAGCCTAAAGGGGAGTTCACAGGAAGTTCACGGGGGAGGGACCTTCATCAAACTCCTATAAGGCTCTCAAATCAACTATTAAAATGGAGTGTTAACAATTCCCACCTCTAATTCTATGAATAGCAATGTACCACTTGTGTCCTGTTGGGGATAAGTAGTTCTAGGAACCACACAAGTACCCCATGTGGAGGTTTAAGCCATTTTCATAGAATGGAACATTGAAAGAATTGGAAAATGGTAAATTAATGTTGGAAAACTAGTTCCAAAACCTGAAAATCCAAACGAGCAGATGGAGGGTGCCTCAGAACATCCGAAGAAGTCTACCAAAAATAGCTCATATTCAACTTGAGCTAGACCACACAGTAGTCTGGTACATGCAGGGAGAGAAATAAATAGCAAAAACTCTCAACTATTACCCAACAGTCAAAGATATATTCCACGAGCTAGATCGACAATCCAGTTCAAAGTTATCACTACCAGCAAAAGTCAAAGAAATAAATCAAACAATTGAAGAACCATTGACTGACCAAGAAAACGTGGAGGACTATGAACTCCGATTACATATCAGTACCTTCATGTCGGATGATATACTGGCAGAGGACACCAACAGACTGCAAATAACAATCGTACCACCACCGACCCAAAGGGGAAATACATCAACTGAGCAGCAGGTAACCAAACCAGTTGAGAAAAGTATCATTCTGACCAACCAATAGATGAGAGAAGAAGAACTAGAAGAATACATTGAATCAGATGATCTAGAATACACTATGACAAAAGAAAAATTAAGGAAAATAGTGAAGGAAGTAGCAACCTCAAGGAATAGGAAGGCACTTCAAGAAAAGGGGAAAGGGAAGCGCAAGCTTCCCCTTTGAGAGTCAGAAGATGAGGAAGAACTACTGGAAACTACTATCGATATCACAGAAGATGCAACAGCAAACAAAGTGTCGGTCGAAACACAATTCAGACGGTTTGTTGAAGTAGGACAAAAACAACATCGACCGAAAAAGGTAAAAGGTACAACCAATTCAATGGATGAAAACATTGTTGATTCGGTTTCTACACCTCTACCCCCATATCCAACCCAAATTACACAGGAAGACAACCCACAAATACCCACCATAAGCCCCGTCAAAATTTGTAAGAATGCTATGCTAGAGACACTAAAAGAACGGTTCGACCAGGAGGGTGATTTCCAGGCATACATTACAAAATTACCTGAACTACTTACCTCTGTCCAGAAGATTACCACCAAATGTGCACTAGTTGAAGCTAGTGCATCAAGGAAAATCCTATCTCAACAAATTGGCCAAATACCCCAGAAACCAAGATCTGTGGGAATTATCAAGTCTACATTCTTGAGTAACCCCAACAAGACATCTCAAATTGTCACAAGTCGCACCTCTTCCATTATCCCTTTCGACATCCCACACCCTCCATTAGCCAATGAACTAGAAATACATGTGGAGGAAGATAACTTGGAAGATATCAACCGAGTGATTGGCAACCTATTCTCTGACAACCTAGATGATTCATCACCAGAAGTCGAAGACCCAACACCGACTGACAATATCCCCCTACACCAATTACACCCGACCATTCACCATCTCCACCACCATTTCCCATTCTAGAACATTTACCAAACCCTGAACCATCTGTGTCAAAACCTCCAAACACACACCAAGATGCAGGTTCAAACCAAGAAAGTCAACCAAAAATTACACCAACTAATGAGGATTAGTGACCAGAAAACCAACCACAGGAGAATCCACCACTTGTATATGCACAGGCACAATAGCAGACAAAACAACATAAACACAAGAGAAAAAGACATAGAAAGAAGAAGGAACACCACAAAGAATCACAGTCGACAATGGTTGACATTAGCCAACTTGGATCGACTGCTGCAGTCGACGCAACAAAGTTAAGAGACAAAGAGTTGGGACAACTCTTAGAAACTCTGGCCACTAAGGAGAAAACAAGAAGCCAGATCAGACGCAAGCAGCTCGACAACAGTAAAAATGAACAAGTCAAGTTCTTATCAAAATGCAAAAAATACGGTTCAAACAGTAATACCAAGACCTCTAGAGGTCGACACCGATAATCCGCTTGAAAAGGCATATTAGTTATTTGAAAGCATGGTGTTCACCCTACAATCACATTTGCTAAATATGAAAGAAGACCAAAAAGAGGAGACATCTAGATTGTTAAGGCAACAATACACAACATTCTTGGAGGCTCACAAAGTGCTGCAAGACCACATGGAATAATCTATCATCATAGAAGAAGTACTCCATGACTGGACCACTTATTATGGGCAAGTATTTCAGCAAACCCAACAAACCTGAGAACAAATTCAAGCACTGGAAAGAATAAAAGGCACTGAAGAAGCACTGAGAAACGAAATACAAGATCAAATTGTATTGGAAATAGCTAAACTACATAAACTAGAAAAACAAGCACACCAATGGGTACAACAAGCACTCCCAAGCCTTGATAAATTGGATACCATTTTCCCACAAATGAAAATACTATTGGAAATAGCAGAAGAAAAAGATCAATTCATGGGACTTGACATGGAAAGAATAGCAGAACTTTCCATCGAGGACAATATGTCTACCTTATCAAGTATCACGACATTGACCATTGACATCCAAAAGTATCAGAGAGCTGGGAAGAATTTCAACATTAGTTGGCCATTACAACAGAAGCAATTGTGGAAATATGCATGCAGAAACGACCAACCATCGGACTACACAACCCATGAAGACAAACAATACTAGAAACAACTACCTAAGCCAACACACTGTGGAAGTGCCTCCCTTATTTCTTCGGGACGAAGAAAGATTTTGTTCCTGGGGGAGATGTTGGAGGAGCTAGTCGGTGAGCCGACTAGTCGAATAGCCAACTAATTGAGATTAGGTCGGCCATGCAAGGTCGTGTCGGTTCACCAAACTGACAGGTAGTTATATGTAACTATTTGTAAATCATATATATTAGGATTTTGAGCCAGATGATAACTCGTTTCAGTTCTGTGTATGTATGGACCCTTGTGATATAATAAAATCTGTTATTCTATATATATGTTCTAGTCTCTTGTGTCTGTTATGTCTGTATGATTCAATGTGTATTATTGGTGACCCTCTATGATCTATGAGATTACAACAGATGCCCTATCCCCTTGTCAGCCACTTGCTTGTGGCCCTAATTAGTAACTTGTATCGCATGCCTATCCTTCATTGCTAGTTTCTCACCAAGGTCATGGAATTGGTCCAGTTCAATTGCTCTATGTTGATGTCGCTCTCTTGATTTGTTGGCTCTTTGTTGCATTTTCTTGAACTCTGTATATTTTCTTACCTGTACAATTGATGGCATCATCTTGAGAGATGCCTGCATCACTATCAACGTGCCTCAACTTCATGGATTTACGTGCCTAGTTGTTGTAGTTTCTTGTATTGGACCACACTCATCCAAAAATGTGTGGTTTCATATGCCAATGAATTAGTCATATTCTCATACTCTTCAACTTGTACTGTTGCATCCTCAATATATCCTTTGTGCGCAACAAGTTGTTTTGGTGGCATACTTGGAACTATGCACGCATACAGTTCCTTATTTTCTCAATTTAGATCTATGATGATTTCTCCGAGGCATATAATATTTTCCTCTACAAACATCTCCTCTATAATTTCGAGGATTTCCTGACATGAAAATGCAATCTCTTTCTCTAGTCATGCTCTGTCATCCAAAGATTTAGGCTTAGTCGTTGCCTCTATGTCATGTACTTCCTTTATGCATTTGATTTCCTCATTTGTTGTTTCTACCTGCTCCTGCGAGTTGGCAAGGTGATCACAAACAATGGCCTCGCGGTCGGCAAGCTCCTAGCTCATAGTCGTATGTAATCTGGCAAGTATGTGGGTAGGAAATTCATTCACATCTAACCTAATCATGCTGAAATAGTGTACCTAGGCTTCAACCTCTTTGCTAGCTGACTCTAGCAATAGTGGGGAATCTGTACAACACAGACCCTTTTTCCCCTAGCGATCTCTGATGCTCTATTTTTAACATCAATTTGAGACAACTTATCTAATAATGCATTTGTCAATGTGGATAGAATGTTTTTAACCTGATGAAAGAAGGTATTTGAATGGTCTTTTAGTTGTACCTTGCTTTTGTTGGTCACAGTTGTCATTGCCGCTATGATGTGATCTACTTGATTGTCGACCATTATACTGGTGTTTCTTCCTGCACCCTACTCATGTCTCCTCTTCCTTCCTCGAATATCCTTTCAGCCTTGGAATCTGTTGGAGTCTTGGAAGACTCCTCCTATTATTCCTTATCACCTTCTTTTTTTTTGTTCCTGCTTGACTGCGCATCAAGTGGGGAACCTGCCTCAGTATCCGACAGGTCTTCAAAACTCATCGAGAATTTTCATTTAGCTGGCCAATCCATTATGATGGAATCCACCTCATCATCTATAAACTTATACAGTTTAGAAACCCTTTGCTTGCTGCTATCCCTATGCATGCGGGCCCATTGTAAACCTTGCGATCCTTGGGTACTTTGTTATGGATTCCTCCATCATAGGCGAAACATTTCTTGCTGCGTCATGCAATGCATCCCAATATGGATATAACTAAATCACATTATCGATCAGTCGCTCCTTCTCATTGATATACCATAGTTTTTGATACCTTGCACCGTTTCTGATACTTCAACTTCCATGCCCTGATAGTATTTTGGCTCCATCCATCTGACTAGCACAATCATAATCAACAACCTTGAATAAGTGAAGGCACGCTTACCAACCTGAACAATCATGGCATCCTGCATTAAATGATTGAAGAAGAATAGTGACCAGTTCATTTGTACATTGCTCTGCACATGCAATGACCCCAGAGGTACATTGACTTGGGTGGTTTTCTTGACCATTTTCACCGCCAATATCTTTGTTGTGACCTGAACCACTTTGTCATTGTTGGAATTAATGACATAAGCCCCGTTGTCTCTGATGACATCATACATCATCTTCAATTCAGTGATTTGAGAAATAAATTCGATAGTCACTCGGAAATTGGTGTCCATTAGAGGAAATTTCACCTCAAAATGGGCCTCCTAAAAAAAATTAATAAAATAATAGTTAAAATAATAAAATAATATTTATTAATTTTGGAGGAAGAAAAGAATAAACTATTTTTTTTGTTTGTATTTTCTACATATCTCCCTATATTTTTACTCAAATTTCGATCGGGAGAGCTCATTGGATGCGGAATTAAATTCCGCATCCAACGAGCTCTCCCAGTCAAAATTTGAGTAAAAAAACGAGGAGATATGTCGAAAATACAAACAAAAAAAGTAGTTTTTTTAATGATACCTATCCCCAAATTTATATTAAAAAAGTGTTTAAGACCTATATGGTATTTCAAATTTAAAGCAATTTCATTGGCTAACACATGATGACATGGAATTTGAGTTAAATTTAAAAGGCCCATTTTGAGTTGAAATTTCCTCTAATTCCTCCACCAGTAACCGCCATGAAAACAAGCGAGTAGTTGTTTTATGCAAGTGTTGGAATTTGTTATTCGACCAAATTATGGCATATGTGTGAGGTCCAACAACCCTGACTGCTGCATGTCCATGGCCGATTTTTGTGGCTCTCGAATTACTGGCCCTCCATCTCCTTGATCGTGCAACTCGAATGGCTCAGTTGTACATTCTGCATAAGTCAATAAGTCATGATCATTGTATGCCATCTTTGTTAATAAAGGGACAATATTCAATGTGTTGTGGACCCCTTTGGGTATTGCAAGCATCTTCATTGGGTACCATTGGTTCTTAGTTAATTTCACCTGCCGCGCACCCACCTTCCTGGCTGGAATAAACCCAGGGATTTTGTTTGTAGTGATTCCCTTCCTTACAGTATAATCATCTACTCTAGTGGTTGATGGCCTGTCTTGGGCTTCCCATTCGACCTCGGTCATACTTGAACTTCTAGTGGTATGTTTCTTCTGTGAGGATGAATTTAGCTGATTTGTGCCTCTCTTCTTCCATGTTACCTATGGCAGTTATTTCTGTAGATTGGGAACCTCCTCAATAATTGGTGTCATTACAGAGGGAGAATCATGAACACTACCACTTGAAATCACTTAGGCCATCGCTGCAAAATTTGTCACACTCCTGTTCACAACTGTGCTCAACTAACTCTTTGTGCTCTGCTTAGCTCAATGATCACTGTTACACATATTTCGTGTCATTATCATATAATGAGAACCAAATACCAGTATTTTTCTTGAATCCCCAAGTTGTGAAGGTGAAAGTGGGCCAAGATGAGTGATTTCATGCCTTTGTCCAACATTGCACTTTCCTTGTGGTCAATGTGTGTTAACCTCATGCGTAGATCCTTTTTTCCTTGAACAACCACCGGTGCAACCATCACTTTCCTTCATATAATAAGCGGTGCACTTTGGGTAACAACATGTCTCAATTGACAAATGCTAGTGCTCAAGTTTTAAAGGTAAAAAGGAAAGCTTCTCGAAGCTTCTCAAAGCTTGGCTTCATGGTATCCTCATTCCTACAGTTTTGGACCACCTAGATTCAAGATCCATCCTTGTAGGATCTCCCCTCCACCTCACTCATAATATTATCAACCTTATCTATCCTTCCATGACTATAAGTATTGGCTCACCCCCCATGGGTAAAGGGGGGAATATTATGCTACAACATCAAAATTCAGGCCAAATCTAGCCAAGGAGAGGGATAATTTGGTAGGCAAGTTTGAAGCTTTGGAGGAAATTTTTACTTAAGAAGATACTTCTCAACACTAAGGCTTTGGTTGTAATTTCTCTCTCTTATTCCATTTATGCAATAAAATTTCCTTTCCCATGAATAATATTTTGTATGAATCACTTGTTTCATTGTTTAACTCATTTGCCATCAACATAGGATTATAGATTGTACTTGGTACTTTGGTCTTGTATTTTCTTTGTTGTGTGTTTCATGTAGGTAAATATGTGGAGATTCAACACTCTAAAGGATTGGCACATCACAGTGTATGACAGGTAAAATAATCCATTACAAGAATCTATCAATATTAGGGGAAGTTCTTATTGGGTCAATATTGACCAACAAAACCTAGTCGATAGGGGTTCCACTCTTTTTATTCTCAACATGCCGCGATCTCCCTGAGCATCGGTCCAGACAAGTTTTACCCTGTCCAGCAACTCCCGCAGAGAAGATGAGGTCTCACCCAAGATGTCCAAGGGAGAGCTGTCGAAACCAAGTTTCCATAGTATAGAGGAGGGTTGGGGCATCATATATCCATCAGCTTACCACCCAGATCTAGTCTACTTGTTTTATCAGAAACAAAACCCTTCACCATCATGTAGCATCATACATTCATCATTATAGCATAAATACCAATGGGAAAAGAGATCTAAAAGATGACAGTATCCACAAACAGAAAGCATCACATTATCCATTCATATGCATCTCTATTCATTATTCATCATCATAATCGCACCACTGTAAAGCAGAAAAAAGATACAAATACAACAGGAATTCAGGTCAATCCACATCACATCATATTAACTCTGTAGAACAGGTTGCAGATCAAAACAGACAAGGATACACTATCACACCCGATATTCATTCTCCATCAAAACGATGATTTGTTACATGCATAATTATTCTATTTATAGGCTTGCACCTTTACATTCAAGGTCCACTTCTAACTAACTTATAACTGACTTAACCACTAAGGACCAATATTCTTAAGAAATAGTCAACAAGTACAAAACGTGACATGGAAATATCAAAAGGTGGACTATTTTCTTCCTATCGTGCTATCTTTAGCTTACGCGGTGTCTTCTGGGATTGCACAGCATCCATGATGCTTCACCAAAGTACCCCAACCCCTTGTCAATAATGCTTTTCATTGTTGTGACTCCTTTGTTCTAGCTTCAAGTGTTTCAGGCTAGGGAAACGAATTCTATATGTAGAAGGTGATTATTTCCAATAACAAATATGGAGACATACTAGGGAGAGCTGATTAGAAATTCTACTTTTTCTTGCTTCTTTCCTTGCTTCAAACTTCAACTTCTTCATTGATCATATCTACTATTTGTTTAGTTAGGTTTGATTTGACATTGGTTAGATCTGTCGTGATCTACCTTATACGATTTATGTCCTTTCTTATGATTGTTATTTGATGCCAATAATCATTAGATGAAATTTCAACTCAAAATGGGCCTCCTAAATAACATCAATAAAATAATAGTTCAAATAATAAAATAATATTTATTAATTTTCGAGGAAGAAAAGAAAAAAAACTACTTTTTTGTTTGTATTTTCGACATATCTCCCTGTGGTTTTACTGAAATTTCGATAGGGAGAGCTAGTTGGATGCGTAATTAAATTCCCCATCCAACGAGTACCCACTCGATATACTTTTGACAGACCCTGCTACCCCAAAAACAAGAAATACCTGAAAAACCATGATGATGATGTCATCGTCACATTTCTTTAGGTATTTCTTGTTTTTGGGGTAGCGAGGTCCATAAAAAATATTCCGAGTGGGTACTCGTTGGATGGGGAATTTAATTCCGCATACAACGAGCTCTCCCGATCAAAATTTGAGTAAAAGCACGGGGAGACATGTCGAAAAATACAAACAAAAAAAGTAGTTTTGTTTATGATACCTATCCCCAAATTTATATTAAAAAAGTGTTTAAGACCTATACTGTATTTAAAATTTAAATCAATTCCATTGGCTAACACATGATGACATGGAATTTGAATCAAAGTTAAAAGGCCCATTTTGAGTTGAAATTTCCTCTAATATGAACTTTAACATATTTTTTCGTCCTTTGTCTTGTTTTGAGATCTACAAGCGCCACTGCACCTAGGCAGTTTTGTAAATTCGACCACCGCACCTTGTTCAAATGATATAAGCGGTTCCACTGCACTAATCCTATGAGAAGAGAGTGACACCACTACTTTGTTTGTGTTGGAAAAAGATGGTGTTGGTTCAGTAACACTTTGTACTCTGCCTTCAAATAACGGTGCTAGGTAGGGTTTTTAATCCCAATGAGATTTTAAATCTTGGCATTAGTATATTTTGGTTTTTTGAAGTTGTTATGGCTTGAATCTGACAATTTCCTGTGTGAATTGAAATATGGACATTGTGTTGGGATTTATTATGTTATACTTCAAGAGTAGTTGAAGTATCTTATGAGCTTCTTGTCTTTTTTATCTTTGGTTGAAGAATAACTTTGAAAAGAAAGTGTAGACTCATATCTCTGAATGTTTCTCAATCAAATTGAAAGAAAGTATAATTGCTTGTTTTTTCTTCATAGGTCAATCTAAAATTGTTTTAATTTTTTTATTTTGAAAAATTGAGAAGAAGTGCTAGGTTATGCTTAGGTATGAATTGTTAAAGACTTGATTGGTATTAAAGACTTTAAGGTTTTTACATTCATCTTTCTTCTTGGATACTCTTCTTCTCAAACAAAAATAAAAAGTGTGTTGTGTGCATCTTAGTTTTATTTAGAAGAAATTTGAAAGTATGGTGCTTTAGGTAGTTGTTGGGTGTTATATTGTCTTAATTAATTCACCAAATATTTAATTATCGATCAAGGTTGGTAAACTTACACTTGACACAAAGTATATGCGAAGGTAGAGGGGTTCCTAGGGTGTCATGGAAATATTTTAACAAAGAAAAGATCGAAAGATATTTCAAAATGAAAAACCGAGTCAAACTCCTAGAAATTCAACTATTAATGTAATTAGACTGGGACAAAACACTAGACTAGAGAAATATGAACCTATACTACTCTACTCTATAAACAATTACTGAAAGATAAAGATATAAACAATCAAATAATGTAAACTATGCTTTATGTTGGAACTGATTAATTAATTACTCAGCTTCTTGATCTAGGAATTAGAATGTTTATAAACAATTTCAGAAACTAAGGAATTTATGAACTATTGAAACAAACTATTGAATATATCTAAGGAATCTAAGAAACTAAGCTACACATGCAATTAACAAATATACAATGATTAAGCTAAATTGTCTAGTTCCACTCTCCTTGAGGGTTTTGAGGATATGCATTCATTGTGATCGGAATTGGAGAAGGAGTAGTATCAAAATGGATTTCAAAATAAGTGAAGAAACTGAATGAGATTAAATATAATTTAACTTCTACAAATATATGCAAACTAAGGAGTGTCCAATTACAGGTGATAGTAAACATTTTTATTTATTCCATAAGCAAATGAATTTTAACTGAAAAATATGTTATGAACAACTAATCTATTTAATTAGGAAACAAAGTTCTTTTAAGGATTACGTTTACAAGTAAACAACTCTTATATGAAACAAATGCAAAGAAAATCTAACTTATAAACAAGTATAAAACTTAATAAAGAAAACTCCTCTAAATCCTATTCTACGAATCTTTTCAGTAACCACACAGTGAAGGGAACAGGTGCTATGCTATGATAAATTTATAAAGATCTAGTGCGATTCTCTAGGGACTGAATTTAACAATTCTAACCCTAAATTCAATATAAACAAAATTGAATTTAAACTTAACTAGAGATGTAATTACCAAGCATTACAACATTAGTGAATGAAGAAATCAGAAACAAAAGAGACAGAACAAAACACAATTCAAAACATAATAAGGTAAAAGGAGGTGAAAGATAGAGATGGAACTTGATAGATACTTTAAATGATATATAATAAGGTCTAATTATAGATATAACCACTTTATAATTACAAAATAGAACATAATTCAAAAACCAAAGAAACAGAACTTTAAACAGGCTTAAAACATAATGGGAAATATTAAAGGCTGAACGAAGGGCTGAATGACAGTCTAAACGGACAGCCCATATGAGGAAAAAAATGGAAATTAAGAAATAAATGGCCTAGATGATCTAAATATCAGCTGATTTCGTGCATATGAGAATAATATGCATAAAGGACAATAATTAAACCTAGATAAAAATTGAAATAACAAAGATATTACTGGTACTAGTCTATGGTTGTAAAGAGACTATTCACTATTATGAAATGAAACAAACTGGAATATAACTGAAACTAATCTACAGCTAAACAAGATTTGAAGGAACTAATTCTAACTACAAACTAAACCTAAGATACTAAATTAATTAAACTATATATAATTGCAAACATAACATTTGATATTAAGCTAAAAGGGAAACTGAAAGGAGAGCTGAAAGGAAAACTATAAATAAACTATGTGCACGATCAGTTACTTTAATTCAAGAAATAGAAATTATACTAACAATACAACATAACTCATAATAAAACATATGCTAGAGGAAACAAGGAAATGGACAATATCAACTGACAGGAAACCAATTTTCATAATCAAAACGGAAAGAGAAACTACTTATCTATGAGAAAGGAAATAACAAAAACACACACAGAAATGGAGACCATTGGTTGTTGGAGGGAAATCTCAGCAATTAGGGTGCACTTCAATCAATAACTCACAAGAACAAGGACATGAATACATAGCTGAAGTAGAACTTATATTAAAATTCAGAACATAATTTTTACAGAGCTTCTTCTCTAATATCGACTGACAGATTTACACACTAGCTAGATAACTGTGCTCTCGCTTGGAGGTGACTATATATAATATTTACAAGGATGAGCGAGTCGGCCCTTTCATTGGTCGAATGATCCTAAAAATAGTCTAGCTTTATGGAAACCAAAAAACCATATGACAATGCACATTGCTCCTCCTTCTCTCTCATGTGTCGATTCTCCACGCACATGCTACGGCATATAGATTCTCATTGACGTGGACTTGGATCATGGTGTTGAATGGATAAGGCAGGATGGGGATCTTCTCATATCAAGGGCCATCATAACATCAAACACGTGTACATCATAACAGCTAAAGATCGTTTTGCACTTTAATCATTTGGCAATATGTCGACTAATAGTGCGCAGGCTGATCAGGAGGTTGTATGGTGAGGTGGATATGCTATGCGCATATATAGCATCAATTTGTGTCCAATGTTGGCTTGTTTTATTAATTCTTGCACATGATCTAGGAACTTGGAATCAAAATCATCAAAGAATTATTAACAAATACTGATGAATTGGAAAAATAACTGGAACCAAAATAGGAACTTGGAATCAAAATCATCAAAGAATTATTAACAAATACTGATGAATTGGAAAAATAACTAGAATCAAAATAGGTTTCCTCTCTGTATATTTTATAAACAATAATGAGTTACAATTTCCATGCTGAGCAATGGCTTAACTCCATGAAGAATTCGAATACCTAAGGGACAATTCGAATTCAATGAGTGAGTCTAGCTTAACTGACTCTTTGCCATGCAATCTCACTCAGTTAACCACTTGACTAAAAGCCTAATTGACTCACCAACCCTAACTGAAGTTAGAGTATAATAAATGACTGAATCTCAACTAAAGGAGATCAAACACATGTCATATCAATCCAACCATCAAGTGCTAGGCCTGCATGACTCCAATGAACCCTGATGAAGTTAACTGAAGTTGAACTGACCATCAGAAGTTGGTGGAGGTTCCTTGTTGACTCCAGTTCATTAAATAATAATAAATAATCATTAAATAATATATTTAATGAATGGAGGTGCCTTAACTGACTGTAACTGACTGGTTGAACTGATTGTAACCACCAGTTAGCAATTAGGTACATTAATGTCACACAGATCACCCCTGGAGTGCTCCAGTTAGCCTCCTTGACTGTAGGAGAAGGCTAAGTTAGCCTCCTTGACTGTAGGTAGGCATGGGTGTGACTGGATGATGGAAATTAATGCTCCACTGATGTCAAATAAACTTAGGATAGTGGTTTAACTAGGCCAATTTGACCAAAAGAGTGTGTATGATGGTAAATGTCTCCAACACCCCCCCTTAAGCTATACTCAGGAAGAGTTAGAAAAAATAGATGCATAAAATGCTAGGGCCCTGGAAACTAAGGCCATAGGTCACCCTGTACAATAAAGCAACTGAAACAATGCTCAAAACAAATTAAGTGAGGAAAAGAGGGAAAACCCAGTGGGAAAAAACCCCCCCTCAAGCTGAACACTGAAAGCAGTCTGGATCACCTTGATGAACTCACCCCCAACAGTGAACGGAGGTAAGTGAACTTATTTTCTGAAAATATCTTAGTGAATATGTCTACAACCTGCTCATCAGTTAGGCAGTATTGCAGAATGATGGTCCTGTCATGCACTAGCTCCCTGATGTAGTGCATGTGAATCTCTACATGTTTGGTCCTCTACCTGGTAACTGGATCCATGGATATCTTAATATCACTCTGGTTGTCACAAAAGAGGACAGTGGACAATGTACTACCAAGATCAAACTCTGAAATAATTCCTTGCAACCAAACTGCTTGGATGAAAGCATTCACCGCTCCTCGATACTCGGCCTCTGCTAAAGATAGTGCTATAGAAGCCTGCTTTTTGCTTGACCAAAAAATAGGGCCACCACCAAACATGAATACATATCTATAAGTTGAATTCCAATCAATATAATCACCCGCCCAATCGGAATCTGTGTATCCAACCATCTCTAGCTCGGTGTCTGCAGCATAGTGAATGTCGTAGGTCCTGGTTCCCTGAATGTACTGGAGGATCCTCTTGGCTGCCTTCCAATGAAGATCATGAGGCTGTTGCATGTATCTTGATACAGCATTCATGGCATAACAAATATCAGGCCTAGAATGTGTCAAGTACAACAAGCTACCAATCAGCCGTCGATAGATAGTGCAGTCCATGGGAGGTGTGCTTTTTCCTTCTTCAAGGCTGATCCTTGAAAGGAAAGGGAATGGTACAGGCCTACATTCAGCCATGTTAAACTTTACTAACAGTTCTGAAATTTATTTTGACTGAGTGACCATAATCCCATCAGAATTTTGCTCGATTTTTAGCCCCAAAAATTGTTTTAGAAGCCCCAAATCACTCATTTCAAAGGCATTGTGGAGAGCAGTTTTGATGGCTGAAATGGAGGCAATTGTGCTACCTGTGATCAGTAAGTCATCAAAATATAAAACAATGATAATTATATGACAATCATGCTGCTGTAAATACACATTTGGATCTGATCTACATCTCTGAAAGTTTTGCGAGAGAAGGAAGGCATCCATCTTGGAATACCACTCTCTTGGGGCCTGTTTTAACCCGTATAGTGACTTCTTTAGCTTGAAAACCAAAGATGGATCAGTGATGTATCCCTCAGGGATGATTCACGTATATCTCCTCATGAAGATATCCATGAAGAAACACTGAATTAACATCCATGTGATGCACCTCCCAGTGCTTGGATGTGGAAATAGCCAAAACAAGGCGGATGGAGTCCATTTTTGCAACCGGTGCAAAGGTCTCATGGTAGTCCACTCCTTGGACCTGAGAGAAACATTTTGCTACCAGAATTGCCTTATATTTTTAGGTTCTTCCATCAACAGCAACCTTTGTCTGAAACACCCACTTTCATTGAACCAATTTCCTTCCCGAAGGAAGAGGAACTAGCTCCCAAGTAGTGTTTTTCTAAAGAGAATTCATCTCTTCATCCATGGAAACTTGCCATCTCGGATCCTTCCGAGCATGGTAGTAGGATTTTGGATCTGAAATAATCATCAAATAGAAATTTTTGGACAACAAATTATCATAACAAGAGAGTGCAATACCTGCTCTTTGGAAATAAGACCGGTTTCTCCTTGGATCATCCGGATTTCCAATGTTGTCTCCTACAGAGGAGAGTGTCTGTTGGGCCCATGTAGGAAGATGATTTTGCACTTCAGGTTATGATTCAGTATCTAATTTTTGATGCACAATGATATCAGAAATCAGAGGATCCAAATCAGGGTCATCACCCCCAATTTCATCATCCAAATATTCAGTGGAATAGGAAGGAATTTCAGCAGTTTTCTCCTCCACTAGTTCCACCTCCTGAAGAGGCTCATCGAACTTGACACTTCTCTCGATGATGATATGTTTGGTATTGATATCCAACAGCTTTAATCCTTTAGATTCATCAGGATATCCAATAAACATACATTCTATGCTCTGTGGTTGCAAAGCCCTTCTTTTATCAAGCGGTGGACCCAAACACCCGTAGGTTCGACACATCTGGCTTGTGTCCAAAGTATGCTTCAAAAGGAGTCTTTCCTTTCACTTATGAATGTGGCACCCTATTAGGAATGTATGCTGCAGCATACATGGCTTCAGCCCACAAATTTGCAGCAAGCTTCTTTGACTCCAACATACAGGTGGTCATCTCTTTGAGAGACCGGTTCTTCCTTTCCGCTACTCCGTTCTGCTGGGGAGTGTAGGGAATTGAATGTTGGAACCTGAATACCACTTTGGGATAAAATGAACAGAAACTCATTACTGACATACTCCCCTCCATTATCAGATCTCAATATCTTGATCTTAAGCCCAGAGGCATTTTCGATCAAGGCCTTCAATTCAGAAAATTTTTCACATACTTCTGATTTCTTTTTGAGAAAGAAAACCCATGTATACCTTGAAAAATCATCAATAAAGGTAAGTAGGTACCTTGATCCATTCATGGATGTGATAGGAATTGTACCACTGATATCAGAATGTATCAGCCCCAATATGCTTGTAGCTCGGTTTGCCTTCCCCCGATCGAACTTGTGCTCAGGGTGTTTTCCAATCACACAGCCCTTGCAGACTCCTGTGGTTGCCTTGATGACCAGAAGGCCTTCAACTATGGAGTTTTTCTGTAATTGCTGCAAATATTTGAAATTAATATGGCCAAACCTTTCATGCCACAACCTACTAACCTCATTTCCATGAATTAGCAAAGCGGTGGGATTTGCATCCGCAACAAAGTGAGAGAACTCATAGGCTTTTGCATGATGATTTGCATGGCCTTTTGCAATGAGTTTCCCAGATGAAATTTCTATTATCTCCACATCATTTGGGATGAAAGAGACCCTCTTAGGAATTCATGTATGTGTCATTTGATAGACACTAAGGATATTTGCTGCTAGATATTGTACATACAAAACATTAGAAAAAAAACCATTTTCTAGATCTACAGTACCTTGTCTTTTGGTAATGATGGTGGAGTCATCTCCCAAGTGGATGGGGATGGATTTGCTGGTCTCCAAGGATGAAAAGGAGTCTTTTTCAGCCAACATGTGATTCAAATCTCCACTGTCAATCAGCAGTGATTTGGACTTCGAATTGCTTTCCATGAGAGCATGACCTTTCTCATGCTGTGGTTCCCGATCTTGGTGATCTCTCCTCCGAAATCTCTCCAGAAGATTGATGTGATTCCTCTCAAGGAGAGAGGTTGCTTCATCAAGATTTTTCTTCATGTAGGCATGTTAAGGGTGAAATCCCTTCCCGCAGTAAGAACACCTAACTTTTTCTTTCCCATTGTTCCCTTTTCCTTTGTTCTTCCTTGAGCTGGAAGATTCATCATGCTGCTGATTTTCAAATCTAGGCTTTGGAGCATCAAATTTAGTTTTCTGATTTTTCTGCTGCTTTCCTTTACCCTTCGTATATTTGGGCCCTGAGACATGGAGGGCTTGATCACGGGAAGATCGGATGATCCCCATCTGGACAAGCTTGTCATGTTCATTAGTTAGGGACTCAATGAAGGCATTGAGTGTAGGCATCTTCCATCCGGGTGTTGTGAGCTTCCCTGCACGGAATGTAGAAACAAAAACCGAATAATCAGCCCCAAGTTTGGAGAGGATGGCTAGGATGAGATGATCACCTTCCTTATCCACTTTGCATTGCTTCAAGAGAAAAACAATATGCTTGAACTTTGTAAAGAAATCATTCAGAGTATCGAAATTGCAAGGTTGGAGAGACATGAGTTCATTTTCGAGTTGATAAACTCTCATGTCATCATGCTTTCCATACAGAGATTCCAATTTGTCCCATATTTGTTTCGGTGTCTTCAGATCCGTAAGATGTAAGAGAAGGTCATCGGAAATAGAGAGGCGTAAGAAACCAAAGGCTTCATCCTTCTTGTTCAAGAATCTTGATTTTTCTATGGCAGATCCAGGCTCAACTTCAGTGTCCATGGTGATTTTAAAGAGTCCTTTGGAATACAGCTGAATCTCCATTTTACTTTTCCATGTGTGGAAATTGTATGGAGTCAACAGAGGTACTGAAGAGGCCATCTGGATATACTATATTGAATGCTTCACCTGTAGAAACCTGAAAATCAAAATAGAAAGGGAAAAATAAGGTTGGACAGCCTGCACATTCTAGGCTTTCATCACACCCAGCATAGTCAATCAAGCAATCTTGATCAACAAGTTCTTTACTTGGGATATTGAGTGGTAAGCCTTAGCTTCTGGTGCAGTGCTGGAATTTTGAGCTATTGCTCACTTCTCATGGAGAAATCTGTCAAAATCTTGTTCTTGAGAGATTGTTCTTTGTCCCTCCGTAAGCTCTGATACCATATTAATTCTTGCACATGATATAGGAACTTGGAATCAAAATCATCAAAGAATTATTAACAAATACTGATGAATTGGAAAAATAACTGGAACCAAAATAGGTTTCCTCTCTATATATTTTATAAACAATAATGGGTTACAATTTCCATGCTGAGCAATGGCTTAACTCCATGAAGAATTCGAATACCTAAGGGACAATTCGAATTCAATAAGTGAGTCTAGCTTAACTGACTCTTTGCCATGCAATCTCACTCAGTTAACCACTTGACTAAAACCCTAATTGACTCACCAACCCTAACTGAAGTCGGAGTGCAATAAATGACTGAGTCTCAACTGAAGGAGATCAAACACATGTCATAGCAATCCAACCATCAAGTGCTAGTCATGCATGACTCCAATGAACCCTGATGAAGTTAACTGAAGCTGAACTGACCATCAGAAGTTGGTGGAGGTGCCTTGTTGAATCCAGTTCATTAAATAATAATAAATAATCATTAAATAATATATTTAATGAATGGAGGCACCCTAACTGACTATAACTGACTGGTTGAACTAATTGTAACCACCAGTTAGCAATTAGGTGCATTAATGTCACACATATCACCCCTGGAGTGCTCCAGTTAGCCTCCTTAACTGTAGGAGAAGGCTAAGTTAGCCTCCTTGACTATAGGTAGGTGTGGGTGTGACTGGATGATGGCAATTAATGCTCCACTGATGTCAATTAAACTTAGGATAGTGTTTTAACTAGGCCAATTTGACCAAAAGAGTGTGTATGATGGTAAATGTCTCCAACATGTTTAAAGACTAAGATCTAAAAAACAAATTAATATATCCAACATATTTCCAAATATCACAGAAATTCTTAGTAAAATCACAAAATAATAAAAATAAACCAAGAGTTGCATAAATTGCAAATGCGTTCATACCTGGGGCTGAATGATAGGAAATATATCAAAAAGGTGAGAAAATAGATTCCAAAAGAGTAAATTAGCAGCCAAAAATAATGACAAAATTGGGATCAACATTCCCCCAAATCGGAGAGATACCAGGTCCCACTAAGCAAAACAAAGATGAGTCAAGAAGAAGGCTGAGCTGTGTCAGTAGCTACCTTCGACTTAGAAGATGAAACAGGAGACTTAAATTTCAATTTTCTGGCATGTGCTTTTAAAAGAATGTTCCTCTCCTATCAAGAGTCACATGAAAATTAATGGCCTTTTTAAGGTCCTCAACGATATTCAATTACAGATGCAATTCCTTATTTTCTTGTTGAAGATATGTGATTATCTTGGCGTATTCTTTATTTAGACTTGGTGACCGTGCTGATTCTTGAGTTAGTTGGTATACTATTGGCTGATGAGGAGTAGACGGTCCTGTGGGATGCTTGGAATCTGTAGGCAGACTCAATTTCATGGATGGTGTCTCAAGGTCAACAGAGGGAATTTTTCCTTCAGGACTCATGCCTTGAGCAGGTGTAAGGGAAGTCTCAAGAGTAGCATCTTTGAGAAATTCGGATGAGACTCTAGCCAATGTAAATAGAGGTGAATTAGAGATGGGTTTATCCACTTCAACCACACTGTCTGGATGATCAGTATGAATGATGGGCTGAACTGTGGTCTGGATGATGGGATGAATAGTGTACTGGATAGAATTTTCCTTCCGGTTCCTGGTACAAACTCATGGAAAAGATAAAAACTCAGCAGACACAAGGTTGACAGGGGTAGGTGAATGGGAAGATGGACTTTCTTCTGGCATATCTTCATCTATGTGCACAATTTTTGTACTTTTCTTCTCCATGGAAGGGTTTTGACTGGATTCATAGTTACAGGCATGCCTAGGGCATTTTTGAACATTCAGGTGAGGGTTCAAGACTTTAAACACAAAATTATCCCAAGTCTGATTTCTCTCTTTCAACTAATGCATGATCATGAGTTTAATCAAGTTGTGGTGATACAAACTACCCCTAGGATTGAATGTATTATTCCTAACTTGACTTGACATTTTCTCCAAGATTTTTAAGGAAATAAAATGGAAAATTGAGAAATTGTTGATTAACAAAATGTGCCAGTAAGTGAAGATGACACAATTTGAATACATTATACTTACCATCGCAGGTTATTAGGCAAATGATGATGATTAGAGTGTTGAGGTATTCTGGCTTAATCCATTCTCGATGAAATCCTTTAGTACCTATGACATGCCGATAGCTCGGCTTAAGAGATAAATCCTGGGATGGCTGAGGGAGAAAAAAAGTTTTATGCCAACGGGTGCCTTCTCTTGGGAGCTTGGTCATGATTGTAATGGTCTCCTCAGTTACCGAAAAAATGAGATGACAAACCTTGGCCATCTTACCATCAAATCCTTTCACAAAAATAAGTGAAATATCCTTGTCCTATCCCTACAAAAGGTGGAGAAATGGATTCCACCCTGCTTAGAAGAAAATCTCCCCGCATTCTCGAAATTCCAGTATATGGAAAAAATCTCGATAGCTTTCAAGATCAAAACGGTTAGGCATTGTTCACACAGAGGCAAAGATGCATGGTTTGCAAAGGATATAGGAAAACAATGACTAAACGGCTCTACGAGGACAAAGGTAAGTGAGGGCGATAGAATGAAACGAAATTCACAAGGGCGACAATATAAAACGCAACCCATTTAAGAGATTGAATGATCATGGACAGAGACTTGCATGTTTAAATGATCATGCCATCATGGAAAATATTGAATCATGTTCCGTCAAAAGGATGCGTGCATTAATGAATTCATAGGGTTTTGATAAATTCAACCATGTCCAAAGTGAACTTTCGGTAGGTTGAATACATTACTCAATGCAATTCCGTAAAATGAATTCAAAATCATAATAACTTGAATTAACGAGATGATAGATCTCTTGATGGTTTTCGCGTGTAATTGGGTAAGAGGGTAAAGGTAATAATAGTGTAATGATGATTAAAAAGATCCTACAATCATATCACATCCATATAGAGTTTAAACGAGATCATATTATGTCGAAATCATAGTCAAAATCATAGGTTGAAATTAGTCATAATGAAGTCATAATGCTTTTGTAAGCATATGTATGAGACTTAATAATAATAGGTAAAGTTCAACAAACTTAACCTTTTTCCCAGAAACAAAATTAAGCTAATCACCTTGACATACTTAATCATTTGTTCTATAATATCATATTTTTCATTTAGCTAATTATTTGGCATTCCATTCAAACCAGCATCTGACCCTTCATATGGTCCTTCTTATGGTACTTCATATGGATCTTCTGTAAAAATATGCTTTGCTGGATCAGGTTGCTGCTAATCATGTAGTGAATTTTTCTAGGTTGCCAACCCGCAAGAGGATCATATAGAACAACTCTATTGAACCTTCAGTTGTGCTCTTCCTCATTCATCAAATATTAAAACCAAGTTCCTCTACTTGCATTATCCTGAAAACACTTGTCATTTATCAGAGATAAATGAATATTTTTATAAATAATCATAAAAATAAATATAGTCTAATCTTCCCCCAAACCAAAAATATGGTATGTCCTCAAGCCATGCAAGAAAAACTAATTAATTTTGAAAGAGTTTAATGAGGAGTTCTATCATGCTGTTATTATTTATATAAGAAAAAGAAATACTAACTAGTAAATGGAGATGATTCAGATATGTACATTCATAAAAAATAACAGTGCTGAGAAAGACCATTTGAATAGTATCACTGATGCGAAAAAGATGCCATAGGAAAAGCTAGTCAACCATGCCTTATTTTAAAAATCTCTTGTCATCGAAAGAATATTTTAAGATCACCCTGGATTTTGTGAGATTTCTATCATTATGGGTCCCATTTCCAGGAGAATCATATCCTATATATTGGTTGAATTGGATGACCGGGTCCAAGTCCAACTTATATCTATTCTCTAATGACATCATAAACAATTGGCCTAAACATGTATTTGTATTCTTCTATTTTTTCTCTTTTTTCTTATTTATATATTATCATTTTTCTACGAACCACGTGCATAGTGGTGCATTAACCAAATCTCTTTTACCCAATAGTGCCCCACTACTAGTAGGCATGTTCAGTACCCTGATGGGTTTATCTTAGTACCATGCAAGCATAGCCCCACTGCCAGCGAGCCTGTTCAGCACCCCGATGGGTTTACTTTCATTTACAGAGATTCCTTGTTTAAGAGGTTACTTAACATTGACCCGCTGCTAGCAGGCCTATTCAGTACCTCGATGGGTTTGCTTCGTATAATGATTTTAAGTGTATGGAAGTCAATTGGTACTACAACGTGTTAATCCTACTGTTGGTGAAAAATATTAAACAAATTATAACATATATCAACCGAATAAATTGTCAACCTGGAGAGAGCGTAAACTTGTGAGGTATAGACAAAATATATGCAGGGGCAGAGTATTTCTAACTTAATTGCAAAAGAAGGAAATGACATGAAAATAAATCTAATCTAGAAAAGCAAAAAATTGTGTGAAATAAATATAATTGTAGAAAGCATGAAATTGTATAAATTAACTTGGTAAAGAAAGACTCAAATTAAATATGTGAGCTAACGACAAATCTATACTATCAATTCATAAGAAGTAAATCACCGAAATTCTATACTAACAATTCATAAGAAATAAATCACTGAAATTCTATATTAACAACTCGTAAGAAAAAAACTCAAATTAACATGATAGAATAAAATGATTTGCTTTAAGCATCATGTCCCTTACATAACAATTAGAATCTACTCTATGAATAACTCTTAAAAGACATAAACTATTCTCTACTTCTACACCACTAGAGAGATCTCTAACAAAATGAGGTGAGAGCCCTCTTATTTATACATGAATTGAGAGATAACCAATCGATAATTACAGATCCACTATTCTCTCAACTTATCCCTCAAAATCCACAACAAATCCACTTTTCTCTCAACTCATCCCTTGAAATCCTCCATGATATCTTGGATAAGATATTCCATCTCCATGATATTCTCCTTGAAATTAGCCCACATCTTGAAGATAAAATTTGAATTTGAGGCTAGGTGGTGACTTTTGAACTTGTTAAAGTCTTCAAATATACTTGTAATCATCACCAAAATCATGCAACTTTAATTTTCTTAATATTTAACCATAAATTCACTCAAAATACTCAAAAATAGACTATTTGGAAAATGGTAATATAAACCCATATGTATTATCAAAGTGGTGGAAATTAATGGTTTTATGGAAGGATAAAATATGAATAAGGTGACAAATGGTATATGAAAGATGAATAAAATGTGGTATTTTTGCAACTCAACATCCCCCCCAACTGAATGTGTTGCATGTCCTCATACAACTATACATAAGATTTTTGGCTTTGCATGATGATGTTTGTAACAGTAAATCATTCCATGATGTGAAATGCATAAGTAGCAATTGATTTTTTTTCTTTTTCCTCTTTATTTTATATATTTGTGGTTGGTTCTTATGTGTCAACCATAACAAATGTTGGTTCTTGTGTTAACAACATTCATTTATTTTACTTGTATTTTTGTTGAAATACATAGGATTTAAAAGTATACATTCACTGGAAATGATAAGCTACCAACGTTCATTGGAAAACATTGTCTTCATGTTATGAGTTATGCAATATGTAATAAAGTGTATGTTTGAAGAGACATGTTTGTCAATGGTGAATAAGATGACAGAAAACATGGAATCACATGGTAATTAATATACCGCCCACCCCCCCACCCCCCAACTAAAGATGTCTTAGATTCATGAAAATGAGTAAGGTAATGTAACATGGTGAGGGAATTTTCCAAATTCATTCATTTTCTAGCATTTAAGGAATTACATGGTTAAATATTAGAAAACAACATACCTCCACTTACCCAAAAGGTTCATGAACTTATGCAATAGGAATGTGGTTGATACTGCTGCTGGATCATAGAGTGTGAAGTGAAGAAATCTGAACTGTTGCTTGATTGGATGAAGTAAAAGATGAAAGATGAAAGTAGAAATGTGGTACTCTCATATGGATGAAGTATGATGCTATAAAACTATTGATGGAGTCATGCAAAGTATATAGTCTTCACCTGCTGCAAAATCCAATGGTACAATTCTTACCATACAAATAAATGTGTCGATGTCGAGCATGGAAAGAAGTCATTGGATTGCCGACCATTGATGAATGTTGTTAACCAATGTGAGGCAATCTCACCATTGATGTCAATGAGTGCCAAGGTACCTAAGTACGTCGTGCAAATTGTGAATAAATGAGCCGATGTCGACCCACTTACAAGATCTAATGATCAAGGGACATTGATGTATTCCCATGATTTTCAGCAAGAGAAATTTCCATTAAGGCATGCAAGCCTCAAGGTACTAAAAGTGAACTCTAGTCTCTATCCCAGATAAGGTGCTAAGGCCGATGGGGAAAGAATTGTTGAAAGGTGGCCCTTAAGGAATCCCACATCACTCAACACAAGTTGTACATAATGAGTGGTAGTACTATAGATAAAAGCTCTCACGGTCAAACAATTTTTATGGAAAGGGAAACAAAGCAATGTAGTCATGGAAAGGAAATCGAATGGTTTTATTCATAAGGAAAAAGATGAACTAAAAATGAGGAAAATGTCTACGACCCAGAAAGGTAGACATGCGGGAAGTTATGATGTATAAGGAAGAAAAAGTAGACTCTAACATGGATGACAAATAAGCTTGGAAGGAAAAAGGGTAAGTAATCATGACATGGCGTAATTGGTTTCTGAAAGGCTTATCTGTGGCAGCAAAATGTCATGACATACATAGTGGAAACTCAACTTCCTCAATTTATTAATGGAACATTTTTCTAGACATTTTCTATGATTCTAGAAGTGCCATTCGTTCGTCTTTGAACCTGCAAAAAGGTTAGCATTTTCCTGCAACAAACTTGTGAGAGCATTGAAATAATAGAAAAATATGTGCTTAACAAACCAAGTTGAAGAGAATAAATTTTATACCTGAAAGTAGCAACCCTTCTTGTCAAAACCTGTTTCTGAGTGACTTGCGAAAACAAGTTAGCGCAACAATCATAAAATATGAGAAGATTCCAAGTTCATTTATAATTTATAATTTTATGATTTTAGTTGTTACCTAATACTTTTTATTTATTTATATGTTTTTAGTTTTTTATTTTATTTTATTTTAAAAAAATTGTATTGTTATCATAATTCTTTTATTATTATTTCTAAAGTGTTTTTATATAATTTTTTAACATTTGATTTATTTACCACAAGAAAAAATTTGTATATGTTTATTTTAATTGTGATAAATTTATATATATATNACAAAAATCAGAGTTTTTACATTCTCCTTTTACGAAAGTTAATGCTTCTTTATGTAAAGATTGAGCAATAGAGAGAGAGGGTTGACCCTTTCAATGGTCAACCCCTCTAAAAACATACTATCTTAATGATCTAGAATAGAGAATAATGTGAAAACAAGGGATTTTTTATGATAAATTTGGTAGCTTGAAACAAACACCTTCCTCCCCGAAAAGGAAGATGTGTCAAGTCCCACTGTGCAAAAATAAAAATAAGAAGAAGGCTTAGTTGTGACAATGGCTTGCTTCGATTTCAAAGAAGATGAAACATGCGTCGATTTAGACTTTTTGTATCGGGCTTTAAGATTGTCAAAAAAGTTTCTGAAAGACATCATGAGAAAATGGTAAATGCTTAAGGACAAGAAGATGGACAAGCCAACATTCAATCATCCCTACCATGTTTCATTTACTCTCGTGCAACTTGGAAAGATAAATGCATATGCAACTGAGAGTCGAGGTTCATGATCTAAATCTACATCGAGTTTCTCAAATGCTCTCTAATGTTCCTTTAATATATCAAGGCGGATACTTCCATTATTATCCTAAAAACAACCTTAAGTGGCTTGAATGGATAATCCGAAGAAAAATGAATTGTCACCCTCTTTCCAAATAAAGCATCAATTCTCTAATCTAATACTTAAAGCTTTAGCAAATCCTCTTAGATATATCTTATTAACTTTCATCATATAAATATTATTGTCTTAAATAAAATATTGATCCTCAAGCTTCTAAAAATCAATTGAAATATAGCTTTATGAATTTATCTCTATACAATAATCTAAATATGTTCATCAAGTGTTTTTTCTAATAAAATTTATAATAATTAACTTTTACATATTTATCCTTGCACTTATCAACAAATAAACTATGCTTTATATTTTTCCTACAAAATTAATGTCTCATCACAAAAAATCCTCCATTTGATTGAAGGTGTGAACCAATTTAACCCCACTGTGTTTTTGTTTAGTTAAATTATTAAAAGGTAGCCATTTTAAAAAGGTTGTGGATTTCAAGAAAACTTAACGATTTGATATTTAGATCTTTTAAATTTAAATATTTATTAATTAATATACTCGTAAGAATAAACGGTTGAGAGAAAAATATTGTTGAACAATTATATGGAATTTAAGTGATGGTATAAGTATAATGTTAACAACCGCTTTACCAAAATGATTGTGTAGCATTTAAATGACATGTAAAAAGTTTTACAAACTAAATTTTTAATAAGCCACGACCAAAAAAAAGTTTGATAAGTCAATTCTATTAGAAAACCATGCATAAACACTATACCATACACGCATAAAATAATATTAATAAATTGCAAAAGTATACTTTATGTAACGTCGATATTATGATACTTAAAATAATACCACTTCACTAAATTCCATAAAGCTTAAATCTTTCATTAAATGAAGCATTCTTTGCTAAGTTTCTTGAGGCTATCGGAAAGCAGCAAGCATGGTAATTAATAAGTGAATCATATATTATATTTTCCATATGTGGTCAATGTAATTATGGTCAAAATCTAATGACATCATTCAACTACTAATTGCATGCATCAAAGTTGGTGAAGGTTGACTTTACTAGTTGGTTATTGGCATGCAGTCGGTGTAATCATATGGATCGGTATGGGATGTAGAGGGGGTCGCTTTTTTATGGTCAAAATTATCATCAATATTTGTTTGATTTCAAAGTTTAGAATGGGTTGGTTTTAAGTTAACCAACTCAAAAACTCATGAAAATTGTACCTATGGAGTCTATTTTTTAATGGGTATGCTATTTCGTCATTTTGCAGAGCTTAGCATACCATGAATACGCTTTCTCTGAGGTGATTTGCAGTTTTCTCATCGATTTTGAATAGAAATTCATATGTGAAATAGAAATGAAGTGCAAATAGCTTTAAGTAACTGTTTGTGTATTGAACTTCATCTCTAAAGGAATCATGAAAGAAATTCAAAAGAATATCTACTTGATATCATCCTATAAAGAATATGACTCATCTAACTCTGCAGAATCTGGACCTACCTCATCATAGTGCTCACAATAAGGATATGGCTGGTAACTCCCAATGGATCTACCACGGGATCATGCATCTCTTCTCGTTGATGTGGGAATTTCCTCGGAACCATCCTTGAAACACAGACATAGCACGTTGCTACAGAGAATTTTGCTGACATATCTATGAAGGTGTTCTTGGGGGAGGTAGGTGTTCTTAGTTGTTTTGGGAAGGGATTTGAACAGATCTATTGGGAGGTTTAGTGTAACAGGTATCCCTCGATATGGGATCATTGCTGCAAGGTCGTGGAAAACTAGAAACACCATTCACGACCGTAATTAATGACGAATGATAAGAAAATATTCTATGGATCGTCAAAGCCTACATGGGGAATGAAGAAGTTAAATGGTGATCTCCATCAAAAAATGTGAGTGTGAGGCTCACAACCTCCTTCCAACAACTAAAACATAGAATTCTCAAGAGCAGATCCAGGAAAGAATCATGTTGATCTTGCCAATTAAGCATCGCAGTGACCAAAAAAAGAGCTAAAAAGCAAAGTTCCTCTCCTTAACAGTCGAGCGTTCAAACATAAAATATCCTTCCTTATTCAACTAACCAAACCAAAATCTCAGTTTGAGTAATTAATTAGATGCCATTTTTCTATGCGTTGAGAGGAGTTGTAACAAATAGATCGGATCTCCCCATTCTCAGGCCGACATTTATGATTTGTTGGATGAACAAAAACAAAATTAGATGTGTTGTATCAGATCGCAGAGATATGCACAATACATGTAGCATGTAGACTAACATGAATTCAATTTAACACTGATTTGGTTGATGCCAGGTATTGGATAAATGCCTCTTGAAAAATGAAGATACATCCCTCGAGAAACGCAACCGAAAGGAAGGAAGTAGGGAGATAAGGTTGATAATGTGTTGACAAATGGAATCTCATATGAGAATTAGCAGCAGTCAAAACTGCCACGGAGAGGGTGAGTCATTTTTGTCATTAAGCTAAGATACCTATAACCCCATAACTGCTGGCAGGAAATTCGCCAGTCCATTCGTTGGATTGAATGAGTTATTGAAGTCAACTAACGATAGAACTCATTGTTAGCCATCTACTTGGATACCAATTAATAAAATGGAACAGAAAGGATCTCTGGAGAAAATATCAACGAGAAGACAAGCATGAGATCTTCTATTACGTGTGGGGCCATTTTGCCTATGATAGCAAAAAGAGAAATCATAAATGGCCAAGATTTAGATCTATCACTGGCATTCTTACTAGCGATCTAGAGGCTCTCATTTCCAGATTGGTCGATCGTTTAATTGTTTTTATATTTTTTAAAAATTTTATGTTTGCAAGTTGTGAATGAAAGGTTGAAAGGCTGAAGCGTCTGCAGGTTGCACATGAAAGGTTAAAGCGTTTGCAGGTTGGGCATGAAAGACTATTTGCGTTTGATATTTACAACTA
>LPNX010904453.1:657544-676993 GCA_001517045.1 Pseudotsuga menziesii
TTTTTATATATTATTTTTAAATTTTGCTTTTAATCTTATTTTAGAGTATTCCTAGGTGCAAACTAGATTTTTTTATAACAAAATTAAATAAATAGGTATTGATCAAAGGGTGAAATTTTTATTTATTTTTGTTTTTAGTTTTTATAATTTAAATTTGAATTTTTATTTAAAAACTAAGACTAAAACAAAGAAGCATTGAAAAACTAAAACAAAGAACTATACAGGAAAAAAAAATAGTATATATGTTTGTTTGTTTGTTTATTAATTATTTTATTTTATTATTTTAATTGTTCATAGATTTATAAGAAACTAACTCCTAATGCATTCTTTTTATTCCTAGCATTGAAAAAATGAAAGTTCAAAATGCAAAAAGAACAAGATTTCATAAATACTTTTTAGATTTAAAATATTAAAACTATTTCTTAATTCCTAACAAAATTAAAGACTATTAGAAATTAAAAAATTTAACAAATAGAAACATTAAAGAAAAATTTAAAGCATCTTAAAACTAAAACCTACTTAGTTTAATTTAATTAAAAATAAAAGATTATTTAAATAAAATGAAATTTCCAATGTAACCATCTATCTAACAAAGTAAACCAAGATTACTATTTAATTTTGAAAAACTAAATCTAGAATATACAATTAAGTATTGAGAATCTGAATTAATAAAATAAAAGCGAAAACAAAATCGATCTAACCTAATACTTACTTGGAACCATTGTTCAATGCAACTTTCAATTGCTTGATATTCTTCAGGATGTTGATCACCCAAGATTCCTTCTTCCTCCCTTTCAATCTCCAGTTCGAACAAGTGTTCTTCATCTGATATGCATGATTCTTCGAATGTCAATTCTTCCTTGTTTGTATTAGGAGGAGTAATTACATCTTTGGCTGCTATCAAGATCTCCTCTTCTTGAGAAGAGGAGATCCTGGCTTTTGTGAGGATCTGAGTGAGCTGCTCTAGGCTTATGCTCATCCTAAAATCATTTTACTAACATCAAATCAAATGCTAAAAAGAAAAATGAAAAAACGATTACATGACAAATGTAGAAAAAACAGTACAAAATGGGTTAGTACAAAACAAGTGCAAAAATAGAAATAAAAAGTGCACAAAAATATGTACAAAACAAAAAATTAAAAGCAAGTTAGTATGAAATAAAGGCTCCCAAAAATGAAAGCAATCCAAAATTTTACACTACAAAACTATAAAAGAAAACTTGCATAAAAACAAACTTGCATTTGCATAAAATGAAAGAACACTCTTGCAAAAAAAATAACTTACTTTGTTGAAAAATAAACACGCTTGCGAAAAAATAGGGATTTGGGGTGACCCTCTAAAGTGGATGTGTCTGGATGTTACACAACGTAAATTCCATAGTGAAGTCATCCTTGCATTTTACCATTCCCCCTCCCCCTTGCTATGTAATAAAAATGAACTATCTACATATCTAAACTCTGATCCCTTTAAGCACCTCCCAGGCAACAGCGGCAAAATTTTGCGAAAAATATTAAACAAATTATAACATATATCCAACGATTTAATTGTTAACTCGGAGAGAGTGTAAATTTGTGAGGTACAGACAAAATATATGGAGGGGTAGAGTATTGCTAAATTAATTGCAAACGCATGAAATGACATGAAAAGAAATCTAATCTAGAAAAGTAGGAAATTGCATGAAATAAATATAATTGCAGAAAGCATGAAATTGCATAAATTAACTTGGTAAATAAATACTGAAATTAAAGATGTGAGCTCATGAAAAATCTATACTATCAATTCATAAGAAATAAATCACTGAAATTCTATACTAGAAATTCATACGAAATAAATCACTGAAATTCTATATTAACAACTCATAATAAAAAAACTCAAATTAACATGAGAGAATAAAAGGATTTGCATTAAGCATCATCTCCATTACATAACAATAAAAATATACTATATGACTAACTCTCAAAAGACATAAACTGTTCTCTACTTCTACACCACTATAGAGATATCTAACAAAATGAGGAGAGAGCCCTCCTATTTGTACATGAATTCAGGATAACCAATCGATAATTACAGATCCACTATTCTCTCAACTTATCCCTCAAAATCCTCAACAAATCCAATTTTCTCTCAACTCATCCCTTCAAATCCTCCATGATATCTTGGATAATATATTCCATCTCAATGATCTTCTCCTTGAAATTAGCCCACATCTTGAAGATGAAATTTGAATTTGAGTCTAGGTGGTGAATTTTGAGCTTTTTAAAGTCTTCAAAAATATACCTGTGATCATCACCAAACTCATCCAAATTTAAGGTATAATGAAAATATATTAATTTTCTTAATATTTAACCATAAATTCACTCAAAATACTAAAAAATAAACTATTTGGAAAATGGTAATATAAATCCATATGTATTATCAAAGTGGTGGATATTAATGGTTTTTTGGAAGGATGAAATAGGAATAAGGTGACAAATGGTATATCAAAGATGAATAAAATGTGGTAGTTTTGTGACTCAACACTTACTAAACACATAATTCAATTTTTTAGAGAAAAGCTCATGAGTAATTTTTTATAATGGCTTTGATTATAGATCATGTCAAAAGAGAATAACTTAAAGCTATTCCTCGACCTCTCAGTCTATCTTCTTCATAAAAGATCAATAACGTTCCCCACAAGAAGAAATTTCACTTACCCTCGAGTTACCTCAAAAATTCTTAAGAGAAGTTTTGATAATGAGTGTAGGATGAACTAGTAGTCCATAGGTGTAAGATGGGATTCTGAAGAATATGATGATTAGAGTAGGTATTTAAGCAACTATTCCAATAATAAATCAGAAATGTACATATCTGAATCAAAATACCATATATAAAACCATAACGAATCATAGAAGAAAATGGTTAGGAATGATATACATATAATTCTTTTAATTTTCACTATAAACTTTAATTTTTTACAGTAACCCAAAAAAGAGTTACAATACATTATGAGTATTTTATGCACTTCCCTTTTCAGATAATATTTCATGAGATACTTATAGAGATAAAGTACTTGTAATCAAACTACAAAACCACTTGTTAGATGATTCATATTTATTTATAACAAAAAGTGTCTATAAAATTTATAAAAATTAGGAAAAGGAAAAGAGTCTTCCTGTTTTAATTGACAAAACTGCAATGGGTGATCATGGGAATGAATCCTTTGTATAAATGCAGTCAATTTGTTAGAAATGACTCTTATTTATAAAAAAAAAACATATCTACATATATACAAATAATGACAACCCAAAATAACTTTAAGGATCAGGAGGAGGGGGGATAATTTCCTCTTCAACTAGTTCCATTTCCTGTTGTTGTAAGACATTCTGCAAAAAATACTATTTAGATATTGGTTAGTGGTAAAGTCTAATTATGTGTCCATTTACTACAAATAAAATTTGTGAACCATCAATTGTCTTAACTTCTACTGACCCATTATCGAAATTTGTAACTACCTCATACAGGCCCATCCAATGACCAGTTAATTTTCCTTAAAAGGTTTTGTACTGTAATGCCCCAATTTTGACCTTGGTTACATTAAAAAGGCACATGATGTATATATTGTAATTAATCATGGTGTGGAGCTAAAGGAAAAATCCCCACCATCTATTTGATCGTGTATGTTTCGGCAATAGGGATCATTGCCGATGGTATATCGTGCTATCCGACACATTATAGTTTTAGCATCATGTAAATATGCACATCAATTAAAATAAACCTACAACTAGCTACAAGAATAATTCATCCACATATAATAAGTCATCCACATATAATAACAAGATGACAGGTTCATCTTCTACAACCTTGAGATAAAGGTTAGGATCAGCTTTACTCTTGGTAAATCCCATAATTGACAGGAAACTGTCGATCCTTTCATACCAAGCTTGAGGGGCTTGTTTAAGACCATACAAGGCCATCATCAATTTGCATACATGAGTATTTCTATCTTCAACTTCAAATCCTTGTGGCTATTCTATGTATACTTGTTCTTCGATCACACCTGTCACATACCCCAATTTTGTAAAATAATGTTAATTATTTTAATTTGATTTTCCTAAGACATTATGTTAAATTTAATGCTAAGTAGGAACTGATGACTCAGTGGAGTCAAAAGAAGTGGAATGTAATTTTGAATATTTTATTATTAATAAATAAAAAGTGGAGACAACAGCTTGGGAGAGCTGTTAATAAGAGTGTACTGGTCAAACTAGTGGAAGGAACTAGGTGGAGAGCAAAAGACAAGTGGCAGAATCCTCAAACACTTCCTATGTTGCAGGTGGAAACTTCCCTACATTTGGGGTCATGATCCCCCAAGAAAGTGGGATTAGAGTAGGTGGCTCAATAAATGACAACTAACACAAAAAATACTTAGGCAATCTTTTAAAAGTACCCAATGAATAGAGCTGAGGCTGCTCAGATATTTCTAGGAGAAGAATCATTCAAGATGAATGCTCTTTAAGGAATTCATTGGGGAAAAGAGAAAACTGTAAGGAAGGTGTTTTTGAGAGATAATCTGCAGTAACTTGGTCTGATATAGCTTGCTAGCTGAGAGAACTTACTGATAAGTTTAGGGTTTGTATTAAGTCTGAAGACTGGTACTTGATTATTACTGCACCTAGTTCCAACCAGGGAGACCAGAGAAAGCTTGGGGGTCCTGAGGAGTCGCTGTTTGAGCGCTCTCCAGGATTTTGTAGGGAGGAATGGCCTCCCACTGCTGTTGTCGTCCAAGCTCAAGATCATGTTCTGCCATTTAGTAATCTTTGTTTTACTATCTGTGTATGATTGAATGTTATGTTTTAGCTTATGATGTAAATATTTAGATGGTTTAGTAATGAAGATGTCCTTAGGTTGTCAGTAAAAGAATCTTTTTGATGAAAAATAAAACCCCACCTGTGTTTTTCCTCATCTGGAGTGACCAGACCGTACTCCAGCACAGGGGTGAAATTATAAATAAAAATGGCATGATAAAAATGCAGAACAGAATGTTAATGGAGTTATAGAGTATTTTTCTTTGTGTTGTTATCAGAAGAAATATCTTTTGTATTAGGAGTAGTAATAACCTATATTGGAACTGTCAGTCTATTAGAAACAGAGAAAGAAACTATATTATTTACTGACAGTAGTAGGAATGAGTAGATAAAATAGTTTTTGATACAATAGTTACTTTCAGTAACCAAATTTCTTTATAACCTTACAGTTTACTTCTTTCCAGTCTTAACTACTGCATATGTAATAATCAAATTGAAGGAAAGAATAGCTAGAATCTCGATTTACTTCTACAGGTAATTTAGCTAGTAGAAGATTTCACTTATAAGAAAGTAATATATGTTATTCATTCATTTATGTTCGATCTAGTTAAGCATAAACAAAAATATACAAATACTAACCTATACTTCTTAAGATATTAATAGTGTAGTAAATAGATTAGTTCTTTTATGTGTAATTTATAATTATTAGCTTGTAACATAAACAAGACAATATAGAATACAGAGAGTGTTTAGTACAGAAAGTGTAAGAACACAGTAATAAAATATTAGTTTATTCTGTGATTATAACTAAACAAAGAATAAAGTTAATAAATATATATAATGATAAGAACAACATTTATATATATAGAAAAAGTAATGTTTTATATCATAATATCAACAGTAACCAGAATATAACTATGTACTTAAAGGCTGTATATGACAGATACATAAATACTGTATTAAAACATAAAGTCATTATAAGCTGTAGGGTAACAATTATATGACAACATTTACAACTTTTTCAAATAGAGTAAACTAAGTATAAATAATAACAGGAGCAATAGTACTTACAGGTAAGATAACATTCTTACAGTATTTCCTTTCTATTATATATGTTGTATGGACTAAGTATGCAAGTTATATACTAAGTATAGAAACAATATTATTATAATATTCTATCTAATTTTAGTAACATGAAATAAAATATAACTTCTGTACTTAAAAGGAAGTAACTGTTAGTTACTTAAGAACTCCACAAAGAAACATGAATTGTTTTATTTTAATCCTTTTTTAGTAAGATTATATAATAACATTGACAGTTTTTATAAAAAAAACTAAATATAAAAGTAATGTACAAGAAACCCTAGTAATAATTTATAAGAAATATTATGGGTAAAAAAATCAAGTACATGAATGTGCGGGAATTAATAAACAGAGTGACAGTACGCTCAACCTATCAAGCTTAACCAGATATTATACAACCTAACTAATAACCTCATAATTCACAGAGGTATATTATAAATCAAAGATAACTACAAAGATGCGGTAAATATATTCTCACTGTCGAGCTTCAAATAATATAATCATAACACAAGTAAACAAACAAATTTCAGTACTGTATTATAAATCAAAAGATATTTAAAGAAGACTGTATTAACAACGTATATTATGGAGTTAGGGTGAAAACCCTGTAATATCAAAATTACAACAGAAGTAAGAAATCGAGGAATTTAAACCCCTTTCCATCTTTAGCTCACGGCCTCATGATTTACACAACAAAGATAAACAAAAAGTCAGAAGACTTTCTAAATCCATCAGCTTCTTCAAGTATTTGAGAGTATGGCTTAACTTCCCTCTGTCTCATTTTACTTCTTACACAGTTTAAAAACAAAAACTAACATATACAGTCACGGCTGGAGCCGGAGAACCCTAGCACAACGCAAGGGCCTCTTCAACTACCAAAAGTATCAAACAAAATAACAGGATAAGCTAAAGCCGCAAGGGTTGCAGGCCTCAACGCACCAACCCTCAAAAGTCCCAAAGGGACCACACAAGAAGAAATTGCCATGGTTAAAACTAGGCTTACCCAAAAACCTGCAACTGTTGACCCAACTTGTTCCAAACGCCGTGCAGAAGGGAGGGCCAAGACCTGTAACCAACGAAGAAAACAGTATCGTTAAAACTTGTATGCTGGATAAATATTCATATATTTAAAACAAGAGAACAGAGTGGAGGAAGGACTTACAGTATTCCTACCAAATCTTTCTTCATCCAGGCGCGACCACCTTCGACAGTAAAACAACCACCAATGCGAGAACAAAACCCTTCTGCAGGGCGGGAGAAGGATATTAGCAATACAACAAACATCCAATCACAATCCAGAAGGACAAGACCATGGCTCTCATTGAGGAAGGAGTTGTTTTCAGTCAAAGGGTTCTGGTTCGAGCTAGTAAGACAGCGAAACCCTGAGGGAATAACAACTAATAGATGTCCAACAGTAATACTTGGGATGACACTTCCTAAACGTGATTTTAGACAAGCCCACAAGAATATAACGAGCTGGAGGATACCATTGCAGAGGAGCGACGCGACAAGGGTGCACCAGCACCATCGTAGAGTGGCAGGAGGCTAAAAACTACAGGAGGGATAATGAGAATAGGTTTTGAAGGAGAGACCTTTTTATCCATGCAGCACACAGTCACAATGATGCCACATTACCACGTTAATAATTTTCATGTTGTGGGTAGATTTTTATAGTCCCAGTGATCATGCTACCAAGAGAAGGATTTATAATCTTTTGGTATATCAAAGTTCCACTTTAGTTCTTATTGCAATATCAATCCACCATGCACGTAGTAGGGAAACCTAATAGTCATTACCAAAACTTTGTTAACAATCATCGAGGGTGTGGGGAATCATACGACCCTTATACTTATAAAGTATGGTTTCATAAATCATAAATCAAGTCTATCCTTTTTACATTATGGCTTGGCCCTTTGCATAACCCTCTTTCTATACTTTACAACGTTTCCATCAAACATTTATAATCACAATAATAACAAGAGTCTTGTAAAGTATACTATAAAAAGAGGGAAGTATCGTTGGATCTCTTAGTGAGAACTTACTCACAAGCATTTAATCATTTATCAATTTGTTACATAAAGTTTGTAACATTGTTTTATAAGTATACTATTGGTTAATATAAAAGAGATCTATAGAATTAAAATTATAGCAATTATTATATTGTTAATATTAACTTTAAAGGCCTTGTTTGTGTTTTTCATTAAAATAGTAAAGTTGGGTAAATAATTACAAAAGAAAATAATAACTTTTGTTTGGCAAATGTATTGCTTAAATAAATGTTTTTAACCAGTAAATTGTAACATGACAAAGGTTAAGCCACAAATCTCTTTGACATGAAATCCCTCAACATAGAAGTTAGGCCATAAAGCTATTATGTTATGCAATCTTTTAAAGATAGTAGTCCATTAACGACATGCCCCTTTTTATATATGAAGGGATAGGATAAAACCTGTTTACAGTAAGTAACTATCTTACTAGAAAAATAAGCTTTAGTTATGCTTTGGATCAGTTGATGTGTAAATAAAACTCTGTGCATCAACATGAGTATATCTTTCTCAAAGAGTAGTTTGAATTAAGTGGTAAACCCCTTAAAATTCAAAAGGTTGAATTTGGACAACAGTAATACGTAAACCCCTTATTAATATACATTACGATGTATATGTATTTGTGCACTTTTGAAAGTAAGCTATTGATTCTATAATTCTGCCATTCTTACTCTGCTTGTAAAGAATTTAGTTAAGGCATTTTGACACTTGATGACTATGATAGATATCGGATAGTTCAGTAATCATTAAGAAATATAAATTTACATCTACTAGAATGAAGAACAGTATAATGAATTTACCTCAATAAGATTTGGACATTATTTAGCATTTATGTTCTTCATTGAGTTATTTTCTTTATGCGACGAACTTATATCTTATTGTTTAGAATTAATGTCAAGTAGCACCCGAACCTCTTACCTGTAGTCTGTAAGAACAGGAAAACTTTTTGCATTAGCTCGAAAGCTAAGTAAGTCCATAATCTCATGACAGACCCACCTTGTGGTCGTAAAGAGAAAACAAATCAGTAAACTGAAAAGAATTGCTCTATAAAATATACACGATCAAATAAATAACTCAAATAACGAATTCAGTAACATATAACTAATTAAATAATTAGTTTACTGCATTTATGAAAATTATATGCTTTTAAAAATTTTAAATTTTTCGGAAAATTTTGGGGTTTTGACAACACCATTAAGAAAAGTTGTTTTCACATCCATCTGGTGTAATTCCCACTTCATCATGTATGCAAGTGCCATGATAGCTCTAATCGAAGTATACCGTGCTACTGGGAAAAATGTCTCTTCATAATCAATTCCCTCTTTCTGAGAGAAACCTCTGCCCACAAATCTTGCTTTATACTTCTCGATACTTCCGTTGGCTGCATGCTTTATTTTGAATATCCATTTGGAGGTTACTATACTTTTTCCTTCTGGTTTGGGAACTATATCCCACACATCATTCTTCATTATTGACTGGTATTCTTCAGTCATTGCTTCTTTCCATTCTTTCTTCTGTACTGCTTCTTTGTAGTTTGTAGGTTCTTGATCTACAAGATCACACATCAAGGATACATAGTTGGAGAAAGTCTTAGGTTTCTTTGTTTCCCTTGTGGAGCCTTCAGGAGCTCCATATCTTTCTGCCTCTCGTATAATTTCTCTTGTCCAAGCAGGATTTCTCTTTCTTGATATTTCCATTATAGGAGGTTCTTGAGGTTCTACCATGTCATGTTCTTCAGGAGCTTCATCTTCAGGGATACATGTAGTTTCTTCATTTCTGGGAGGTGTCTCTTCTTCATATACTTCTTCATGTTGGAACTTCCTGGATCTCTTGAGGGATACCTCTTCATCAAATGTCACATCTCGATTGATTTCCATATGATGAAATCCAGGAATGTAAATTCTGAATGCTTTGGATAATTCACAATATCCAACAAATATCCCCTTATTTCCAAAAGGGTATAACTTGGTTCTTTTCTCTTTTGGTATATGAATATATACTGGACAACCAAAAATCTTGAGGTGACTTACCTTAGGATTCTTTCCTATGAACATCTCTTTTGGAGTCTTGAACCCAAGAGCACTATGAGATACTCTATTCTATACATATACAGCAGTTCTTGTTGCTTCTGCCCATAGATGCATTGGAAGATCTTGATCATATATCATTGTCTTCACTGCCTCCATGATGGTTATGTTCTTTCTTTCTGCAACCCCATTCTACTGAGGATTGTAGGGATTGGTTAGTTCCCTCTTAATTCCGATATCTTTTCAAAAGGCCTCAAACTATTTTGAGGTATACTCTCCTCCATTGTCTGAATGCAGTGTCTTTATTTTCTTGTCTGAAAGATTCTCTATCAAGGCTTTGAACTCCTTAAATTTTTCAAACACTTCACTCTTTGCTTTCAAGAAGTATATCCAAGTATTTCTTGAAAAATCATCAATAAATGTGATGTAGTATTCAAATCATCTTAATGATGTAGAAGACATTGGACCACAAACATCTGAATGAATCAATTCCAACGTACCTTTTGTTTTAGTTTCACTTTTCGGAAATGGATTCTTGATTTTCTTTCCATTCGCACATCCTTTGCAAATTCCTTCATGCTTGATATTTATGTCTGGTAATCCCGTCACTACTTTGTTCACATGAAGTAGAGCCTCGTAGTTAATGTGGGAAAGCCTTCTATGCCATAGTTCACTGGGGTCAGTGGACTCATTCACAAGGGTTGTTTCTGACTGCCCTTTGAGTTTATACAAGCCTCCTTCTTCTTCACCAATAATGATTGCATCTTCAATATTATTTCCTTTGGGCCATCTATGAAAGCAACTCTGAATCCTTTCTCATCTAAAGCTGAGATAGAAAGTGAATTCTTCTTTAAACCAGGTACATATAATACATCTTTCATCTTTAGGGGATTACTTGAATCAAGTTTGTATCTTGCCTCACCAACTCCTTTGATCGGATATTGATAGTCATCTCCTAAGGATACTTTCTAAGGAGAACTCTTTTCTTCAAGTTTAAACAAAGTTTTATTTTGTCTTGTCATGTGGTTTGAAGCACCACTATCAATAAGCCAATTATCTTCTCCAGGATTTATAGATCCAAAGAGTGCAGAGAATAGCACATACTCTTCTACATCTTCTTCTCTTGCTTGTTTTCTTTGAGGTCCTTCTTCTTCTTCTTCTTCATCTTCATCTTCTGCTAGATGAGCATGACGTCTTTTGTTGTTGTTGATCCTCTTTCTATATTCTTGCCTCTTCATAGGGAAATTTTAAGCAATGTGTCCTATCTTGTTACAATGAAAACATTCAAAATCAGAATAGTCTCTAATGGGAGGTATTTCTCTTACCCTTTGAATTCTTCTGGGAGGTTGAGACTCCTTGAAATTTCTTCTCTTGAAATTATATTGGCATCTTCTTCTTTTCGTGTGAGTGTCTAGGGATTTATTATCTTATTTTAGTAAGGCTTCTCTATTTGCCACTCTAGTCTCCTCTTGAATGTAGTCTTCCCATACAACATCAAACTTCATGCTTTCTTTTTTGGCACACATCATCTGAATAAAGGACTCCCGGGGTCTAGTGAGACCATTGAGAGTAGTCATAACCATTTCATCTTCATCAAGAATATCTCCAATAGATTCTAGTTGCTCTTTGATCTGAGAAACCCTTGTGAAGTAGCCTTGGATGGATTCTCCATGACTCATCTTGGTGCTATTCAGTTGAGCTCTTAGATTCATCTTCCTGTTGATGTTTCTTCCCTCAAACATTCTGGAAAGGGAATCATACATTTCTTTTGGATTCTTCTTGGATGACACTTGAGGAATCAAGTGATCCTTGATGGAGTCAGCAATAATCCTTTGTGCCCTAGTCATATCCTTTCTATGCTTCTCCTTGGCTTCAGCTTATTTAGGTTTTGACACTTCTTCTTTGACATACTTATCAAGATCATTGTCTTGGAGAATGAGACCAATCCTGTATTTTTATGCTTGGAAATTCTCTATGAATTCCAGCTTGACCTCAAGCTTAGTGCTTGGGGCCATATTGTCAGAAGATCACAAAAAATTGAAATTTTGTGGAATGAGAAACTGACCTTACTAGGAGATGTGCTTGAATGAGGTGAGTTGACTGATGTGCTTGGATTCTGGAGATCTCAATTCTTCACCTTTCAAATCAGACTTGCAAGATTCAGCTTCTGTAGTTTTCTGGTTCAACAAATTTTTGGTGCAGCTATCAAACTAGGGTTTGACTTTTTCAGAGACTCACACATCCAAAAACCTTGATTCCATGCTGAACAGATGCACGCTAGGAGGGTGCAACTTTCTATGCAAGCAGTTTTCTGAGACTCAAATTTTTTCCCGAAAACCCTAATTTCTTCTGGGGAGAGAGAGAGATCTATTTCACCTTGTGAAATATGTCCTGTTCAGGTTAGCTCTGATACCATGTTAAATTTTCATATTCTTAGCTAAAACATCTGTATTTCATTTCATTTTCATAACAAAAGCATATAAACAGGATCACTGAAAGAAACAATAATCACAAGAACAACACAGATTTATCCTGGGAAAACCCTAAAGGGAAAAACCCAGCAAAAGCTTCCTCAATATAGATGCTCCAAAAAGATAAAAGGTAAAACCAACAAGGAGATCAAAAGCCTAATCCTCCTCCTTCTCCATCTACTTCTCTCCTTCACTAGTGTACTACACAAGTGAGTGTGTGTGCTCCAAATGAGGAGCGCTACACCTCTATTTATATTCATCTATTCACTTTAATCAACTCATCCGACATGTAGGCTCAAGTAACCACACTGGGGTGCTAATGACCCACCTTTATAATTAGAGGGGACTACCTCATGAATCTTATTAGTTCTTTTGATTAGAAGCATTGGGGTACAAAGTAATACAAGTTGTTCTCCCAGTAGGACCATCGGGGACCATAAAAAAATATACATATAGAATATTCTTCGAAGTTACAATATTTCAGCACTTATGTTGTTTGATTAGTTGGGAGTAGTTATGGCTGGGGTGTGGTGGGTGGCAGGACTGCCCGTCTTTGCCCCACATACACTCCACCAATGAGCTTGCTTTTCCTCATGTAGAGGGTAGGGGAATGGTCACCACTCTTCCACTTTCCAGAGGTTTTGGGTTTGGCTCATTCTCACGGGGGGACGTTCTGCTTCCTCACGCGCACCATTTGGGGGGAAACTCTCCATAATTTATTCATCTTGTATAGGGACATAGAAGGTTCACCTTTGTTTTGGGACTCATGCAACGAGTTGGGGAGCCATGTTTTGTCACCCATGATTTCCTGTGAATGATCCTTTGTGTTCTGTGTGGTGTGTATGTTTATGCTTGTTCTCCTTATTGATTGTGGTTTGCATTATGTTTTCCCCTATCAATGCTAGGAGTTTGGCTTCTTTCCCAATTGCAGATTGTGTAACACTGTAGTTGTTTTCATTGTCAGATTGGGGGATGTTGTTCTTCCCCTAGTTTTTGGGTTTCTATGTATGCAAGTACCTTGTGGGGTTGCTGCTAAGTTCTTTTGGCCATGCTAGGGCCAAGAACAACTATGAGTTGTCTTGTTGACTTGAGTTGTGTTCACCTTTTCATTTGGGGTTGTCACCTTGCAGTCTTTATCTTCTTCAAAGAGCTGTGAACTTTTTGTTTTACTGCGGTATGTAGTGGTTGGTCTTCATACTATTGAGAGTAGGATTAGAGGCTGGGTATGCTTGAGAAAATTGGTGTTTGGAGCCACTCAGACAGTGTTAGACTGCAGGATTTCTTCTCCACAACCCTTGAAGAGTATTGGAAAGGGAAGTCAAGGCCTGAGGGACTATGAAGAAGAGAAAGTATTGATTCTTGGTGTCAGGTGTGTGGATGTATTAGATGTTAGGTTAACTCTAGTGTAGGAATTCTTAGCTCTCCATTGATGCCACCAGCTTAGCATTCAGCCTTTCCTAGCTCCTTGACGGCTTGATAAACCCTACTATGTGTGCTTGGCTGATTTGTGTACGTTGGCTATGTGTAAGCCTGCTTTGACCCTTATTCCTTGAGGAATCATGCCTAGCTCAGGGGTGGCAGTGTTGCTGAGAGATTGTTGAGCACGCTGGCCTATGGTTGGGTGGAATGTTGCAGTGACGCAGCTGGTTGCGGGACGAATTCTTTTTAAGATGAGTATTCTTGACTATTCCGTCTCTGCATTTATATTTACTGATTAATGAATATGATGAACATGTGGTATGCATGAATGAATGTATGTTTGCTTCCGCTATGCATATGAAGGATTATGCATCTTAGGATGTTTTAGGTTTTAAGATTTATATTTCAGCATTATATGCCTGTTCATGTTCATGGGGCTATCTACCCGAAGGTTTTTGTTTATTTGGTAGCATCCTCTTCGCCAGTCGGAGGGTTGGGGACGTTGTAGTATGGCATCAGAGCTAAAGTTGCAGCATGGGATTGAATGGGCCATGAAATATCAGATAACAGAGGCAGGTTTCCTTCTGCCCAACAGAGATCAGAAAATTGTGATAGGAAAATTCACAAAAAATTTCTAAGTGCCAAATTTGTCGGCTCATCATAATACTTAGTGAGAAGTTCTTCTGATGCAGCGAAAGATCTAGTCTGAAGCTCACCCAATGGAAGCCAGTTGGAAGAAAATTGCAAAATTACTCTATGTGCTCGTCTGTCGTCGGTGAATGTTAGAGGATGGGGAAGCCGTAGTTTCGACAGAGATCAGTCGAAGACCACCGAAACGCCGGCTCGATTAGTCTAAAGGTCCTTCAATATCAAACGCCGGATATCGATGAAGGTTAGAGGAAGGGAGAGCTGATATGTTGGTGGAGGATAGAAGAAATAAGAGGTGATGCAGAGAAAAGATAAAGGAGAGAAAAAAAATTGACTTTTTTTTTCTAAGTCAGACCATCAGCGATCAGCGGAAGTTAGTTGATCGCATTGTCGATGAATAGATGATGGAGGCGCCGATACGACGGAGGGGAAAAGGGTGAAATATTTCCAAAAATTAGTTTTTTGAGGCACCGAAATGTTGGCGGAAAAAATAAGATGATAGTTGGTTGAATCGCCGACAGTGACGGTGGAGTGAATTTTTTTTGTTTAATTTTCTAAGGCGAGAAAATCATCGACGATCGGTGGAAGTTAGTGGTATTGATCACCAATGAACATTGGCAAGAATTAGCTGATGATGTGTACGCCATTATGGCTATTTAATGGACTATCCACACAATAGATAGTTGCTCCAACAGCCGACGCGGTAGAAGAAAAAGAAGGAAAATTTGCCTAAGTGAAGAAAACATCAAAAAATGATAGAAGATGAAGCTTCCGGGGTGTAGTAAAGTAGATCTACGATTATTATATGAAGGTCGAGTCGAAACATTGGCTCCGCTCAGCTGAAGGTCACCAAAATGGCAGTAGGAGACAGAGGATATGAGCTCGAGAATTTCGGCAAAAATTAGATAGTGAAGGTGCTGATATGTCAGCAAAGAATAGAAGAAGTTTGAGCTGATGAAGTGGCGGAAGGAAGGAGATGGAATCACCGATGCGGCGAACGAGGAAAGAAAATTTTCTAGAAAGGAAATTTTCTAAAAAAAAATTGTCTTAGTACCGGAGATGTCAGCAAAAGGTAGAAGATGACAACGCCGATACGCCGGCAGAAAATAGGTGATAAAGGTGCCGACATGGTAGAAGAATAAAGGAAGTTTTTGTTGAAAATTATTAAGTATGGAAATCGTCGATGGAATTTAGTCGATTTGATCGACAAAATTTAGAAGTTGAAAGTGCTAATACGTCGGGAGAGATCCCTTGAAGACCATCGAAACGGTGGAGAAAATTAGAGAATGAAGGCGCCGACGTGGACGAGGAAGAAGAAAAATTTCAAAAATGTGTCTAAGTGTTGAACCCATCGGCGATCGGTGGAAGTTAGTTGATTGCATCGCCAATGATTAGATGATTGGAGCGTCGATCGGTAGAGGATAGTTGATTTCATCATTGATGCACAGTGGTTAGTCCTCCCAATGACCGATGGAGTATTAAGGTTAGCAGAAACAACAATGGGATTACCACCTACAATTGCGGCTACTTAGTTAACTACCCACACGATGCGACAAAGACTAGTCACTCCGACCATCGACAAAGTCATGAACCGCAAAAGACGCAGAAGGTCTGTTGGCCACCGTTGTGGAAACCTTGACGATTAGCCATCCAATGCATAGAGCACCTGACCGCTGATGCAGCGGTTAGTATATTTTATTGCTGATAAAGTTCGAAGAGATATGTCACTATAACCCACTGATATAGCAGAGAACATTAGACGTTCTAGCCACTGAAACGCCGAAAGGTTAGTGAGAAAAGGACCTAATGAACAGTCCTTGGCATTGCCGATGACGTCCGAAAGCTTAGATGACTATGGACCCGAAACAACGAAAAACATTAGTTGTTTGACTGCCAAGCGATGGCCTTTGGCATTAATGATAGAGTCCAGAAGCATAGATGAACAGACCATCGATACTGCGGAAAGGGTTAGTTGTATGGCCACTAATGAGCAGCGGAAGAAATTAGTCGTTTTGACGACTGAAATGTCAGAATGTTAGTTGGGATGAGACCCAATTCTATTCAAGGAAAATTTGGGATTTTTCATAGATTTCAGCAGTTGTCAATGAAATTCTCAGTAGATTTTTAGCGGTTGCAGGACTAAATAGGAAGAAAATCCTAGGGGGGCCTGAAGTTGACATTTCAGACCAGAACACATTTGGTAAAAAGCATCATTTTTGAAGTGGATAGGCGTGGGAAATCTTATCTAGCAAGGAACAAGGGAGAGTCACCAGAATTTGAAGGTGGAGCAGCAAAGTGCTAGTAATTTCTTGAAAGAGGAATGTGCTGCTTTCAATAAGGACAAATATGGGAGTTGCATGCCTAGAGGTAGCAAGACCATGAGGTCAAACCAATTGTTGTGTGGAAAAGGAGTTCCATGCAAGGATGAGGGACTTGAAAAGGGAAATTTCCTTAAACCCTTTCTTGCTAATTATGATTACAAGTTTTATACATGAAATGTATGAGGATATGCCTTGCATGCATAGGATATTACATGTTGGTAAGAATATTGAGAATTATACATTTATAATGATCCACTAATGATAACTATTGCATTGGTGTTAGAATTAGTGGAAAAACCAATGACAACCTAGACATGGTTGAGTATGTTGCTGATGCTAATGAATGTGACCAGCAATCCTATGAAGAAAGGGATAAGGCAACAAGTACAGAATCAAAAGTTGGTGAGAAAATTATGCAATCTCTTGCAAAGGACCAACCAAATTGGTAATGTCAAGGGTGTAAGTAGGACCCATGAAGGTAAGAGTTTAATTATGACAATTGCATGGAGTTGTAAAAGCAAGAGGTCTCATACCATGTGGGTATTTGAATTTTATACTACATTCATATAGAAATGTGTCATGCCTGTATTATGTTGTTATGAGCTTAGTATCCCAACGAGAGTAAGAACTCATTATCTTGATGATAGTCATGCATCCTATATCAAGCAGTCATGGTTAGGCCATGCATGGTATGTTTGAATGCATAGTATTCTTGAATCAATGCAAGGTAGCATTGAGTGGGTATGCATTAAAATATTTTATAAATCTTGTAGTTATGCATTGAATGGATGCATACAAAAAATATGAGGAAATGTTGTATACATATGTATGGGTGCAAATGTTGCGATGCAATGCATGAATGCATAGAGATAGTGCATGAGTTATTATGAATAACTAATGGATGAAATGATGAATTGATGACAATTCTGGAACCATTTCAAGAGCTGCTATGAATGCAGGATAGTAAGTACATGAAGAGGGTAGTCAAGATCAATTGGCTACTGGAAATGGTCTATGGAAGGGAAAGGTGGTACAAATGATACGCTTGTGAAGTAAGGAGTATCTAAACATTTCATTTAAATTGCATAAATGATGTGACTGTACCCAGTAATTTAAAGTATGATAATGATTGCGTGAAGTAAATGGGTTTTCATAATATTGATGTGATTAACAGTTGAAAGTATTGAACTTTATAAATTCTGAAAATGCTTCAGTGATGGTTACGGCAATGAAAAGGTTATATGCATCTAGACTTACCAAGTGTTTGGTTGATTGAGGTTCAGGTTTCGAGTAGATTGTTTGGCGCATGGAAATTGGGTAAGACCATGACAAAGGCCGAAATCTACCATGTGAAAGAGACAAACCTTATGAGAAGAGTCCCATGGCCGTGAAAATAGTTTGTATGCATGATGGCTTGTTAAATTTGAATTGTGAGTTTCAGATTTAAGAAATTGCTGACAACTACTAATCATTATCGGCTTGCATAAGATTGTGTCAGGAGGATGCATTGTAAGTGGGTATTCATGTTATGCTAGTAAGCATAAAATTATAATGGGCATAGTAGTGCTGCTTACAAGAGACCCACAAATGACGATCACCTCATTGTCAAGAAAATCAATTTCTATAGTAGACAGAGTTGCAAATTCCTATTGAATTTAATTACTAATGTCATTGCTTGGTTATGGAACAATCAATTTGGATTGTATCATCAGATAATGATTGACTATTTGGATACTTGATGAATGTGCCAGGGGTACACATTGCAGGAAGAACATGTGTGATGGCCTGAAGGATCCAAACATTATGGGGAGGTTCTCCCCTATCTTGGAAATGGGTTTCGGGTGAAACTCCATTGGACATTTTGGAAATGTCTCATATGCACTACATGTTTGGTAAGAAACATGAGTGAGATGGTATAGATTATGTCAGTAAGACATGTGTGGATATGAAATGTAAACAGGAGTTGGGATGGAAAACCAAGGGACTATCAACTCAAAGAATGGAGCCCCCATTCCTCCTTAACAAAGGAATACTGCATCAACAAATGGATACGTGTTATGTGACCCTAGCTAAGAATATGCATGTTAAATTGTTAAATTCAAAATGCAGAGCATGTTTTGATTTTATTTCCATTATGACCAATTGCTTGAGTATGAATAGGGCCTACATGGCACACACCAAAAAAGGGTGCATACTTTTCCAATGTCAGATCATGAAAGGGTTTTTCAATATTGATTACACCCTAGGGAGTGGACGCACTCTTGGTGTCTCAATACTTGATAGTGAATGATGTGGAATATGATTACAGTTTAGAGAAATAACACTAACGAATATGCTTATATTGCTTGTGTTGTCAAGCTAAACAGATGTAGTTTGGTATTGTACACTAAATGGACAATGGCTTGAGCTCATTCTCCCTTCTACTAAAGAGCATAGGGAAGGAGACATCCCCAAGGGACTGTCAACTCAGAGAAGGGAGTGGTCTCTTGTGTGATATGGGGTAGTGGAATTATAGCTCACTACTGGAAATGAAACCTGGAAATGGTCATCTATTGTTGATATAAGTGCATGTGTTATTGTTGATGGCCTGATAAACCCAACTGTGTTGGCTTGGCTGATGATTGGTTGTTGATATAAGTGTATTGTTGAG
>LPNX010904453.1:677127-705666 GCA_001517045.1 Pseudotsuga menziesii
GCTTGCAAAGCGAAGTAGGATCCTGTGGACCAGCAAGGAAACACACAATACATATAAGTATTGGATTATTTTGCAATTATTGCTTATGAATATGCATGTGTATATGATTTGGCTATGATGTTTTAAGCTCTTGTTTAAGAGGTAAAAACTAATGGGAACAAACTAAACATATGAATCTATTCAATGTTTGAATATAGGTATCGTTGGAAGTGAGGACTACGAAAGCATCCTAGAGGTGCATGTGGACATGTGACTGTCCTGAAGAGCTCAGAATGAGCAGTAATGAAAAAGGTGCTAGTGAGGCTGTGAAGGTCCTAGCAGCTAAGATAAACCATGTGGGGAGGCTCCATGGTTGAGAGGTTTGAAATAGACCAGAGACACTAAGTGTCATGACCAAGAGGGATTGGTCCAGCATTCATGGTGATGTGAAAGAGGCTAAGACCATGAAAAGCTATAGTGGTGGTGTGAGTTCTAGGATGGAACAAAACAAAGAGAGAAAAAAATCTTGCTGCTCTCTCTTGCCCTTTTAATTATATATATATATATATGTATGTATGTATGTATATATATATGCACTGTGAAAACAAATGATTGTCGAATGCATGTATGACTGAAAATGGAATGTGTGTATTTTCTTAAAGTAAATTGTGAATGTTGGAATGGTTAATTCCCTATCCAAGAATGAACATGAATGAGATCATGTGCCTGTTGGGAAGGCATGGAAAATATGAAAGTATCCTTGATGAGAATTGGAATATCATGCCAATTTGGCAATTAATTGACTAATTTTAATGCCTATATTATGCTTGGTCTGACAGAATTTCAATGGTGCATTTCACAGGTGAGAAAAGTGAAATCCAGTGGTGCAAATTGATCATGCCAGCTGACCAAAAGCTGTTGGACTTGGATGGAAGTCTCCTTCAAATGATTTCCAGGACCCAAGAAAATCTTAGAGAGATGCTCAAGATACAGAAAACGCAGAATGAGATGAACCACCAGATTTTGCAAGACTCTATTGGTTTGCAAAAGGAGGTAAAAAGCCTTCTGGGATCAATCCGTAAAGGTAAGGAAAGTGGATCAATGATGGGACATTCATCCAAGCAATTCATTAAGAAATGTTCCAGGCATGAAGACTCAAAGGAAATTGAGCAGGTAAAGATGAAGCAACCAACGAAATGATGGAAACGTGGAGGACATCATTTACGCCGGGACTGCCCAATGAGGGAACATAAAGAGGGAAGTAGCCACAAAGTTCCTCGACTTGGGGATGAGCCGAAAGCTGAGAACTAGTAGGAGAAGCTCATGGAAGCTGAGGGGCTTGGTCCTAAAAGTTCAAGTAAATAATTGAACGTGGGACAGATCTGGAAAATTTTGAAATTTTGGATGTGCAAATTGTATATGTATTCTTATGTATAGGAACACCGAGGATGGTGTTATTCCAAGGGGGAGGGGATTGTAATGGATTGGTTTTGACCCTGGTTACATTAAAAAGGTACATGATGTATATATTGTAATTAATCGTGGTGTGGAGCTAAAGCCAAAAGCCCCACCATCAATTTGGTCATGTATGTTTCGGCTATAGGGATCGTTGTCGATGGTATATCGTGCTATCCGACACATTGTAGTTTTGGCATCATGTAAATATGCAAATCAATTAAAATAAACCTACATCCATCCATGACGGTGCAACATTGAATGAAAAGGGCATGATTCCTAAGGTTAAGGGCGGGTTGTCCAAACTGTGGGGGTCATTGGGAATTTGCCATGTGTCGGCCACCCATCTAAACTTCTTCTATTTGATTAGTTGGGAGAAGTTATGGCTAGGGGGTGGTGGGTGGTAGGACTGCCTGTCTTTTCCCCACATACACTCCACCAACGAGCTCTTTCTTCCTCATGCAGAGGGTAGGAGAACGGTAATCACTCTTGCACTCTTCCACTCTTCGGAGGTTTTGGGTCTGGCTCATTCTCACAGGGGGATTGCATCTTGTCTAATCTCATCTAACTCATTAATCTGTAAAACTCGTTGTTTTTGTGCTTCGTCCAAATACATGCCTAACTGTGCAGCCATATGAAAGGTCTTAACTTGGAATTTGATAGGTAAAAGGACTTTCTTTCCATACACCAGCTCATAGGGTGTATTACTGTAGTGTTTCTCTGTGTTATCCTATAGGCCGACAAGGCCTTTGGGAGTTTATCTCCCCAATCCTTATGATGTAAGTGAATAGTTTTGGTTAAGATAGATTCCAATACCTTTTTGGTTGATTCTACATGGCCATTATCCTGGGGGTGATAGGGTGAGGACTTGCAATGTTGGATGCCATACTTCATGGTAAGTTCTTTCATTAATTTATAGGTGAATTGAGAACCTTGGTCTATGACAATTTCTCTAGGCACACCAAACCAAGTGAATATTTAATCATATATAAATTCTATCACAGATGTCTCTGTGGCCCTGAAAAAAGACTTAGGTTCTACCCATTTGGTAACATATTCTGTGCAAACTAGGATATACTTCTTTTTACGGGACATGGGAGAAATTGGTCCTACAAAATTCAGAGCCCATTTCTTAAAAGGCTTAGTCATGACCTGAGGTTGTAAGGGAATCTCATCAAATTATGTAGGTCTACCCAGTATTTGGAAATTGTCACATCCTTTAACATACTTGGCAGCATCCTTGAAAATGTTTGGCTAGTAATAACCAGAATGCAACACTTTGCCTGTTGTCCACTTATCAGAAAAGTGTCCTCCACATCGCCCATCATGACATGAATGGAGGATATCGACTGTCATCTCATCCTCTCGTACGCATTATCTAATAATAATATTTGGGATAGTACAAAAGAGGTCATCATCAACCCAGGAGTAATTAGAATTTTGGACTATAATGCAATGTTTCTCGTGTGGGGACAAGAGGTTTGGTAATTTCCCAGTTGCTAAATAATTGGCAATGTCTGCAAACCAAGGGGTTTGAAAAGACACAACAAATAGATGTTCATCATGGAAAGTATCATCAAAAGTTTTAGCACCATCATCATGTTGAATACGAGAGACGAAATCTGCTACTAAATTCTCTCTACTAGGTCATTTAATGATGGTGATGTTAAACTCTTGTAATAGAAGAAACCTTCGGGTTACCCTACCATTGGTGATTGCCTTGTTCATTAAAAATATAATGGAAGAATGGTCTGTATGCACAAAAAATTTGAATCCTATAATGTAATGGCGAAATTTATTAATAGCATAGACTACTACCAAAAAATATTTTTCAGTAACAATATAATTCAGTTCGACAACAGTCAAATTCTTGCTAACAAAGTAGATAGCATAAGATGCTTGGCCTTCTTTTTGGCCTAGGACTCCTACTATGGACATATTAAAAGAATTAGTGGATATATGAAAAGGAAAGGACCAATCTATACCCCTAAGTATTGGTGCCACTGATAATTTAGCTTTTAAGACCTCAAAAGCACTTTGACACGATTTAGTCCATTGGAATTCTACATCCTTTGTAAGCAACTTAAACATTGGCGCAGTTATTTTAGTGAAATTTTGAATAAAACAATGATAGTAGCCAGCATGGCCAAGAAATCTCCTTACCTCCTTTTTAGTTTTTGGAGAGGGAAGGCCAACAATTACTTCTATTTTAGCAGGGTCTACCTTGATTCATTGGGAAGAGACATGATGACCCAATACAATACCATCTATTAATAACATTTTACATTTTTCATGACTAAGGTCCAGGTTTGTTTCTTGACATCGGATCAAGACCTTCTCAATATTATCAAGAGCTTATTGAAATGTATTACCATAAGCTGTAGAATCATCCATGTACACTTCTACGAAGTCATGTATAAGATTAGCAAAAATCCCTAATACTGCTCGCTGAAAAGTGGTAGATGTGTTACATAAGACAAATGGAAAAAATATATCGGAATATGTTCCCCAAGGCCATGTAAAATTAGTCTTATCCTGATCCTCGGGTGCTATTAGAATCTGGTTGTATCTTCTATACCTGTCAAGAAAGGAAAAGTATTGTTTACCTGATAGGGTATCTAACACTTGATCAATAAAGGGAAAAGGAAAGTATTCTTTAAGAGTGGATTTATTTATCTCTCTAAAATCAACACAAATACACCATTTCCCTATGACTTTATTTGGGACTACCACTAGAATAGACACCCATTTACTGTCAGAGATAGGGTAGATGAAACTAGCATTGAGAAGTTTTTGTAGCTCCTCTTTAACTATATCTTTTAGAGCAAGATTCATCCTCCTCTGAGGATTCCTTATAGGTGGAATGTTTGGATCCATGTAAATATGGTGAATACAAGTGTCAGGGTGTATACCCTTCATATCAGTGTATTCCCATGCAAATTCTCCATCTTGATTTTTAACGACCTTGAGTAACCGCTCTTGTTGGTTTTCACTTAACCCTACGTTTATATGTAAAAAAAATTCAGGACTGACTTCACAAGGCATGTTACAGGATCATGTATGCTCTTCAATTACAAAGACACATGGTGTCATCACAAATGTTGAGAGAGCCATATTTTCTTGAAACTCATCTCCAAAAATTTGATCGAATTGAGCAAAATACTGAGGAAAATCTATACAAGTTGTTGAAGAAACAAATTGGTTTAACACATTCTCAGTAGTCTGCTCCTGAAGTGCCCAAGAGTAATCACTAAGAAGGGAAAGGTCATCAAAATCCTCATCCCCAAAAGAACAATTTAACCACCATGATTTTTCAGTTACTGGTTTTGCTGGGGGATTTAAAACAAGTCTCTGTGTAGACAACCCATTAGAAATGATCATTTCCCCATCCATACATCCTATTAAGGCTTTAGTAGTGGCTAACCATGGTCTTCCTAGGATAATAGGATTTCCTTTAGAAGGATCCTTTGATTCTATGACCATAAATTCGATGAGGTATTCCCATGAAGCTACTAATACAATAATATCATCCAGGACTCCAATATTTTTTATGGTGGTACGGTCTGCTAGTTCCAGGATTGAAGGGGTAGGTCAGAGAAACTGTCCCAACAGTAAAAATTTTAAAGTTGCTGTGATCATCATATTAATGGTGGACCCTAAATTGATAAGTGTATTTTATATGGTGGTATTATTTACAATAATAGTTACTAATGGGCTCCCTGGATTTGTATATTTTGCAATCTGAGACTGGTGTGTCATACAATCAGACATCTCTCCTATAACATGAATCGTAAGGGGTTCCTTCTCTTTCTTTCCTGGGTGTTTAATACATAGTTCCTTTATTACCTTGCTGTAAATTGGTATATCCTTAATAGCCTATAATAGAGGAATTTTGACATAGAGATTCTTTATTTCGTTTAAAATGTCATACTCGGGATGAACTCTATGTTTTTCTACTACTAATCATTCCAGAAATGGAGGAATTCTTTGTTCCTAAGTTTGTTCTTATTGAGGATGGGTATGCACTGGAATATTTGGAATATCCCCATCCTATAAAATAGCATCATTCATGACTTCATTGGAATCTTCTTCTTCTTCATTTTCCTCACAAATGGCAACCGATGACTTGGGTTTGTCATATACAACTCTTCCAGATCGTAACTGTATCTCATATATGGGTACAGTCAAAATGACATAGGATGGAAGAGTTTTCAACTAAATTTTGTTGAGAGCTTGAGTTGACTTATTAGTTGGGTTAGGTATCATTTGTGTGGGTAATAATTTAGGTCATGGAGGGTTTGTATTCTGGAAGTGATGAGATTGTTGTGGAATAAGAGGAAATGGGGGTACAAACCCAGGAAAAATTTGCTAAAAATTTGGTGGGTGGTGAGGATAAGGATGATTGGATGTAGAGATAGGTGGTGAATAGGGGTATGTATGTCCCCTCCACCCCTGTGTCCAATAATGATGCTGAGGGAAAGGATGAGGAGGATCTCGGGGTGGCCCGTTCTGCCAACTTGAAGTGTTCCATTATTAAGGTTGTTGGTAGGTAGGATAATAGAGTGGGGGTTGTGGTGGAAAATTTTGATATGGTGGTTGGTTTGTAGGTTTCCAAGGAGGCCTCCTAGATGTTTCACCTAGATCCCCACTCTTATATATGGCTTGAAACCTAGGAAACAATGGAAAATTTCCTATTGGATGTTCATCCATACATATGTGACATACGAATATATTGTTTAATGGGAATTCCTGTTGGGGATGTTTAGTCCTACATCTTGGATAGAAAATGCTCATTGTTTCTTGTTCTTCCTCCTATTGTTTCTTGGTTTTTAAACAATCTAGTTGAGAACCCATTTCTCCTAACATATCAGTTTTAAAGTTTTGCAATAGGTTCCCTAACTCTATCCTTGTGACTCCTCTAGGACTAGGAGTGTTTCCTTTTAAGTTTCTATTGTAAGGATCCTGAAAATTTCTCCCAACTTTCCCCCTACTTCTAGAGTAATTTTTACATATCTCGTAGATTTGTGCAAAGGGTTTGTGAGAGATATTGCTAGATTCCATGGAATTAATATTTTCTATCAAGTCTTTGGAGATCCCTTTAAGGAAGAGTGTACATATTGCATCTTCTCGAAGGTCATTATATTTAGATTTATGTAATGTATAAACAAACCTTTCGAGATAATCTTCTAGGATTTTGTCTTTGAGTTGTTGTATCTTAAAGATGTCATTTTGAGAGTCCTTAGGTTTGCAATACTATTGATATTTCAGTAAGAATGTGGTTTTCATATCTTCCCAAGTCCTGATACTATATTCACCTAATCCCATGAACCATCTTAAAGTAGAATCTTTTAGTGTAGCGGGGAAAAGTTTCATTTTGTGAGCGTCTTGTAGATAGTTATAACTCCTACAAATAATATCGAACTTGAACAAAAATGTGTCCAGGTCCTCATTACTTTTCCCGTAGAAAGTAGGAAAGGACGAAGGAGGGATGATTTTCATACTTACATCCTGTGTAGTGTCTAAAATAGGAAACCCAAAGGTAGCCTTAGTTCGATTTTCTCCTTCTTCTTCATCATTCCTAACCTCATCATGATCTTCGTTTTCTCCCCGTCTCTCCATGTAGTTTCGATTTCTAAAGTAAGTGTACATAGGAGGCTCCTTTCGAGGTGATAATGGGGCATCCCAACGTTCTGTTTTGGGGGAGATATTCCTCAAATCAACCATGCTCTTATTGGGTTCTACAGGGAAAGTAGGTTCTACTATGGATGTTTCAATTTGTGAAATAAATGTATTTGTCAAGTTTCCAAAGAGGGCCTTTACCTGGGTAGGGTCAATAAAATCAACGAAGCACATGTCTCCTACTACTAAAAAATTTGTATAATTTGGTTTTGAAACTAGTGGAGGGTTAAGGATTCCCAATGGTTGACCACCTTGAACATCTTCAGGAATGAGGCCCTTAATACCTCCTGCCAGGATCTCTTCGCCTTCTATGGATTCCCTGGTAAGATCTCCTGAAAGAGTCTCTTTATTTTTCCAAGTAGAAATACCTCCTACAGTTGTATTTCGATACCTTTCCATTGAGTTAGTGGTTGGGTTATTACATCCCCCATAAAGGCTAGTAGGGATTTTGATAAGATTTTGAGAACTAGTTCTAACATATCTACCCTTAGAATCTCTAGGTATGTTCATGAAAAACTAAACTAAAGGAAAACCTATACTAATACTATTGTTGGATTTGGGGTGCCTGTTATAACAGATGCGTAGGTTCTTACCTCTCGTTTTACCTCTCCCTCGCCACCATCCTATTACTAATCTGCATAAGAAAATTCTATCTATTCTACCTTACAGAACAACTCCCCGGCAACGACGCCAAAATGTTGGGTGTTATATTGTCTTAATTAACTCACCAAATATTTAATTATCGACCGAGGTTGGTAAAATTAGAGTTGACACAAATTATATGCGAAGGTAGAGGTGTTCCTAGGGTGTCATGGAAATATTTTAACAAAGAAAAGATCGAAATATATTTCAGAATGAAAAACTGAGTCAAACTCCTATAAATTCAACTATTAAGGTAATTCGATCAAGACAAAACACTAGACTAGATCAATATCAACCTATACTACTCTACTCTATAAACAATTACCGAAAGCTAAATATATAAAAAATCAAAAACTGATTAATTAATTACTCAGCTTCTTGATCTAGGAATTAGAAAGTTTATAAACAGTTTCAGAAACTAAGGAATTTATCAACTATTGAAACCAACTATTGAATATATCTAAGGAATCTAAGAAAATAAGATACACATGCAATTAACAAATATACAATGATTAAGCTAAATTGTCTAGTTCCATTCTCCTTGAGGGTTTTCAGGATATGCATTCATTGTGATCAGAACTAGAGAAGGAGTAGTATCAAAATGTTTTTCAAAAGAAGTGATGAAACTGAATGGGGTTAAATATAATTTAACTTCTACAAATATATGCAAACTAAGGAGTGTCCAATTACAGGTGATAGTAAACATTTTGATTTATTCCATAAGCAAATGACTTTTAACTGAAAAATATGTTATGAAGAGTTAATCTATTTAATTAGGAAACAAAGTTCTTTTAAGGATTAATTTTACAAGTAAACAACTCTTAGATGAAACGAATGGAAGAAAAATCTAACTTATAAACAAGTAGAAAACTTAATAAAAGAAGCAAGGAGAAAACTTAATAAAGAAAACTCAATAGAAGAAGCAAGTAGAAAACTTAATAAATAAAACTCCTCTAAATCCTATTCTATGAATCTTTTTAGTAACCACGCAGTGAAGGGAACAAATCCTATGCTACAATTAGTTTATAAATAGCTAGTGTGATTCTCTAGAGAATGAATTTAACAATTCTAACCCTAAATTCAATATAAACAAAAGTGAATTTAAACCAAACTAGAGATGTAATTACCAAATTTTACAACAGTAGTGAATGAAGAAATCAGAAACAAAAGAGACAGGACAAAACACAATTTAGAACATACTAAGGTAAAAGGAGGTGAAATATAGGGATGGAACTTGATAGATACTTTAAATGATCTATACTAAGGTCTTAATTATATATATAACCATTTTCTAATTACAAAACATAACATAATTCAAAAATCAAAGAAACAAAACTTTAAATAAGCTTAAAACAAAATCGGAAATATTAAAGGTTGAATGAAGGGTTGAATGACAATCTGAACAGATAGTTTGAATGATGGTCCGCATGAGGAAAAAAATGGAGATTAAGAAATATATGGCCTATATGATCTAAATATCAGCTGATTTTGTGGATATGAGAATAGGATGGATAAAGGACAGTAATTAATCCTAGTTAATAATTGAAATAACAAAGAGATTACTGTTACTAGTCTATGGTTGTAAAGAGACTATTCTCTATTATGAAATGAAACAAAATGGAATATGACTAAAAGTAATCTACAGCTAAACAAGAATTTACATAACAAATTCTAACTACAAACTAAACCTAAGATACTAAATTAACTAAATTATATCTAATTGCAAACATAACATTTGACATTAAGCTAAAAGGGAAACTCGAAGGAGAGATGAAAGAAAAAATAGAAATAAACTACACGTGCGACCAGTTACTTTAATTCAAGAAATAGAAATTATACTAACAGTGCAACATAACTCATAATAAAACATATGCTACAGGAAACAAGGAAATGAACAACATCAACTGACAAGAAACCAATTTGCATAATCAAAACAGAAAAGAAACTACTTATTTGTGAGAAAGGAAATAATAAAAAACACACACATAAATGGAGACCACTAGTTGTTTAGGGGCCCTCTCAACGATCAAGGTGTGCTTCAATCAATCACTCACAAGAACAAGGACATGAATACACAGCTGAAGTAGAACTTATATTAAAATTGAGAACAAAGTTTTTACAGAGCTTATTCTCTAATATCGATTGACAAATTTATGAACTAGATAACTAGCTATTCTCTTGCTTGGAGGAAAATATATATAATGTTTACAAGGATGAGTGGGTTGACCATTTTAGTGGTCGAACGCTCCTAAAAATAGTCGATCTTTATGGCAAATAAATAGCCATATGAAAACGCACATTCCTCCTCCTCCTCTCCTGTGCGTCGGTTCTCCTCACGCATGCTACGACGTATAGATTCTCATTGAAGTGGACTTGGATTGTGGTGTCGAATGGAGAAGGCAGGATGGAGATCCTTCTCAAAGTAAGGGCCATCGTAACATCAAAAGCATGGACAACAGAACAGCTAAATACCATTTTACACTTTAATCATTTGGGAAATGCCGACTGACAGCATGCAAATTGATCGGGAGGCTCTAGGGAGAGTTGGATATACTCTGCACGTATCTAGCATGAATGCGTGTCTAATGTTGGCTTGTTTAAAGACTATGATATGCAAAAAAAAATCATATATTAGACATATCTCCAAATATCACAGAACTTCTTAGTAAAATCATGAAATAATAAAAATAAACCAAGACTTGCATAAATTCCAAATGCGTTCGTACCTAGGGCTGAGTGATAAATTGAATGACACGAAATATGTCAAAAAGGTGAAAAAATAGATGAAAAAAGAGTAAATTAATAGCCAAAAATAGTGACAAACCCGGGATCAATAGTAGTTATCATAGTCTTTCTTTTAAAAGAGATCTCGTCATTTTCCTTTTCAAAGATTTCTCTTCTAAAGCCACGATGTGCTTGCAATATGTTTGAAAATATAGTTCTATGCTTTTTTTTCTTGGTATTTTTTCATTTTGGATGAGTAGGAACCAAACCTCTATCTCTTCCTTAAGTAGGTAATTTTGCAAAAATTGAAAGAATAAGCTTTGCATAATAATTTTTCATGGTTTTCCTTTTATGTATTCACCACATGCATACTCCTAATCGCAAAAGATAAAATCAAGCAGTAGTCTTAGGTTAAAATTTGTAGAAAGGTGTGATAGGTTAGAGATGTGTTCCAATGTCTTTAAATGTAGGAGTTGTCATTTTGTTTCCTGCTCTGCATCCTGTGGTTCGAGTGTTTCTTCCATTTACTACTAGTATATAGAATGGTCTTTCACGTACCCTTGAGGTATATAGAAAGGTAATTTACGTACTCGGTGGTATATCAAAAGGCCCTATGTAGTAGTGCATTAGAAAGCACTACTAGGGAGTGGAGCTCCCATGTACCTTGCGTGTATAGGGAGACACTTTTAGGGATCATAATACCATATGAGCATAACCCTTTGACCTTCATATCACCACAATACACCGAGAACAACATTGGAGGAGATTACTACACACGTGTCGTCTAGGTAGTCGGGTGTTAAGGAAAGGATATGGTCCCAATGCTCCTTGTTGCATTTCATTGTTGGACCCTGTGGTATATCGCAAGTTGTGGTCATTTGAAAATATTGTGAGTATCCTGACCTTTTAACCAATCCTATCACCATTTTTGTTTGTTTCTTTATCCTGAGTAGCATTTGTCTTGCTTAACTACATATATATTTTTTACTTTTGAGTTCAGTTTTATTTTTATAAAATAGATGATTTCCCATGGAGGAGGTCCTACCAGTTACAAGGGTTATCACCAAAAAATATTTTGAATCCTTTGACTCAACCTCCCCTAGGAAAAGACATGGAGAAAAATTCTGAGGTAGTTAGTGCTTTTATGTCTGATTTGAAAGGAGTTCCAATTGACGAAGAAGGAGCTGATTTTTATCCTCCTTTTGATGCTTTGATAATGAACCTATTAGTCGCACCATTAGTAGAGAAACCAATCTCTTGGAACACATATTTGGTCATACCAACTCCTTCCGGAGCTGGGATTAATCGATTTAATCGTGATGAAACACTAGCTCCTATATTTGGACCCAATGCTCCATTTTGGGAAACTACCCTTGGTCGAGCTATCTCTCAGTTTGGTACTACTAACATTGTAAATGTGTTAGCTATGGAGTTAACTCCAAATTCTAGAATAACTTTACCCTAGATTTTTACCTAGTGATATCTTGAGTAGGTCATTGGACGTCCCTTCTAGTGTTGTTCCAACGAATGCTCCGTCTACACCCATGGTGTCTATACTCGCCACTCCTACAAGAGTGCAATAGTCAGTTCAAAATCCATTGCCACATTCCTATATGGAAGTAGATTCTATGCATCCCATAGCTTTGCCGAATGTTGAGAGTCATTTTTTACCTCCTACAGCCCAAACATCTAGAGGATCTTATGTTACCATTGTTTTTGTGGTATATAGATGGAAGGGGTTGGATCTGTAAGAAGTGAAATAAGGTCTATCCAATTTTTATATCATATAACCTTGGAGGATATTAATGAGTTTCTGTAGGAACTAAAAGGATTAAGAGAACAAGTTTGAGAATTTTGGTGAAAGCATAAATAGGTTAGCTCGCAAGTACCATTTCCTGTTAGATAAAGAGGAGTACAATATCCACGGTCGAAAACAATCTCTCTGTTTGACTGTGTGAAGAGGAAGAAAATGTATAGACCACCAGAATGATGTGAAAAGGGTTGCATTTCGATGGAGGTGATCAATGGTTAGATCAGATCGACTAAGGAAATCCATTTCGCAAACCTAAAGTGCATGATGAAAAAGGATTTTTGGATTTGTGAAATCTCTTAAACACCAACAAGTTTCAAGGGCCAAAATCGAGGATGGTCTAGATCAATGATGGAGATAAATTTTGCGGATATAAAGTGTTGGTGGAAGAATTCATTCCAAATATGCAGAATTGTTTAAGGAGAGAGCATGTTTCAATGATGGAGATCATGTCGGAGAAATATCTAGGTCAGATAAAAATTCTGCTAGTAGAACGTGCGTGGAAGGAATCACTTTTGAAATTGGTGGAAATTAATAGGCCCCTCCAGCTTGAATGACAGAGATGTAAGGCGGATTTGATGGATGGATGAGATCAATTCCGTAGATTTGAGGTACACGAAGGAATATAGTTTGGGGTCCAGAAAAATGTTAAATGGCTCCACCTTTTGAAAACCCATATGCGGTATGATCCAGATTAACCATCGACAGGGATTCTGCCATTTCAAAGAGCGAGAAAGAAGGATTTTGCTAAATAGGTGGAAGCCACAATGGACGTTTCAGATTTGGGGATTTGTTTAGATCAAAGGAGGCAATTGAAGGGTGATATATAGGAATGAGACAATGTGATTAACCGGTGATCCATATTAAAGGGCCCGGATTAAAATGTTTTAGATCTATGGATAAGGATCCATTTTGTTGGAAAAGATGCATGATCTATAAGGGAAATAAAATAGTATAAAGGCTAACACATGGATCAAAACCATTTTTTTTTTGGAGCATCAAAAATATAGGTTTCAAACTGTGTAGAAAATGCCACAATGGAACATTAGAGGAATTTTGGGGTCTAAAATGGGCCTCCTAAGGAAAATAATAAAATAATAGTTAAAATAATAAAATAATAGTTAAAATAATAAAATAATATTGATTAATTTTGGAGGAAGAAAGAAAAAAACTACTTTTTGTGTTTGTATTTTCGACATATCTCCCTGTGCTTTTACTCAAATTTCAATCGGGAGAGCTCGTTGGATGCGGAATTTGATTCCGCATCCAACGAGTACCCACACTGCATACTTTTGACGGACCCCGCTACCCCAAAAACAAGAAATACCTGAAAAAAATGTGATGATGACATCATCATCACGTTTTTTCAGGTATGTCTTGTTTTGGGGGTAGCAGGGTCCGTCAAAAGTATGCAATGTGGGTACTCGTTGGATGCAAAATCAAATTCTGCATCCAACGAGCTCTCCCGATCGAAATTTGAGTAAAAACACAATGAGATATGTCGAAAATACGAACAAAAAAAGCAGTTTTTTTTAATGACAAATATGTCAATTCAACCATTATGGTTGACTTATTTTATTGAAATTCTATTGGTTCTTGAATTCCAACTCACAAATACTTATTTTGGCACGTTTTCTTATAAGGCCCATTTTAGACCCCAAATTTCCTCTAATGAAACCTCCAAACCAAGCTATATCAACTAACCTGGTATGTTCATTTCTCTGCTAATTTTTTTTTCATGGTCAAAGTGGAGGATTTATAGGTACAAAGTCTTGAGTACCAGAATGTAGAGGAAGCCCTAGAGGATAAATACTTAGAAATATTCGATACTATCCTATTGAATGATAATTTAGAAGCTTCCAAAAGCAAATTAAAGATCCTACAAGACCAGGGAATCGATAGCCATAGAGTTTTCAGTTCATATTTATTTTTTTTTCTGTTGAAGAAACCACAAATTTCCCAGATTTCATAGAATGGTGCGCCAATAACTACTCTCCACCTGAAGGGGTAAAAATGAATTCATTCGGGTATAAAATCATGTGTCCAATAAAATCCCTTATCCTCTGTAAAACTCTTCTAATCCTCGCTGATTTTTCCCAAATGCCTAAAGAATAAAAAGAAGGATACCTAGTCTAGTTTTTCTGAGAGTCCCCAACCGAACAAAAATAATCCTTCTTCAAAACCTGCTCAAAACCTGAGAGTTAGTTGCTAAATCACCCTTTTCCCATGGATTACAACTTGTTCAATGAAAAAATGCAGTCTCTGATAACCCTAGCGAGTCATTTTTTAGGTATGGATACGAATAAATTCATCACAAAACCCTTGTCGAGCCTAATATTTACCCTTAGCACCGGTAAAGTAGGGTCTAAACCGTTGAATCAGTCCATGCAGTCATCACATCTTAGATATGATGCATTTTTAGCTGAGAACATTCATTCTTGTTCTCAGTTGATAAATTTCCACAAGACAAGAACGTTTAGGCTTCATTCTTTTCTGATGAGGATGTTTTTAACATTAAATTAGGATAACACACAATTCCTAGAAATGGTTAAACATTATTGCAAGTTTATGCATTTTCTTATAGCCCTGGTATACAATGTTTTCTTTCAAGAGAAATTGCCCAGAGTCATACGAGAAATGAAAGAGTTATTGCAGTTATCACCTGAAAGAAGAGTAGGATATTGGTTCTTTTCTGAACACAATACTATAATTATGGCATATTGTTTTTTTCTCTAGCCTTATGTCCTACCATCGTTCTTGATGGTGAGCGTATTTGCATTAGAATTGGTTAGAAAAAGGATGATAGTGGAAAATGAGCATTTCTTGAGCTATAAGAAACATTCAGGGATCAAATTTCCATGGATAGTTGGTCCTCTTACCATTAAGAGTAAAGCAGCCCTTCCAAAAATTTAAATCATTCTCAGGGAAATGGGATTCTCAATGGAAGCTTCATTCAATTATGACCCACACGATATCATCTCAGATAGGAGACAAGAAAATAAAAAAAAACCATTTGAGCATTCTAATGTGGCAGGGTTGTCTAAGGCAGAAAATTGGATGGACTATTCTAAATATAGTAATTATGGTGAGGATATGCAAGAGGATTCACTTTCAACTGCACCAGGGAGTTCTCCTCTTCAACAAGATCCTTATAGTATTGTTGGTGCAGCTACCAAGATCACTCCATTGCCTAGTTTCTCCAAAAATATGAATAAGAGAGATTTCCTAGAGGCCATTGATGTAGATGAGGAGGATGTTGGGTGGATGGGGCAAACCCGGGTTCTTATGATTTTATCTTCGCACCAACAAACAGACCCATAGTGTTGTCCCTTTCGGCAACAACCAGTGAACAAGTTGCAGTCTCACCCAAAACAGCTATGGGGTGCCGCAGAATCAGGTTTCTGCAGGTGAAAGAGGGATATTACTGTACCTTTAGACTTAACAAAGAATAATAATGCAATACAGAGCTTCGACATTCACTTAAATAGCTTCACAGTTTAGATAAAAAGACAGTTTCTTGCTTAACCCTTAACTGGAAATTCACAGCGAAGTTAATACTTATCAATTTATCTTACTTTATCATTCATCCAATTATCAAATGCATAAAAACATAACAGGAAAAAAATAAAAAGAACCACCACAACAAAAGATATACATGGTTCACCCCCAGTGTAGGGGCTATGTCCACAGAACTGTGTTTATATTCAACAATTTACAAACAACACAGTTCTGATCTGTGCACTCAGCTGTAGATCTTCTCAACAGCCCAAAACTGCACACTTAGCTGCAGAACTTTTCTTCTTCTAAAACCCTCTACGCACTTAGCTGTAGAGGTCATCCACACACTCAGTTGGGACTTAACCTTAAACCCAAGAATAGACCTTAGCTTATTTGCATCACATCATCATGACACAAAAGCCTCTTTTTACTCCTTTACATAAGTGCCTATTTATACAAGTGCACTATTACAATACCATGGGCTTAAAACATGGGGACCCAAAAACCATGGGACATTTACAAAAAGAGGGGCTTCGACCCAACCCTGAAGCCCTTAAGACTATTTTGGACCGCAACTCCACTTACAAGCTTCGCACCAAAACCGCGTAGTTGCCAAAATTAAGGACCTTCAAGGTCCGAGCCCCAACAGGCCCCTAAGACTCACCAGTGTCCCGTCCCGGGACACTCTGCTGCTTTTTGGGTATAATAATCTTGTTGGAAAAGATAGTAAACTACTTGTTGAGGCTGCGCATGATATCTTTGGCTGCTTTCTCTTTCTCCATGATCTCCTGAAATGCTACTGCAGATGCTTCGTTGGCCTTTTCCTGTGCAAACGCATCATACTCCTTCAATACTTTGAGCTGGTTGTCTGTAGCAGTGCTCAACTTCAAGGCCTCATTAATGAGGGGCTGCACAGATCTCACTAACAGTGTTTCTTTTCTTCTACAAGACTCAATTTATCGCTGGAGCTCATTTCTATGCTTTACCTTAAGAATCTTCTGCATAGGAGGCAATGTCTTAATTTCTGCTTTTATTGCATCCAACTCTGTTTGTCACTGCTTGATGGTTTCTTGCAACTTTTCTACTTCTGGGTTATCTTGCAAGTTTGCCCAGGCCTCGACACTTTCATCTAGCAGCTTTGATGCACTACTTACATGATCTGAGATCTTAGTTGCTGAGGCTTGAATATCTCTGAGACGATGTTCCCTAACCTTTGGTGGACTCTCAGGAATGAGGCGAAGCTGAAGCTCCGCAATCTGGGCCTCATGTTCTGCTTTCATCTTCTCTATATGGCTTCTAGACTATTTTGCATAATCTTTCAGCTTTACTATTCTTTGCTCCGATTCTTCTTCAACCTGCATGTTGAAGTCAGGGAGGATTACTCGCGCTAGTGTGGCCTGCTTGTTTTCTATTTCCCTCTTCTTCTATTCAGATTCTTTCAACTATGCTTCAAGGCTCTCACTCTGCTTTGTGGTGTTTTCTAACTACATGTGTGTGTAGCTATCTCGTTCTTGGATCTCCTTCATGAGTGTTAATTGACAAAAATGTAGCTTCGGCATAGAAAACTTAGTGTAATCTATCTCAACTATCATGCTTACCTGCGATTCAGATGCTGCGTCAGGTATTATAAGAGTTGCACTTGGTACTTGTCCTTGGTTGTTTCTGGCTGGCCATTGTCTAGTATCTAGATGTGCACCTACTGGGGCACTGCTTGCTGCAGTGTCAGTTGCTGTTCTTTCCAATAACACCTTAAGTTCTGCAATTCGCTATGCTACGCCAGTGAGCATATCCATATGTTTAGCTTCAAACTCTGCCCATTTGCTGGATAATACCTCTGTAGACTTCGCCAGAGCCTGATCAAGGTCTTCAATCATCAAAGTGGGTTCTTCGATGATATTCTTTCCCTTCGACGCCTTAGTTTTCTTTCTGGGCTAAGGCTTAGTAAATTCCTCCACTTCGGGGGACTCGCGCTTATCTAGGTGATTAGGGTCTGAAATGGTCCTGACTGATTCTTCTTCTTCATCATTAGCTCTATCATCTCCACCATGGTCACCTTCGCTCTGCTGTGACTCATCTTGTTCTTCGCTCTCTTCTAGTGGGTCATTCTGCTGCGGCTGACTAGGACTTGCCCCCACATCTGTTACGGGAGGGACTGGTATGTCGGGCCTTGTTCCTGCATCCTTCATCCATTCAGTCGGCCACTATTGAACTACTGCGAGGATTTCTTCCCGGTTCACCATGTATGGTAACTTCCACCATGTATGTTCGTTATCTGTGTGGGCCTGGATGAAGACATTATGCATATCAGCCTTGAATTTGGCCACTCCATTATACTGAACCGCGGTGTTTTCAGGATCTCATATGTAATATTCATTGAATATAAGGTGAACATGTAGTTCGTCATCTACTGCAAGGATTTATCATGTGAAACCCAAAGAGATGCATACCTTGTTGCGCCAGGCATCTCTGGAGGCACATCAAAAAACTGTGCCTCGGTAGGCTCTCTCCATCCTACCAGTGCAATAAGCAATAACAACCAAGAATAATGAAAGGCTCTACCTTTCTCCTGTGCATCGTGGACATCTGCAAGGAATTCTCTAGCAATGTACTCTATCCATTTGTAATTGTATTCTTTTGCACAGTTTGCAGCAATACTGACAATCGGGGTAGGTACTTCATTAGGTTTGCACTTCCTCATTAATTTGCATGATAGGATCTCTGCGGCGAAGCGAATTTTCTGGTGCTGAATAGTCGATGCTTGGTACCCTCGATTTCCTTTTGTCAAACCGAAGCGGTCCTTCATGTGCTACACCAACTTCGTATCTTCATGCTTTCCAAAAAATTCAATCCCAGGATTAGGCCCTTCCTTCGGCAAGCTTTTAATCCTATGAATCAGCTCTCCATCAATAGCAACTCTCTGGTTTCCTATCCATAGGTGTCCATCATGCACCAACGCCAATAACTACTTGACCATCACGGTAACCTGCAGGCTGTGACCAAAGTGGGGGACATTCAGCATCTTCAACAAGCCAACTTGCTCCAAGCCAGTAGCCCACTGCTTTACTTCAAGTAACGTAGTTCCAACCTCCGGATAATGGACGGAGTGCAAGTATTTCCCAGGTGCAAACTGTGGAAACTTCTCATGATCATTCGTATCATGGTCTACGTACTTGAGCTGATCTAATCTTCCTGTCATCGTTCTGACCAACTTCACACCTTGTGGTAGCAAAGGGGTGAGAAACAAAAACTTGACTGTCCACCGAGGTGGCTGAATTCCTGGTCGAACAGGCGGGAGATATGGTGGACATTGCGATGCAACGTTCTCATCCTCACCGAAGTCTTCGAAATCTTCAAGTGGGAGCTCTGCCGAACCAAGAGGATTCATCTGAATAATGGGATCCTTCGGTGTCTTTCCTGATGGTTGGTTCCTTTCTTCATTCCGCTTAGAGTGAACTTCTGCCTTAAACTTCTTTCTGTTAGATCGTGTCTGCATCGGCTGATTTGTTGTTGGGGGAGTCTCTTCGCGAGGGGCAGATGCAAGTGGGTTCCTCATAAAGTTCTGCAGACCCCTCTTTCTGAATTCTCTCAACAATTGCTGGACTTCGCGATCAGCTGACATGGGATCAACTGTGAAACTCAAGAAAATGCGTAACGCAAAATTCGCAGGCCTGGGTGTCTTCTTATAGGATCGAATGACGAAATATGCCATAACTATGCATTAAAGACACCAAATCTGATCGATCAGTGGTAGATCTTGTCCAAACGACGCTAGATTTCCCAAATATGGCTATGGATTTGACCAAAATCTCATCATTACAGGTAGTTACTACAGTTAACGTACCGACGCTGCCAAATCTGATTTTTTCCAATGGTCGCATTTTAAGCTTCGACACACCTTTCTTCTTCGGCATAACCACTAACTTTAGCTTTGCCACAATAAGTACGTTCGACACATCCTGACACAAGCTTCCACATGGCTTCGAACTTCGACCCACGATAGAATTTATTCCACAACCTTTGACACTTCGTAAATTTTCCAACAATCTGCCAAAGCTCTCTGAGAACAGCTTCATTATAGTCTAGTACCCAATTTCAACTGTTCTTGGTACTTAGACTCTTCTTCTTTCTATTACTTCTGATCAGGGGGTACAGGCCCGTCCCTGTACTTTTTTAATCTACTTCCATTCACCATGGAAGGCAAAATTTCTCCATTCAATTTAGCTAACTGAACTGCACCACCATCGGTAACTTTCTGAACTATGTATGGTCCTTTCCAATGTGTCTTGAACTTACCTGGGAACTTCATGAATTTACTGTCGTACAAGAGCACAAGATCACCATTCTGAAAATGCTTCTTCTTAATGTGTCTATCATGCCATGATTTTTCTCTAGCTTTCTGTACTTGCCGCTGGAAACCTGCAATGAATCTATCTTCTTCTAGTTCCAGTATCTTCGCCATCCTTTCATGTAACACGGCTGGATCATCCATCTCTGTGAAGGAAGATATTATGAGGCTAGGAACAATGTACTCCATGGGCATAACTGCTTCCTATCCATATACTAGCCTAAAAGGTGTGTGGCCTATCAACTTCTTGTAGGTGGTTCTATAAGCCCATAATTCTGCTGGAATTCTAAGATCCCAATCATTTTTGTTAACATTACAAACCTTCGTCAGAGCATTCTCAAGAATCTTGTTAAAGGATTCAACAGTTCCATTTGCTTGAGGATGGTAGGAAGTACTCTTCTGATGATATACTTGAAATTCTTCAGTTAATTCTTCAATATTCTTATTCAAAAAATGTGATCCTTGATCACTCATAAGAATTCTAGGACACCCAAATCTCGACAAGATATTATCAAATATGAACTTTGCAGCTATAGCAACGCTACAATCCTTGACTGGTTGAGCTTCGACCCAACGAGTAAGGTAATCAGTTGCTGTAATAATGTATCTTACTCTATATTTCTTTGCAGGGGGATTGATTGGTCCAACAAAATCAATAGCCCATTTGTCAAATGCTTGCAAGGTTACCTATGGAACCAGAGGCATCTCATCCCTCCTAGATGGTTTTCCTGTCCTCTGACAGATATCACATCTGTGGAAATACTCTCTTGCATCCTTATGAATTGTAGGCCACCACAATCCAGCTGTCAGAATCTTCTGTGTCATATATTTTCCTGCATAATGACCTCCTGCTACTCTAGAATGTTCCTCATCCAGAATTAGTGGCTTTTCATGCTCCAGGACACATCTACACAGTATTTCATCTGGTCCCATCTTATATAGTTGTCCTGCTATCAAGGTAAAGTCAGCTGCTCTAACCACCAGCTGCTTCTTCTGATCTATTGTCATCTCAAAGGGTGCAAAACCTGTAGACAAGTACTGAACAATATCCTGGAAATAGCCATCAACCATCTGGATGGAAAACAACTGGGCATCAGGAAGACCTTCATCCAAACTAGTGGGCTCTTCTCTTGACTCGAGCCTCGACAAGTGGTCAGGCCCCAGGTTAAGTCTTTCGGGCTTAACTATGATCTCAAAGTCATACTCCTGAAACAAAATCAGCCATCTGCATATCCTTCCACCTAACACAGGCTTGTTAACCAAATACTTCAAAGCAGAATGGTCAGTGAACATCTTAAAATGAGATCCTAAAAAATAATGTCGAAATTTCCGTAAGGCATAAACCATAGCTAGACCTTCTCATTTTGTTGTAGTATAATTCTTTTCTGCTGTGGACAATTTTCTACTTGCAAAAGCAATAGGGTGATCAATATTACTTTCACCTGACTGAGCCAATACTATACCAAAAGCAATGGAAGATGCATCGACATGAAGATGAAACTCCTTACTCCAGTCAGGGAATACTAAGATAGGGGCAATTACCATCTTTTCTTTCAAAACATCCAAGCTTTTTTGACATTCAGGTGACCACTCAAACTTAATATCTTTCTTCAATTTATTTTCCATAGGGGCTGTAATCTGAGCATATCCTTTAATGAATTTCCTATAGTATCCAGTGTGACCAAGCGTAGTGTGAAGTTGCTTAACAGAATTTGGAGGTGGCAAGTTCACAATAATGGCTATCTTCACAGGATCCACCATCAATCCTTTCTTGCATACAATGTGACCTAGCAGAATTCCAAAAGGTGCACAAAAGAGACACTTCTTCAGGTTCAATGAGATCTGATGTTGTCTACACTTGTCCAGCATAAGTCTTAAACTGGCTATATGATCTTTCAATAAGCCAAAGATAGTCCATTCATCAAAGTAAACTTCCAAGAACTTATGAATAAATTCCTTAAATGCAGATATGACTACTCTAGAAAATATAGCAGGTGCATTCTTCAATCCAAAGGGCATAACAGTATACTGAAAATATCCCATTTCTATAGCGAAGGCTGTTTTATGTCGATCCTCTGGGGAAATTCTGATCTGATGGTAACCTGAAAATCCATCAGTGAAATAATACACTTCTTGACCTCCGACGTTTGTAAAGGGAGTAGGAAAAGGATCATGTAAACAGCCATCATTCAGTTTCCTCAGATCAACACAGATTCTGATTTCTCCCTTCGTCTTCTTTTCTTGTACCACCATAGGGCTGACCCATTCGGACTCTTCGACAGGCTCAATGATTCCTACACTGAGCATCTTATGTAGCTCCATCCTGAATTTTTCTTTATACTTAGGGTTCATCCTATAAGGGCGTTGCTTCACAAGCTTCACATCATCTTTCAAAGGTATTTTTATCACTCCTATATCACCAAGGATACCTTTCATTTCTTAGAACTTCATCGGAAATAAGTCCTGATACTCATGGAGGAGTTCAATCACTTTGCTCACCATTTTTTCGTCCTAATAATATCCAATGGTAGCGTACTTAGGCATTTCTTCTGATCCAATGTTTACTTTCCTTGTTTTCAAGGGTTGAGTTACTTCAGGTGATTCGACTGTTGGTCCATGTACTTCGCAATGTCCTTCTGACTCAGGAATATTAATGTTGCGAGGGTCATCTTCTTCATTAATGGCGAGGTTATAGCATTCTACTGCATTATCTTCCTGTTCCTTCCAATCAGGTTGGTACTCAGCTATTTCTTTATCATCAAACACCTTAGTATGGATCAACCTGATAGCTGTGTCAAAGCAGGGCAAACCTCATTAAGAGAAAATGTGAGCACAAAACTATCAGCAAGGCTAACCCAACTTACAGTACCATGGTGAAGCTCCACTTCCGCATACCAGTTCTTTGCTACAGGTTCCAGAGTGTGTACAAATCTATGTACCCATTCTTCATAAGGTACATGCTTCCATGCTTCATAACATTGCTCCAAATTTTCCTGAGGGCTAGTCTTACCATTAAATCTGCTTCATACCTCCTGAGGTTGATCCATGAATCTCAGGAGAAGAAAATTTTGACAAGCTCTCCAACTATGAATATACTCTTTATGACCATTCCACCATTTGGCAGCTGTGGCTCTGAATACTGAATCTAGAGTCTCCATTTTCTGTGAATCTGGTACTTGCTCTGAGAATTGTACAATAAAATCTTCTGGGTTTGTCAAGCCATCAAAATTAGGTAAGAGTCTTTTCTGTGAGACAACCCATATGATAGACTTAGTAATTCTTACACATCGATGTCCATGTAGCTCATAAAGTCGATTCTGCCAATTCTCTAGGCCTTTGTCTGAATCAGTCATGCAAGAACTGTCACACTGCCAATCCATTATACCTTCGGTAGTAGGGTTAACATAGTCTTCTTATTTAGCTGTGATGTTGTAAATATGATCCAAAACATCCTGATCTTCATCTTTGACTGGCTCTTCATCTCTGACTGACTCCGTCAATATCCACTGGTACACTAGGGAATATTCCCAAGGGCACAATATTCTGTTGATTGGCTAATCTCAACTGTATAGGGGACCATTCAAGCGTAGGTTTTCCCATTTTTTCCCATGTCTTCTTAGTTAGGACATTCACTTCTTATCCCAGGTCTAAAATGATATCAGTCATGTCATAATCTCCTATTTGAGCATGCAATCTCATTTCTCTTCCAGTCCTTCTAACTCTATTAACATTTTTCTTCTATCAGAGCTTCACTGAGGTTCACAAGACTCAATAACTCTCTATAACTCGTTCAAAGCACTCTGATTTCTTAATAGCTTCATACAACTCTGTAAAAATGATGTTAGTGTACTTACTTGAGCCGGTGAAGCTTCTTGAAACTGTAACTGTTGTTGATGCTGTTGCGTAGTTGCTACTGATGTTCTCGGATCAGCAAAGTATTTTTTAGCTTCCATAAATGTTCCTTTTTCTCTTCCAACATCGAAGGCTGGAATTTTCTCTGGGGTCTTATGGACCCAAGCCTCGTTAGGCTATTTCTGCACCTGCGTCATAGTTCCACTCCTTATAACAATGTTAATGGCTGGGACAGGTCTTTTCTCTACAGCAATCATCATAACATTCTTGAGTAGGGGTTCCATTTATTTCTTGTATCTTGGATATCAACTATGGGCATTGCTCAATCACAGGATCGACTGCTCTGCAATATCGACATGTCGTAGTTGGGTTCTGACAGTATCTAGCTACATGTCCTACCTGATTACAGTTATAGCAAATAATCTGGCCCCATCCTCTTCCACGAATACCACCATGGCCACGACCTCTGAAATTACCTCAACCTGGTGTACCACCACGATAACCATATCCATCATTGCCTTATGCATCAGTTTGTACCCTATAAGCATCATAAGTTCACTCTCTCATGAGGTCAAAGCTACGACATTCGTCTTCGTTGTGTCCAACTGACTTACAGAACTTGCAGTAGGGATTCTTAGGTACTTGAACATATCTCTATAGCAGATAGAAATCTTCAGGTCGGTGCTGGCCAGTGGTTCTATAGATCTCACAATGGAGGACATTAGGGTTAAATGGGTTCGGTGCACCAGTATTCAAATAATTTATTAATGCAGGACATTGTTCTTTGTCATGTCCTTATGTCTTACATAATGTACACCAAACCTCTTCTCGAATAGATTTCCATTTTTTCATGTCGGAAAGCTCCAAAGCCATTTCTGCTAACTGTGCCTGTATCTGGGCTATTCCAGAATGATCTCCAACAGGAGTTGTTTCAAGTTTCATAGCAGTTTCAAACGCCTCTTGCTGATCAACAAACTTCTATTGCATAAGTGGAGTCCTGATATGAGGCAATAGTGCTACAATGAACCATTCTTTATGATGTTTTGGTCCAATAGTGAAACTAACTTTATCCACCAGAACCTTGAACCTTTGATCAAATTCCCAAACTAATTCACCTCGCTTCTGCTGAATTTCTTTCAGTTCAGTTATACACTATGACTCCGATTTAGGATTCTTGAATTCTTTGATCATTTCTTTTTTAATATCATCCAAGGTATAGTTCTAAGTACTGGAAAACTTCATAAACTAGGTCAAATATCGGTCTCTGGAAGAGGTGACTAGCTGTGTTCTTCTTGTATTTTGATCCATAATTATTTTAGCAGTCCAAACAGCTTCGCATAAGAACCAAAATTTCTCTAGATCCTCTGATCCAGTTCCTTTAAATATTGGGAGCTTGATATCATCATTCACATGGGCCATATTGAATCAAGGGGGGCGGGGGGGCAAGGGGGAGGGGGAGGAGGAGGAGGAAGACTGGTAACAGGAGGAAGGGAACTTACTAAGGTATACTGACCTGTGACAGGACTACTTGGGCTAGGGTTACTTTCAGACTGCGAAGGGTTCTCAGGGATAACAGATCTTCACTGCGGAGTTATAGGAGGGTTTCTAACAAAAGGGGTTTCTTCAGATTCAAATTCTTCTAGACTTAATGAGGTATAATTGGTGTTCTGGCCTAGGATATAGGATCCAGGAGTTTCCTTATGTCTTTTACCGTTGCGAAGAAAACCACTTTGCTCGTCGAAGTCACTTTCGCTTCCAAACATAGGTTAGTAGCAATAAATCTTGCAATATGATTGGATAAGCAATATGCCTTTCTCAGCCAAAAGCATTTTAATTTTTAGACTTAATGAATGCAGGTACTTACCCCTTGGTCCTTTGAAAAACTGTCTTTCTACTTCACTGAAAGAAGTATGTGTGTCGATGGCGAACTCCGTCACAAATGCTTCAAAGGTTTTCGTTGTCTAGAAGTCAACAGCTCTTGATACTGCGTTGTTCACACTTTTCAACAACGTAATTCTTTCTGGGGTCTAATCAGGAGAATGATTTTCTTTGAAGTTTGTCTTTCTTTCTGTCAACCTAGATAACCACTGGTGCAATTCTATGTGGATACTAGCAAAGAAAATTTCATAAATATCAGCAAAAATGTACCTTTGCAAGAAGTCATCTGAGATACAATGAGGGTCCTTATTCTCTTGTTCAACAAATTTTAGATAAGTATCTCCAACCCAGTCACTGATTTCTTTTACTGAGGGCCTCCAAAACATGTCCCTCCAGGTACGACGTAGATCCATCTTGAAGCAGATACTGGTTCAATAGGAAACGGAACCAATTTGTTGGGTGGATGGGGCAGATCCAGGTTCTTATGCTTTTATCTTCGCACCAACAAACATACCCACAGTGTTGGCCCTTTCGGCAACAACCCGCGAACAGGTTACAGTCTCACCCGAAACAGTTATGGGGTGCCGCAGAATCAGGTTTCTGCAGGTGAAAGAGGGATATTATTATACCTTTAGCCTTAACAAAGAATAATTATGCAATACAGACCTTTGACATTCACTTAAATAGCTTCGCAATTTAGATAAAAAGACAGTTTCTTGCTTAACCATTAACTGGAAATTCACAATGAAGTTAATACTTAGCAATTTATCTTACTTTATCATTCATCCACTTATCAAATTCATAAAAACATAACAGGAACAAAATAAAAAGAACCACCACAACACAAGATATACGTGGTTCACCCCGAGTGTAGGGGCTACATCCACAGAACTGTGTTTATATTCAACAATTTACAAACAACACAGTTCTGATCTGCACACTTAGCTACAGATCTTCTCAACAGGCCAAAACTGTGCACTTAGCTACAGAAATTTTCTTCTTCTAAAACCCTCTGTGCACTCAGCTGGGACTTAACCTTAAACCCAAAAATAGACCTTAGCTTCTTTACATCACATCATCATAACACAAAAGCCTCTTTTTACTCCTTTACATAAGTACCTATTTATACAAGTGCATTATTACAATACCATGGGCTTAAACCATGGGTACCCAAAAACCATGGGACATTTACAAAAAGAGGGGCTTCGACCCAACCTCTAAGCCCCTAAGACTATTTTGGACCGCAACTCTACTTATAAGCTTCGCACCAAAACCGCGGAGTTGCCAAAATTAAGGACCTTCAAGGTCCTAGCCCCAACAGAGGATACTGCTAGGACACCCAAGAAAATAAAGGTTGAAAATATATGAAAGCTTGTACAGGTTTCAAAGACTAAAAGTAGAAATAAAACTATGAAGGTCAAAGGCCTAGCCTTTGAAATCCAGGAGTACACATTTGATAATGTCCCTGAAGGAACTGTAGATAAGTACAAGTCTAGAACTGAACTTCTAGATAAATGTAAAGATGTAGGTGAAAGGACCTTTGATGAAAATATGAAGTTATATGATGAATTAAGAAAATTTCCTGGTCATGATGTATCCCTAGTGACTGTTAGAAATGAGGCTAAAGACACCTTAAATTTGGAAGTGACTACGGTAAACAAAGTGGTTGAGTTAAGGATGAATTTGAAAAATATTCCTACTACTAATATGATCCATTTACACCAAGAAGTAGGAGATATCATCTACACCGATCTGTTACAAGCAACATTAACAGTGTAGAAGTTGCAATCAAACAAGAAAAAAGTGGAATACTTTCTCAGGAAAGAGAAGGTGGAGAATAAGGCCCACCAAGCATAAATAAAGAAACTTCAGGTGGATTTGTTGGTGGCAGACAACCAAGTTGATAAAGGGGCTTCTACATAGATATTGTTAAAGGAAAAATAAATCCAATTGTTAAAGAAGAAGTTGAGTATCCCACCTACTTAGCTCATACAAACCTATGAGCTTACCAAAATTTAAAAAGAAAAAGAAGCTTTTAACACTGAACTGATCCATTGCAAGGAAATATTTCTTAAATTTGAATAAAATGAGAAGAAATGGGAGAGAGATGCAGGGATCTGGGATGAAAAAGAGAAGGATTTTGAAACAAAGCATGCAGAGTTGGAAAAGGAATTGAAATAACTAAAGGAAAAGGATGAGGAACAACAAGTGCTAGTTATTCCATCTTCTGTACAATCTGGTACAGACTCTGTTTCTCAAGCTATGTCTCATGTGAGTCTTAAGGCTTTAGAAATTACTGGTTTGAAGAAACAAAATCAAGACTTGAAAGACATGGCTGAAAAGAAAGAAAAGGTGAGAAATATATTGGAAGACAAATGTAGAGAGTTGGTAGAAAAGAACAACAAATTGGAAAAACAGGTTTCAGGTCACACAACCCTAGAAGGAGAAAAACCTCTTATATGGAATGTATTGATAGCAGAAGAAACCAAGATCAGGCCCTATTTAGATTTCACTATCGATGAAGAAGTTGTTATAAAAATAGCTAGAAAAAATGTTCATATGGCGAAGGAAGACTTGAAAAACAAGTGGAATAAGAAACAAAGTTGCTTAGTACCTGCCTCCTAAGAAGAGATTGAAAATATATAGCAATAGGATAATTTTGCTATAAAAATATATG
>LPNX010904453.1:706693-917762 GCA_001517045.1 Pseudotsuga menziesii
ACAAGAGGCCGTTTTTAAACTACAGGATTCACATGGATTAAAAAAATGACCAACATATCATTAAAAAATATGAACAATTTATTGAAAAGAAATGATTTTGAACGATCTTTACAGAGCATTACATATACTTTCAGTTAAGTGATGGGAACATGTTAAAATGGTTTTTGTATATGTTAGGGACACCTTGATTATTATTGATGACAAGGAAATGGTTACATTTTTATATTAAGTGATGGCCTCATGTTAAAATTATTTCTCTATATGTTAGGGACATCTTGATGATTAATGATGACAAGTCAATGGCCCCATTGACAAACAATTGATTGTTAACTCCATTGAGACAAAGTTGGATCTTGCTTTTGTGCATTACTTGGGAATTGAGATTTGGTAAGATAGGAGGAAGAAAAACATTTTGATTGCAAAGAACATTATTGTATTCTAAAAGTACTAGAGTGGAATTATCATAGTTTGTGAACAATGAGAAAAATGGGATGAAGAAAATTTTTGTATCACATTGGAATTGATGTTTTGATGTATAAAATCTTTGTAGTGAACTCAACATTGCATCAATAAATTTGATGTGATAAATATATTCATGGTTGAACACAGTAAATACCATTGGGATATTATGAGAGAATTTTGAACTATATATAAGGAAAAAATTATTATAACATTTGTTACAGTGTAAGTAAATTGCTAAAAACAAATTTGTGCAAGATTAATTATTTTCTTAATCCTTGGTATAAATTGAAATTAAGTAATTTGAATAGAACGTCATTATGTGATACCCTATATCTCTAATTCTTTATTGTTATTCTTTACTGTTAACCAAAATCAGTAAACCCTAATTTACCTTCTTTTGCAACAATGGCGACTACGCTTTCGTTTATGTCCTCCAAAACCCTGCAATATACCCACAGATAAAACTACTGTTTCTTTCTGACTTTGAAAAATGCAATGAAATTTGAAAATAAAAATAATCTTACCCTCCACCACTCCATGGATCTCACAATCCATTAAAAAATATTATGTTGCTCGCAAAATTTTTAAGAACCCTCTTAATGTGCTGCACAAAAAATGATTTAAATCAGTATGTTATTAGAGGCGATCTCTCTTTCTATATGTCATTGTTTTGTATGGAAGAAAAATTGTAGAGTTGCATAAAGTTACATGTCCACTGTATTGAGTGGTTATCCAATGGCGTCTAGGTTGAACTCCATATCCTTTTTCACAAGACTTCACAAACTCCTCGTAGTCGAATGTCGAATTAGGAAACATAATTTTCTCTGGATCGTCAGCCATCGGCATTACCATTTCTGTATGTTAGAATAATCAACCCATAGTATTTACCCACTTAGACATTATTTCATTTATTTTGTCTTATTTGCCTAGTTCATGAGTCCCACCATGTGCAAGTAGCTAATTGCCTATCCATAGAGGTCAAACTTGCCATTATTGACTCATGGAGCGCTTTGGAAAGTCCTGGGAATCAAATCTGCTTTATTCCTGGCCTCCTAGGCGCCCTTCTGCTTTTTCTGCTTTGTTGACTGCTTTTCCAGCTTTTAAAGCACATAAGGAAAGCTAGACTAGGTGAGGTGAACCTGTTTTATTCCCCTTTCATCCTCCACTCTTTCCTCCATGCAAAAGCATGTATGAGATGCCATTTGACCATTCTTTAGCTTGCCCATGCGCCCTTGCTAATTCGTGGGGTCCTTGATAGATTTGGGATCAGCTTTTTACACCTATGGGGGATTTGCCTATTTTGGGTAATCCTGCTTTATGCTAGATTTGGATGCTTCCTTATGCATTCGATTTGCTCATGTATTCTATATATTCAGCCGCCTATGTTATTACAGGGTTGGCTATTGTACACTCAGTTAATATAATTTTGTGTTACAGCTCCATATTCAGTCTCCATTGTTGATAATTTTGCATGATCAATTGTTAATTGCTGTGAGTGAAATTAATCTACTGCAGGCCTGAATTTCTACACTGTACAAGCCTGCAGCACAATGGATGAATTATTTTTAAGATTGTGTCCATCCCATTTGAGATGCCATTGAACCTGGAAACTATGGATTCCATTAATATTGCTATAAATTTAACTAATTTCATACAACCATCTGTACAGTTACTAAGGATTTCCCCCCCCCCCAAAAAAAATAACCAGTGAACAATATTCAACCTAAAATGACCAACCAGACTCTCCATGTGGATCACTTGAGTTCAAATCAAAGCAAGAACTGCTCCCAGTGTAGTTATAATAAATGTTTACTGCACCGTATAATCGACTGAGGAGGTCTGTACTGCCAGAGGGATTATCTATTGCCTTGCACAACTGTTATTATAGGGGCAACAAAACAATTTAAAGAGATTATAAAAAGCTATATAAATTTTCTTAAATCTGCTCATGCAAATTAAAAAGGCTACTGCAATTACTTGCTTCACAGGAAACGCTGGCAAAGGCTGAACAAAGTTGGCCACAACTAGATAATCTGTCATGGCAGTGTTGTAATAAGCATCATACAACCACCCATCCAAATTCCCAGCAATATCACTATCGCTAGTTGATCTAAAACAAGAATGGTTTCTTATGTTAAAATATACATGATTCAAACTACATGTAATTCCATGCCCCTATCAGCTGTATGTATGATCCATAGAACAAAGGCATGCATTTCATAGAGATTCAGTGTCCGTACTGGCAAATTTTGAGAGCCTTTCTCAGAGATTTCAAGCCTTCAGGAGTTGATGACATCTCATCAATCACATTCTAGGAAGTTTTGATCACATTGAAGCAGTTCTCACTTTCACTCTGCCATGCAAATTAAGAATTCATATTGTATCAGAATAACAATAAAATTACAAAACCTACTCAGAGTGCATTGTTTTCATGATTAGGAAATTTATACCCTGAAATCTTGAGACACAGTGTTGTCAAAACTATCTGGAGGAATAATGTTATCGAAATACAAAATAGGAGCCGAGGATGAGAGTGCACCGATTGCAATGTGTGGGTACTTCAATCAAAACCAAGCAGCTAACACTACAATTTACATATATATCACATCCTTCATTAAATTTCTAATTGCATATATTGCTGGTAGGCGCCAAGGTCCACATGGCAGCGGCAGCAGCAGGAGGCATGAGCCCAGATGGCAATGGGATATCATTTTGATTTTTTTAATTTTATTATTATGACATCATCTTGCCACATGTCAACTCAAATCCATATACCAAATTCCAAATCTTACATCATCTTCTATCCACCAATCAGCTGTTTACAAAATAGTGTTTTAACAAAATTAATTTTTTTTTTTTACAAATCCCTAAGTCATACTTTGCAAAACAGGTTTTAATTTTTTATAGCTGCATCAAAATACACCAACTAATACCAAAGTCAAAAGAGTTTGACTTACAATCGATTACATTATACCTGCCTAAGGCAAGTATAAAAAAATCCATGGACACAACTAATAATGCAATCAATTTCTTGAACAATTTGACAAAAGAAGAAATCATACAAGAAAATATCTAGGATAGAGTTTTCCCATCACATGGGAAAGAAAAGTGATAAATAAATATCATCATTTCGAAACAGTTCAAGCAAAGGTTGAGGTTATGCATGATCAGGTTAAATAAGTCATTCAACTTTTTAATCATTTCTTTAGAAGAGGGATTTATTTATTTTTGGAAGAGAAAGGGCCAATGTTGTCTCAGAAGGAGTACAATGACAGGTTAATCAACTATAGACAAGATCACATACAGTTTGAAGATATGCAACAACAATCCCTGTATGGTAAAAATGTGATCAACAAGTTAACTGGAGAGTTTGAAATGTTGTTTGACTTCAAGGATATATATACCCAATTACCAAAATTTTCTTATCTAGAAAATGTGGAGCTCAGTGTATTGGCTAGAGAGATGGTCAATCTGGAGATGTTAAGTGCTAACTAATGGAAGACAATTCAAAATTACGAAAAAATTAAATACAGTTTGCAACAATAAGGACATACATAAGCATGAGGAGGATCAAAAGGATAGTTGTAGGATGATTAAGCGAGCCAGGATCCTGATAATGCACTGTTGTTTTGAATCCAGCATGCGTGTTTCCCCCATCATTTTCTCTTTTATATAAACCATGGAAAATGTGCCATGCTACAATTTGTTAGAAGTTTGTTTATCAATTTGTAACTAATTTTGGCCCTTATCGAGGTTGGTCTCGTGGTTCTAAGACACTATAAGTATTCCCTTAGCGGAGGAATAAAGGGTTGAAATCCATGAGACCTTTTGCGTATATGTAATTTCGATCTGTTTTAATAAAAGTTGCAGAGCTGGACGTTGGTCTTTGAATGCAAAAATTCATGTGTATTTATCAGTTACACTCTATGATTTCTTTTCTTTATGTGCATGCATTTTCTATTAATCTCTCTATTAAATTTTATTTCATATCTGAGATAAGTGTGTGATAGTTTCAAAATTCATACTTTTCTATGCTTTGTCTATCGTCTCTGATATTCACAAATTATTTATACCAAATTTAATGCAAAATTCATCTAACTGATGCTCTGTGTTAATGGACTATCATCCTTCTTTCCTTTCCACCAGGCCAAAAATATATTGACCGTAACCGAATTACTACCTTTATTTTCTAGAAATTGCCCATGAAAATTGTTCTATATATTTTGATAATTGTGACTCCATAACCCAATTGTGCTTGCCTTGTTTTCAACAATGAAATCAAATTGAATTTGTTTTATCTTTAATTATAGCCTTGATAAACACTCTTGTGAGAGATCCCTCTTTGGAAAGGAAGAAGCCAACTCTCCTTTCCTAAAGTGGTTTTGTTGTTACCTCAAGGTCCACCTTCCACAACCTTGGGTGCAATTCTGAGTGCTAACAAACTAGCACCATTGTCAGGGACAAAGAGGTGTAAATCATCCTTGGGAGAATGACAAATATTCTAATAGAAAGGATTTCAATGGGAAAACAGAGACGCTGAAAAATGAATAAGGTTCTATTTTTTCCTTGGTGACTCCACATTGGTTTAAGTGAACTACAGAAGGCATCCTAGCTTCTAGGAAGCCACATAAGTGAGGTAATCATGATGCTAAAATATTACAGGGTGTGGATAAACCAAACAAGTTACTTAGAAATAAAGGAAAGAACCAATTAGATATTCCTCAATTTAAAAATGCATCTACTCAAGAATTCTGTAGCATTCAAGGTTTGTGTCGGAAATTAATTTTGAAAGATCACTACTAAAGTCTAAATCAGAGCCTGACTTAACAAACCTAGTAGGTTAGAGTCATATCTGCTCGACTCTCTTTGGAAGAGCCTTCAAAACTCTAAGAACACCAGTGCAAGAAATCCTAATTTTCAAAACTTTTGGCCTAATATCACGTCAGTTGTTCAAAACCCTCTAGTCTTCCATGCTCCTCCTGTGGTTCCAAATCCACCCAGACTGATGGCTACTAGATTTTCCCCATTGGTTCTACCCATTGTGGTGCATGACCTTCCTCAAGGTTATGCCCAAAAAATTACATTCTATGATGGGGAGGGAAATGTCGCTTATAGACAACATGTTGATAGGTTTGACGACCTTATGGACCTGGAACTGGTATATGATGATGATGTTAAGATGAGGTTGTTTGTGCTAAGCCTGTCTGGAGAGGCAAATAAATAGTTCAAATAATTTCCTACTGGATCCATTTGTATATTCAAATCTTTCCAAGCTACATTTATGGAAATATGGGACGATAAGAGAAGTCCTCTGCAAGTGTTGTCTTAGTATAACGGTCTAAAGAAGGGGGTTTTGATTCTGTTCGTGAATTTTATAGTATATTTATGAGGGTGTACAACTCTATCACTACTAATATCAAACCATTGGTAGGGTCTGCTAAAATCCACTATGCGGATTCTTTTGACAACGAATTTGCTTTGTTGTTGAGAGAAAGAAAGTCAGCAAATCCTCCATTCATGTTTCAATATGCCTTTGAGGTGGAAGCTATCATGATAGCTAGTAGAAAAATAAAGTAGAAAGTAGAAACAAGGAGAAATAGAGAAGAAGGGCCTTTTGTTTATGTTGCTTCTTCTAGTGATGCAAAGTTTGAAATGATGATGAAAACAATGGAGAAGATAATGGAGAGATTGAATGTATATAACGAACCATCAAATAGGGAAAAAATGAGCCTCAAATCAGGAATCCAAACTTCAGAAGACCCAATCCTCCATAACCCCCACCGATCAGACAGAGGGATATAAGGAATCTTAGAAACCCAAATGACCAGCAAATAAAACCACCCTTCCTCGAAAACTATGTCGATGGTGAGGGTGAGGGGGAACTGGATGAGGATCAAATCCATCATTTTAGTGATTTGGGCTCCAAGATATACCTCACAGAAATGGAACAAGAAATGTATGCTCAAGAGGATGCTAATAAGTATTTTGAGATAAAATCAGAACATTACCAAAGGGTTTACTTGCATGCTATAGATGATGTCCAAGGAAAAAATTGATTGAGGAATAGAGATATTATTGTCAACAAAGGAAGGATCAATCCAAATCAGCCCTCTATAAGTCAACAAAACACTAATAAGAAAAAATAAAAGCAAAAAGAACAAATTGTATATAAAGAGCCTGTAGATAAAGTAGAAAAGACTAGATAAGTCAAACAACCAACACTAATAGTTGTGGAAAAAAATGTGTCCACTTTCAACCTGCAAACAAAGCTTTCAAAGGTAAAAATATCCATCCCTTTCAATGACCTGCTAAGAAACAGAGAATATAGAGACAAGATAACAAACATAGTTAGGAATCAGGGAGAATTTCAACCTAATATCTTAGAAGTGGATGATAATGCTCCTAGTATTGTTTTTGGGTCTCATTAGAGAGAATTTGAGGTCAAAAATAGGCCTCAAAAGGACCAAAATGAACTATAAAAATCAACCAATTACATTCTAGTAGATGACATCATCCCCCATGGTTGAGGTGGCATTGCATGAGTTAATAATGCTTATTTGTCACATTTTCTATGGTGGATGAAAACCCATAGTTAACCAAGGTAGTGGTACAAGTACTTTTAAGTCATAAAGTGAAGTACTCACAATAAAAGTCATTTCACACTTTCTCATAAAATAATATTATTGTTATTTTCAAGTAAAGTACTCATAATTCATAAAAATGTCTTTTCACATTTATTTATAAAATAATATAATGTCATTTTCATGTTTTTTTAATTTTAAATTATATATTCACTCAATTGTATTTAATATCATAATGTCAAACTAATATATATATTAAATCTTGTACTTTTAAAATAAATTAAATTCATAAATGATATTTATATGAAAAAAATATGTTAGTTATTTATATAAATTAAATTCATTTTTGTTTAATTTTATTTACAAGTTCAATACAAATAAATGCTAAAGGACAATATTTTTTTGGGAATTTACAATGAATCTTAGTCACATCATTGTAGAGTTATTTTATTAATTTTATTTATAGTCAATTTAGAAAAGTAACTCAACCATGGTTATTTATATTATGCATCAAAAATAGTGTAAGAGATGAGTTGTCATATATACCTACCCCATAAAACCCCTCACTCATAATATTTTAATATATCTTATATTTTTGTAGTACATCTCTTAGGAGGCCCATTTTTGACCTCAAATTCTCTCTAATGAAACTTGAAACTAGAGAGGAAAATGAAGTTCCCCCTTTTTACCTAATCCTAAATGTCCATGATATGGTTGTGCACAATTCCATGTTGGATTCTAGTGAATCCCATAATCTAATTCCCAAAGGAGTGGTAGAAATCTTGGGTTTAGAAGTTACCATACCCTATAAGATCTGTACTCTTTTGATTCCAGGAAGGTAAAATGTCTCAGACTGATTAAAGATATGGTAGTGACTTTAAAATAAATTCGCTCTAAAAATATGGTAATGGATGTCATCATAGCAGACATTCCTCCCAAATTTGGGGTGTTATTGTCAAGTTATTGGACCACCAAGTTAAAGGGAAGTCTTCAAATGGACATGTCCTATGCTACCTTTCATATGGTAGGAGGGATTAAAAGGCTATACGGAAAGAAAAGGTATTCTTTTGTAGTTGACATCCAATACAAATAGGATTATCATGCTATATATGCAGTGGATACCGACTTGGGATATTCAGTTTTATTTATTGATGTTTCTCCCAGTGATCTTGAAATTTTTAAACCTATTGAAGGGGAGGAGGAAAGAGAGTCTGCAAATAAAAAAGAAGCTATAGAGAAGAGACAGAAAGAAAAAGTTCTCTATACCATGTATTTTGATGGATTAGTGGATGAGGTTGATGCCACTGCATGCGTGTATATCATTTCTCCCATCAAGGATTTCAAAAGTTTGTCTTATAAGTTAACCTTTGAATGTACTAACAACGTGGTAGAGTATGAAGCATTATTTTTAGGACTGCATGATTTGAAGGATATGGGATCCAAAAGGATACAAGCCATAGGGGACTTAGAGCTAGAAATAAATAAGGTAAATGACAGCTATCAAACCAGGCATACCAAAACGAGGGCCTATAGAAATGAAGTGTGGGATATGTTTGGAAATTATTTTACCAAGCATATAATTAGAGTAGTCTCTAGATATGAGAACATAGTTGTTGAATCCTTGGTTGTTTCCACTGGAAAATACATAACTCCCACTATTGTCCAAAATAAGTACAAGGTCAACATTATAAACAAACCCTCCATACCTGATAATTACAAATACTGGAACGTATTTGAAGATGACATGTAGATTAAGATATTTTTGGAATTATCTAGTGAGTTTGTGAATACTCAGGTGGATAATGAAAAATACAACGTTGAGCAGTCCCACGATGACGAAGACATTGAATATAGGGTTGCTGAAAACATGAAATAGAAGGATTCTCTAGGGGGAAGGACAAAGTGCAGCTGAAAGGAAATCATATTCCCAATGGCCTGGTCCCTCTAGAGAAGTTGTTTGACCAAAATGATGTTGCTAAGAATCCAAATATGAATCCTGCTGATGATGTCGTCAAGGATAAAAATACAGGGACTGAAGAGTACACAAAGATCATAAAGTTGTCCAAGAATCTTCCTGCCAAAGAAAAAGAATATTACATCTGTTTTATGAAGAGGCACACGAGCGTATTTTCATGGAGCTATGAATATCTTAAAGAATATGATTCCTCCATCATACAACATACCATCCCTATAAAACCTAGTGCAAATGATTTTAAACAGAAACTAAGAATAGTTAATCCAAAGTTGTTTCCTATCATCAAGAAAGAAATCAGAAAATTGTTCAATGCCAAGATCATTATAACTCTAAGTTTTTACAAGTGGGTTGCGAATGTGGTACCGGTTAGAAAGAAGAATGGTGAAATATTTCTTTGTATAGACTTCAAAAATATCAACAGATTCTCTTTGAAATATAACTATCCTTTTCCCAAGATGGAACACATTTTGCAGATAGTGGTGGGGTCTCATAGGATTTCCACCATGGATGGTTTTTCTAGGTACAATCAGATAAAGGCGCTTCCTAAAGATCAAGAGAAGACTGCCTTCACTACACCATGGGGTATCTTTATGTATGCTAAGATTCCCTTTGGTCTAATGAACGCAGGGGTCACTTTCCAACGTGCCATGGATATTGCTTTTGCAGAAGAAAAAGATAAATTTGTAGTTTTCTATATGGATGATATTACCATGTACTCTAGATCTCGCAGAGAGGATATCAATCATTCGGAAAAGTTTTCCTGAAGTGTAAGAAATACGGGATATCATTAAACCCCAAGAAATAAAAATTTGGTTTGGAGGAAGGAAAATTACTGGGGCACATCATTTTGAAGGATGGCATAAAGATCGATCCATAAAGGATGAAGGAAATCCAGAAAGTTGAAGAACCAAGGAGAAAAAATGAGGTGCAATCCTTCATTGGGTTGGTAAATTTTCTAAGAAGTTTCATCCCCAGTTTTTCTGAAATACTAATGAATATCACCAACATGCTGAAAAAATACCATGAGATTAAATGGACGTTGGAGGCAAGGAGGTATTTCATGGATATAAAACAAGTCATCAGAGAAGCGCATGTTCTACTAAGCCCAGACTTTAGCAAGGATTTTTAAATCTTTTCTTATACTTTTGGTCACACTATTGTTGGAGTGTTGTTATAGAAGAATGTTCAGAATGTGAAGCAGCCCATATATTTTCTTAGCAAAGTGTTAAGAGACGGGGAATTGAAGTACGATATAATGGAGAAACAAGAATATGCTCTAGTCAAATCCCTGAAGGACTTCATAGTTTATGTTCTCCACTCACACATCATTGCTTATGTTCTAGCAATGGAGTGAAAGGAATCCTCATACAGCCTGATGCAGAAGGAAAAAGAGCAAAATGGATGGTTGTGTTATTAGAGTATGACATTGAGATCAAACCCACCAAATTAATTAAAGGTGAAGGAGTGGAGAAAATGATTACAAATTCCAACTATGTTTCCTTGCAACTAAATTTCTTGACTAGTCATTCGATCCAACCAAACACTGAAGTATAAGTAATGCCTAATTTCTCCATATGCCAATGGTATTCTAACATTGTTTATGTACTGGAAAATTTACAGGCCCCTGCAGGTTTAAGCAAAACAAGGGCAAGGTCAGTAAAGATAAAATAGGCCAAGTTTTTCATTCTGAATGAATATCTATATTGGAAAGATCTAGGTGGTGTTCTATTAAATTTTCTTTTGGAGAATGAAACCCAATAGACTATAGAAGAGTTTCATAAAGGTGATTGTGGCGGAAACCATTCTTGTAAATTAATGACAAACAAAATTTTGAGAGATGGTTTCTACTGGCCCTCATTGTTTTTTTATGTTTATAAAAAGATCACTAAGTGTCACCAATGCCATATTTTTAATGGTAAGAGGAAAATTGTTCCACTTCCACTTAACCCAATATCTGTGGAAGCACCTTTTCAACAGTGGGGTCTAAACTTTATTGGGGAGATAAAGCCAAACACTTCTGGATAGCATATATGGATTTTGATAGCCACAGACTATTTTACAAAGTGGATTGAAGCAATACCTACCAGGAGGGCTACTGATGAGGTGATCATGGGTTTTCTGGAAGAAAACATTTTGGCCAGTTTTGGATGCCTCGAGGGGATAGTGACATACAATGCATTATCTTTCAAATCTAAGAAGATGATTAATTTTTATCATAAATATCATATTAGCCTCAACCATTCTACTACCTATTACCCATAGGGGAACGTGATAGAAGAATATTTAAATAAAACCCTGGTGAGGATTATGAAGAAGTTGTTGGAGGAGAACAAGAGAGTCTGGAATACAAAGCTGAAATATGATTTGTGGGATGAAAGGGTTAGCACAAAAAGAGCGATTGGGATGTCATCATTCCATTTAGTATATGGAGTTGGAGTAGTATTTCCAGCATCCTTGGGGGTACCAGTCATGAGGTTGTTGCAGGAGCAGCAGGATGAATCAAATCATGTGCAGATAAGGATCAATCAAATCATATAATTGAATGAGTTAAGGGACAAAGCTTATGGTAAAGTACAGATACACCAAGAAAAAATGAAGAATACTTTTGATAAGAGGGTCAAGGAGGACAAATTATTGATTGATGACTTGGTCCTGAAATGGGATGCACCTCATGAATAAAAAGGGAAACATATGAAGGCTGACCACATGTGGGTGGGTCCTTATATCATTACAACACACAAAGGAGAGAATTCTTTCATTCTGCAACATCAGGATGGATCTTTGCTAGAAGGAGGTCTGGTGAATGGAAGGTTTCTCAAGTATTATTTGACATGAGAGGAAGAGGTAAAATCATGTAGCATAGTTGTATATATTTCTTTATTTTCAAGTGTTACAAATGGTGATCCCAAAATATTTGAATCCCAAGGAGAAGGCCATAAGGTCTAGAAGGGAATCCATGTTCCCTTTTCTTTGTTTTTTGTTTACATAAACATCAAAAATAAAAGTTTCTAGGTCTTAAATATGGGGAGCCACCCAATGGATTCATAACATGGTCTACAGGTTCTTTGCTACCTTATAGGGAGGATAGAATCCCTAGATGGAGCCACTTGTTAGCATTGTTTTTTTGCTAAATAGATGGAAGGGGATGGATCTGTAAGAAGAGAAATATGCTCTATCCAATTTTTATATCATGTGACCTTGGAGGATATTAATGACTTTCTACAGGAAATGAAAGGATTAAGAGAACCGGTTTGAGAATTTTGGTGAAATCAGAAGTAGGCTAGCTCGCAAATACAATTTACCATTAGATGAAGAGGAGTACAAGATCAACGGTTGAAAACAATCTCTTTGCTTGAGTGTGCAAAGAGGAAGAAAATGTATATACCAGCGGAATGATGTGGAAAGGGTTGCATTTCGACGGTGGGGATCAATGGTCAGATCATATTGATGAAAGAAATCCATTTTGCAAATCTAAAGTGCACCATGAAAAAGGATTTTTGGATTCATGAAATAGCTTAAACAATGGCAAGTTTCAATGGCCAAGATCGAGGATGGTCTAGATCAACGATGAAGATAAATTATGCTGATCTAAAGTGCTAGTGGAAGACCACATTCCAAATCTGTAGAATGGTTTAAGGAGAGAGCATGTTTCAAGGATGGAGATCAAGTCAGATAAATATCTATGGTGTAGAACAATTCCACTGGCTGAACGTGCGTGGAAGGAATCACTTTTAAAATTGGCAGAATTTGGTAGGTCCCTTTAGCTTGAATGCCAGATATGTAAGGTGGATTTGATCGATGGCTGAGATCAATTCCATATATTCAAGGTACGCAGAGGAATATAGTTGAAGGTCCAGTACAATGTTAAATGACTCCACCTTTTGATAGCCTAGATGAGGTATGATACAAATTAACGGTCGAGAGGGATTTCACCATTTTAAAGAGCGAGAAAGAAGGATTTTGGTAAATAGGTGGAAGCCACAAATGGGCGGTTTATATTTGGGGAATTATTTAGATAAAAGGAGGTGATTGAAGGGTGATATAGTGGGAATGGGATAGTGTGCATAACCAGTGATCCAGATTAAAGGGCCCAGATTAAAAGGTCCCCAATGTACGGATAAGGCTCCATTTGGTTGAAAAAAGATGCATGATCAATAAGGGAAATAAAAGAGTATAAAGTCTAGCACGTGGATAAAAACCATTTGTTTTTTCTGGAGCATTGGAAAGAGAGTTTTGAAACTGTGTAGAAAGTTCCACCATGGAAAAACCTCCAAACCAAGCTATCAACTGACCTGGTACGTTAATTTCTATGCTAAATTGGCTTTTCATGGTGGAAGTGGAGGATCTAGAGGTTCAAAGTCTTGAGTACCAGAATATAGAGGAATACCTAGAGGACAAAGACTCAGAAACATTCTATACTATCCTACTAAATGATAATGTAGAAGCTTCCAAAGGAAAATTGAAGATCCTACAAGACCAAGGAATTGATACCCATATATTTTTCATTTCGTATTTATTTTACTTTTCTATTGAACAAACCCCCAATTGCCCATAATTCGTAGAATGGTGCACCAGTCACTACTCTCCATCTAAAGGGGTAATAATGGATGCGTCCGGGTCTAAAATACTGTGTCCAACAAACTCCCATTGTCATCCGTAACATTCTACTAATCCCCATTGAGTTTTCCCAAATGTCTAAAGAATACAAAGAAGGAGACCTACTCTGGTTTTTTCGAGAGTCCCCAGCCGAAAAAAAAGAATACTTATTCAAAAAATTCTCAAAAACTAAGATTCAGTTGCTAAATAACCCTTTTCCCATTGATTACAACTTGTTCAATGAAGAAACGCAGTCTCTGGTAACCCTACCGAGTTATTTTTTAAGTATGGATACGAATAAATTCATCATGAAATCATTGTTCAGCCTAATATTCACCCTCATCACCGGTAAAGTGGGGTATGAATGGTTGATTCATTCCATGCAGTCATCATGTCTTATATTTGATGAGTTTTTAGCTGAGAACATTCGTTCTCAGCTACTAAATTTCCACAAGACAAGAATGTTCAGGTTTCAGTCTTTTCTGATGAGGATGTTTTTAACATTCAACGAGGATAACCTACAACTCCTAGAGATGTTTATAATGGTTATAATGGATGAAATGGGTAAACATTATTGCAATTTTATGAATTTTCTTATATCCCCTGTATACAATGTTTTCTTTCAAGAGAAATTTCCCAGATTCCTGCCAGAAATGAAAGAGTTATTGCAGTTATCACATGAAAGAAGAGTAGGATATTGGCTATTTTTTGAACACAATACTATAATTAGGGTATATGGATTTTCTCTCCATTCTTATGTCTTACCAGCATTCTTGACAATGAGGGTATTTGCATTAGAATTGTTTAGACAAAGGCTGATAGTGGAAAATGAGCATTTCTTGAGCTATAAGAAACCTTCAGGGATCAAATTTCCATGCACAGTTGGTCCTCTTACCATTAAGAGTAAAGCAACACTTCTAGCGATTGAAATCATGCCCAGGGAAATGGGATTCTTAGTGGAAGCTTCAGTCCATTATGACCCACACCATATCATCTTCGAAAGGAGACAAGCAAATAAAAACAAACCATTTGAGCATTCTGAGGTGGCAGGGTTATCTGAGGTAGCAAATTGGATGGACTATCCTAAATATAGTAATGATGGTGAGGATATGCAAGAGGATTCGATTTCACCTACACTAGGGGGTTCTCCTCCTCAACAAGATATTTCTAGTATCATTGTTGCAGCTACCCAGATCACTCCGTTGGCCAGTTTCTCTGAAAAGATTAATAAGAGAGATTTCCGAGAGGCCATGGATATATATGAGGAGGATACTGCTAGGACACCCAAGAAATTAAAGGTTGAAAATCCAAGAAATCTTTTATAGGTTGCAAAGACTAAAAGAAGAAAGAAAATTGTGAAGGTCAAAGGCACAGGCTTTGAAATCCAGCAGTACACATTTGATAATGTCCCTGAAGGAACTATAGATAAGTACAAGTCTAGAACTAAATTGATAGATAAACATAAATATGTAGGTGAAAATACCTTTGATAAAAAGATGCAGTTATATGATGAAGTAAGAAAATTGTGTGGTCATGATGTATCCCTGGTGACTGTTAGGGATCATGATAAAGACACCTTAAATTTTGCAGTGACTACAGGAAACAAAGTGGTTGAGTTAAGGATGAATTTGAAGAAGATTCCTACTACTATATGATCCATTTACACCAAGAAACATGAGATATCATTTACACTAATATGTTACAAGAAACATTACAGGTGTCGAAGTTGCAATCAAATAGCAAAAAAGTGGAAGACTTTCTTAGGAATGAAAAGGTGGGGAATAAGGCCCATCGAGAACCGATAAAGAAACTTCAGGTGTATTTATTTGTGGCAGGAAACCAGGATGATAAAGGGGATTCTACACAGAGATTGTTAAAGGAAAAAATAAAACGCAATCCAATTGTTAAAGAAGAAGTTGAGTATCCCATATACTCAGCCCATACAAACCTTTGAGCTGGCCGAAATTGAAAAAGAAAAAGAATATTTGAACACTAAACTGATCAATTGCAAGGCAAGATTTCTTAAATTTGAAGAAAAGGATAAGTAATGGGAGAGAGATGTAGGGATTTGGGATGAAAAAAAAGGCTTTTGAAACAAAGAAAGTAGAGTTGGAAAAGGAATTGAAAATACTGAAGGATAAGAATGAGGAACAACAAGTTCCAATTATTCCATATTCTGTACAATCTGGTTCAAACTCTCTTTCTCAAGCCATGTCTCAGGTGAGTCTTAAGGATTTAGAAATCACTAGTTTAAAGAAACATAATCAAGATGTGGAAGACATGGTTGAAAATAAATAAAAGGAGAGAAAGATATTGGAAGACAAATGTATATAGCTGGTAGAAAAGAACAACAAATTGGAAAAACAGGTTTTAGGCCAGACAACCCTACAAGGAGAAAAACATCTTATATTGGATGTACTGATAGAAGAAGCAACTAAGCTCAGGCCCTATTTAGATTTAATTCTGGATAAAGAAGTTTTTGTAAAAAATTACTAGAAAAAAGGTTCATATGGTGAAGTAGGACTTGAACAAAAAATCCATTGACACAACTAATAATGCAATCAATTTCTTGAACAATTTGATAGAAGAAGACATCAGGAAAGCAAATATCCAGGATAGAGTTTTGGTCATCAAATGGTAAAGAAAAGTGATAAGTAAATATTGTCATTTGGAAACAGTTAAAGCATGAGGTTATGCATAATCATGTTAAAGAATTCATTCAACATTTTAAGCTGTTGTTCAGAAGAGCGCTTCCTTTCTTTTTGGAATAGAAAGGGCTAATGTTGTCTCAGAAGGAGTACAATGATAGGTTGAGTCAATTGCAGACAAGATCATATACAGTTTTATGATATGCAACAAAAATCACTGTCAAGTAAAAATGTGATCAACAAGTTAACTGGAGAATTCAAAATCTTGTTTGACCTCAAGGATATATGTACCCAATTACCATAATTTTCTTATCTAGAAAATGTGGAGCTCAGTGTATTGGCTAGAGAGATGGTCAATCTGAAGATGCCAAGTTCTAATCAATGGAAGACAATTGAAAATTATAGAAAAAGTAAATACAGGTTGCACCAATAAGAACATATATAATCAAAAGGATAGTTGTAAGATGATCAAGCAATCCAGGATCGTGATGACGCACTATTGTTTTGAATCCAGCATGTGTGTTTCCCCCATCATTTTCTGTTTTATATAATCCATCTCAAATGTGCCACGTTATAGTTTGTTAGAAGTTTGTTTACCAAATTGTAACTAATTTTGGCTTTGTTTCGAGGTTGGTATTAGGGGTCTAAGACACTATAAGTATTCCCTCAGCAGAGGAGGAAAGGGTTGAAACCCATGAGACCTTTTGCATATATGTAATTTTGATATGTTTTAATAAAACTTGCAGAGCCATACGCTAGTCTTTGAATGAAAAAATTCATGGGTATTTCTCTGTTACAGTCTATGATTTCTTTTATTTATGTGCATGGCTTTCCTATTAATCTCTCTATTATGTTTTCTTTCATATATGAGATAAGTGTGGGATAGTTTTAGAATTCATACTTTGCTATGCTCTATCTATCATCTCTGATATTCACAAATTATTTCTACCAACGTTAATGCATAATTCATCTAACTATTGCTCTGTGTTAATGGACTGTCATCCTTCTTCCCTTTCCACTAGACCAAAATTATATTGACCATAACCGAAGTACTACCTTGCTTTTGAAGACATTGCCCATGAAAATTGCTATGTATATTTTGATAATTGTGACTCCATAGCCCAATTGTTCTTTCCCTATTTTCAACCATGAAATCAACTTGATTTTGTTTTATCTTTAAATATGGACTTGATAAACACTCTTGTGAGAGATCCCTCTCTGGAAAGGAAGAATCCAACTCTCCTTTCCTAAAGTGGTTATGCTGTTACCTCGGGGTCCACCTTCCACAAACTTGGGTGTGATTCTGAGTGCTAACAACCTTTACCCTATATTTTTACCTAGTGATATCTTGGGTAGGTCATTGGACATCCCTTCTAGTGTTATTCCAATGAATGATCCATCTGCACCCACGGTGTCTATACTTTCCACTCCCGCAAGAGTGTGATAGTTAGTTCAAAATCCATTGTCAAATTCCTATATGGGAGTAGATTCTATGCCTCCCATAGCTTTGTTGAATGTTGGGAGTCAGTTATAACCTCCTACAAACAAAAAAACTATAGGATCTTATGTACCTAGCTTACATAATATTCTGTAGCCTCCCCGATCAGCTGTTGGAACTAGTGGTCATTCTGGTTTTGGTCGTATTGGTCCTGATTTGCAGCCTCCTACATCAACTTGGGTCCCTCCTCAACATTCTAACATTAATAATCAATAACTTAGCAGGGAACAATACCATAATCCTGGAGGAGTTACCAATCAGTGGGGTCAACCTACTTACAGACCTCAATCCATACCTAACCAGGAAAAACCACCATTTATGGGTCAAAATTATCCAAATTATCAACAATTTGTTGGGCCTTATAGCAAACCTCAACCAACCTTTGGTCCTACTAGGGTATCTTTACCTTCTTAGTATTACAATTACCCACAAACCAACTAGCAACATCCATTTTTGGATACATTGGATTCGACTGACTTGTCCAAGTGGATAAATGATCCTATACAACATGAACCTTTTTTACCAAAGTACACTGACTGGCATAGCCACAAAGTGGTATATTGAGATTCCACAACACTCGTTTGTGGATTTTAATTCCTTAGAAACATTATTTCTTACTCATTTCCAGTTACCCATCAGATATGAGACTAGCACATACCCTTTGATATCTCTTAAGGAAAATACCTCTACTCACATATCAGATCATATCCATGAGTGGAGGAGGTGCCGAAGGTCAATCAAAGCTCCCATTCCATATCAAATTCTGGCCGACTAGTTCACAAAGTCCTTGTTTCTTCCTATTGAATGAGATGTGGCTATGGGTGATGTCATCATAAATGAGCAGTTTATTAGCTGGGATAAGTTTCTAGACTTAGTATATTCTCAGTACATAACTTTGTATGATTTAATTCCTCATGATCCTTGTACCAACACTAATCCCACCAAGCCACCTACAGAGACTCCTATATATGGTGTCATTGATACAATCCAACCTTAATCCACAACTAAGCCTACTAAACCACAGAGTGATTCAAATACAACTTCCCCCACTCCTACGGTTTCCCCTGAGGTGAATTCCATCCAGTCATCGCAAACAATTAGCAATAAAAAGAAAGGAAACAACAAAAATAAGAAACCTGGAAACCAATAGGAGAATACCAAAACATCAACTCCTGAGAATAATTCTAAACCAAAATGGAAGGCTAAGTACCCTTATTTTTTGTGTGGGGATGATCATTTCATGAAGGAGTGTCCCTATCATGAATAGATCAATAATGTTTTGAAAAAAACCCCCACACCAGTTGTGTTAATTGACCCCTTTTCATCCCACCAATAGATGATCTACCAGATGTCTTCACATGGTCCCTCATCCTCTACTGAAGACATTCGAATGGTGTCCGAGGATACCATTGTGTTAACTACTAGAAGTAAAACATATGATAAATCACATGAGAAGAAAGATGAGGGTAATTCTCTTGAGAAGACTCCTCCCATCAACCCTTCTTTTTCACCTCCTTCTAATGGTCCTCTCACTATTGAAAAACCTATTTTTTACACAATCTTACATACTCCTTAGAGTACAATTCATAAAAATGTTTTCAATCCTAGTGCTCGAGCTGCCAAATACTACAAGGTTATTGAATATCTAGCCTAAAACCTTTCTCTATGTCCATGTTGGAAGTAATCCAAAGTTGTCCTACAGAACGAAAGAATTTGTTGTCAACCCTAGGGGATTTCAATCCTGATAATTCCACCATGAGCACCTTTAATGTGGAGAATTATAAATCAAGGTTATCCCATCCACTCACTTTTCATATTGCGATGAGAGTGGTGGGTAGGAAAGTCCATCAGATCGTGTTGGATGAAGGAGCTTCCAGCTCAGTCTTATCTATGTCTTTTTGGAAAGACATTGTCTCTCCTGAACTGAATCAGTCACCAACCACCTTAAAATATTTTGACGAATGAGGTTTTTCAACCTCATGGTCTCCTACCGACATTATCCATCGAGCTAGGGGGGGGAAATCATTTCTATCTAGGTAGAAGTGGTCTATGCTCCTTCAAATTACAATTTTTTACTAGGAAGGAATTGGTTCTATGCTATGACAGTCATTGCATCATCAGTCTTCCACACGCTCCAATTCCAGCATCAAGGAAAAATTATGACCATATATCAGATCGATTATTGTTCACCTGATATTACCATTTCCACGGCCAATAATGTTCCGATGTTACAGAAGTTGCCTCCTCCCTATCAATCTATAGGGGTTGTACTGTTGAAATACTCTTCCCTCATGGGATTTTTTCTATCCATTATTGTCCCTCCTAACTCAAAAACTTCCATGATGAACATGATATCATATATGACTGGGGGCATGTCTAAAGAGAAAGATATTGTCAGAGTGCCTTATATGATTCCACACAAAGCTGTGTATGATTCCATTCAATTCATTTGTGATGTTTACATGGATGATTATCATTTGGTAGCATAAGATCCTTACCATCTACCCTATTTTCTAGATTCCCCTCTCCCGACTTTAGATTATCTCTCCCGGACTTTTCCATCAGATGAGTCTATTATGGAGGTTATGAGTCTAGACAGATCCTCATGGGAAGATTCTCATCATCGATCCTCATTTCTTCCTACTTCCAATTCGATAGATCCAGATTTTGTTTCTCTAATCAGTTTCAATATGGTTGAGTATTTGCAAATGCCTATTTTATTACAAGGTGTTAATTGTAAAGGGAATTTATCCAACATCAGCAAAACAATTCCCCTCAACATATCGATGAAGCCAGGTGCTGGCTCATTCCTTAACCAACAAAACCCATTCGACAAGGGTCCTACTTTTTCGACACTCGACTCACTGTGATCTCCCTGAGCATCAACCGAAACAGGTTTTACCTCGTCCAGCAACACCCACAAAGTGGATGAAGTCTCACCCGAGATGTTCAAGTGAGGGCCGATGGAACCAAGTTTTTGTAGTATAGAAGAGGATTAGGGAATCGTAGATTCATCAGCTTAATGACCAAAATTGTTATACCCAAATTCTGTCACCACCATGTGATAAGACCTTTGACTTGCATATTTGCCCTTAATCCCAGCACTTGGAGTGGAAACCCATGTTGTTTGTCAATCTTACATGAAAATACTCAGCACCATGCTTTCCCTACTAACCATGAGTGATACCTTGCTCACACCGCATGTATCATGTTTTCCATAAGCGGTGCCACCGCCTGTGGCCTTTTGTCCAAAAGCGTTTCTTATCCAAACCGCTCTATGATAAGAGGAGAAAACAAGTACCCTGGGTAAAATGGGAAAAAGAGAAGTTTCTCAAGGCTTCTAGATCATGAGCCTTATGTCCTCCATTGTCCCTATCATACTGGGTCATTTAAGCTTGAGATCCCCCATCATAAGATCTTAGAGGCCACCTCACCCACAAATATCTCAATCATCCCTATCCATTAAGCCTTATAAATACAAGCTCATGTTCATGGTTGTGAGGGAAAACTATAGAGGTTTTATTATGTTGTTGGATTGACCACTTGGCCCAAGCCATTTGAGATCATAGAGAGCAAGGTTGGAGCTTATGGGGATGAAAGTGTTGGTTTCATGGAGATTCATGTCGACACTAAGGCTTAATTGGTTGTAAACTTCTCCATACATCTTAATGCAAAGCTGATTTCCATCCCACATTACTGTTGTTTTGATTTTGCATGTAAATGTTGTTAGATTCCTTAGTCACTAACATGGATAAGTAGATGATGTTCTGGTAGCTTTTATGTGTTTGTATGTTTGATCTGATTGCAAGTACATAGATTCACTATCAAAGCATCATTACAGGTGTCTACGACATCCAGGGAGGGCCTTCATCCTTTGTCATTCACTCATTTGTTCTGGATCTGAACCATTCAGACCAAAGGAATAGCTTCTATCCACAGAAGGTGAAATATTCCTGCTTACAAATATGGTGACTCCACTGGGGACTAGATACATGTATCAGTTGATCTAATCTTCCTTAGTTCTTGAACTCTTGTTCGAATCTAGGCTCCATCTCCAACTCTCTTCAGTCATATTTGCCAGCTGACTCAGTGAATTTTGGTTTGAAACTTTCAGATCTATTTAAATCTGAATTATTTTGACTTGCTATGCTCTTTTTTACTATCAATTCATCAATTTTACCTTGATCTGATCTTTTTCTGACTTGATCTTTTGTTATCCTTTGTGTTTTGGATCTATTTAGGGAACCACACATGTTCTGTTGGAAATAAGCGGTGCCATCGCCTGAGTCCAATTAGCAATAAGTGGTGCCACCGCCTGAATCCAGTGAGCAAGAAATGGTTCTACCTCAAAACCGCCTATTAGCAGTTTCATCTGTGTGGTGCGAGGTAGGCACTGTTCCAGACTTTTTATTTTAATTTTTGTGTGTTTTTGGCTTACTTTTTTATGAAAATGAAGTGTATTTTTGAAAAAAAAAATGCTCCCACATGGCCGGGAGGGGCCATGAATTGTGTATTCTGTAGTTGATTTGATTCTTGTATTCTTTCTGCATTTAAAGAGAGTTTATGTTTCTTGCATTGGATTTACATTCTTTTCTTTGCTTGAAACCTCTTTCTCCTTTCTGTAGATATTATTCGTTGGAATTGGAAAATATACATTTCATTTTCATACGTAGGTTTTGGTTTGTTTTGGACTTGGAATGTGTGAGTGATCCATGTTGTTTTGATTCTTTCTTTGCTTGGGTGATTCTTATTTCCTTTTGCATGCTGATTTTTTCAGTGCTTGTCAAGAAAGATTGGTTCTTCTTTTTCTTGTCTATTTCAAAGAGAAGTTTTAGTTTTCTCTCTCTTTCACTTTATTTGCAACTTTGTTGAATGATTTTCTTCTTGTTTTGTGCATGATTGTTTGAAATTCTAGATCTTACTTTCATTGAGAAGAAACATCTATTTTCAGCTTTGCGTGCATTAGAGTTAGATTTGTTTGGAAACGTTAGTGAAATAATCTTTCCATCGAGTTTTTATGCGCCTTTTTCAAACATGAAAAGATAGGAAACATTTTTTATTTATGTTAGATGTTCTCTAGATCTCTTTTTTATTTTTTGTTGTAAATATTGTTTGGGGTGCATTGATATTTGACTTTTCATTTGAAAAGATAGAATTGCATTTGCATTTGGGTGTGCATTTTTTAGAAGAAAAGTAAATCTCTCTCCCTCTCTTAGGTAGAATTTCATTGAAGAGGAAAAATTGCATTATCATATAGATCAGTGTGCATCTTCTTTAAATTCAAGTTTTCAGTCCATGGCTCCACCTAAACACACAAGATAAAATGAACGGTAGTACTAGGTTAAAACTTTTAGCAATTTGAGTGATGAGTTAGAGACATGTTCGGGTGTCGTTAAGCGTAGGAGCTATCGTTACTCATCTACATTACATCTCGGGACTCGCGTGGTTCTTCCATATCGAATGACCTTTCACGTACCCTTGAGGTATATAGAAAGGTACTTTACGTACTTGATTGTATATATCGATTTGAGCTCCCACGTACCTTGCATATATCAGGAGACCCTCTTAGGAATCCTCAAACAATCTGAGTTATCCTATTGGCCTGTCCTGTGAGGTTCCTGACTCTTATCCACTCCTTTCACATGTTTTCTTGTTGCTTTTAGTTTGAGTAGTACCTGCTTATGCATGGTAGTTAGGGGGTTGTTAGAGAGTTTAGAGATGGCATCCCAAGAGGTCCCTTTCCAAGGTGTACCTTTTGTATTCCCTCCAAGTGAAGGTATTGGTCCTCCCTTTATTGCCACTCTAAATCTTCCTGGATTAACAATAGGATTACCGGTCTGACTGTTCAATCCGATAATTCCTGTTACACCTAATGTCTCAAATGTCACCTTTCCTCTGAGAGAAGATTGACCTCAACCTAATCCCTCTCCTTCTTCGTCAGTTGTTGCTTCATCCCTTTCTTCTTCTTCGCTTGACCAAATATCTATGGTTAGTAGTAATGTGGATAAGAAGAAGAAGAAAGGGAAGGGTAAAAAGAAGAAGGATAAGAAAGAAAAAAATCAACAACTATCTACTCTTGATGGTGCTCATTCTAAGAGAACACTCGAAAAACCCAAGTTCCCTTGTATGCTTTGCAAGGGGGACCACCTTCTTAAGGAGTGTCCCGGTCTCTCCCATGTACAAGAAGAGTGGTGTAAAAGGACCAAACCATCTTTGTCATCAACCTCTGATCATCATGTTGATGATACTCCCTCAACCAGTGACCCATTGGTAAAAGGTCGTAAGGGTAAAGTATTGTATCCTTGTTTGATATGCAAGGCTATGCATCGTACTTTTCTTTGTCCAAGCATGGATGAAGCTTCACGTTGGTTGGAAAATATTATTGATCATCAACAGGTGATTCCAACAAGTGATATTAAGTTATCCCTCGATCCCCCACTGGTTGACCAAGTGGTCGATTCATATTTATCTAGGGTTTATCACACTCTTCCTTTGGAGAGTGAAGTTAAAGTGGTCGAGTCGGTGTCATTTCCACCCGATGCCACTCTTTCATCAGATAGTGTTAAGACTGAAGTAGTCTCTTTGACCAAATATTTTTCTTGTTCTTCTCTTCTAGTAGAGAATGAACTAAATCCTGCTGAATTTTTTATGCTTCATTCTGATTGTTCTCGACAAGAGGAAATTTTGTTTGTTTCGACATAACCCTCTCTGAGTAGTGAGGTTATTTCCTTTGACTGGAGTAACCTAATAGAGTCTCATCTTCATTTGAGTGTTCCTTTCCAGATAGTTGTGAATGTTACTGCTAGGTGGATACTTCGCACTATTGTTGACGAAGGGGATTCTGTTAGTATTCTATCCTCAACTACTTGGCAAGATTTAGGTTCTCCTTAGCTTGTGCTAGCCACTGATCAGATATTGGCTTTTAATCGATGGCCTACCTCACCTTTAGGGACCCTTCCTTATTTTCCTATTACATTAGGAGGGAAAACTATTTGCATTGATGTTATGGTGGTCCAAGGTCCTTTAGATTTCAATATGCTCCTTGGACATGGTTATGTTTATGCCATGAAGGCTGTTGTTTCCACACTCTTGAAAGTTATCCATTTTCCCCATGATGGGAATATTGTGACCATTTATTAGCTTTCCTTTGTTACACCTAACCATCGCATTACTCCTAGTAATCAGAATACCCTGAAAGTGTCGCATGTTCTTGTGGTTCCTTCCCATTCTCCTAGTTAGCTTCTTCCCATCATAGGTAAAATGGGGGGCATGGATCTAATCTGTGAACATCATAATGGATTTAAGTTGCTAGCTTCTTATGTATGGGGAAACCTACCAAATTATGGATATCATGTTCGGTAGGAACGGTTTCATGAGCAAAGTTCCCCTTCTGTGTCAAACTCGTTAAAAAATGAAACAGATGCCTATGAGCAAAGTTCCCATTCTATGTCAATCTCATTAAAAAATGAAATGGATCTCCTCAAGCATAGTTTACTTTTTGGTTTAAATCTTACATAAAAATTAAACCATTCCTGAGCATAGTTCATTTTCTATTTCAATCTTGTTAAAAAATGAAGTATGTGTCCTTAAGCATAGTTTAGCTTTTGGTTTCAATCTTGCATAAAAATGAAACCATGTTCCAAGAAAAAGTTACCTTCTATTTCAATCTTGTGTAAAAATGAAACAGATCCCTTTCCCTTGATTCAAGTCTTCCCTTTAGTGTTAGAACTTAAACCTTCTTTTCACCTGCATGATTCTCATTCTTCCTACCCCCCTGGTAAAACATTTTCACATTAGTAACCAGGCTTTTAGGTTGGGTATGGAAGAAGAATCGTTAGACGAAACGAAGCTTGGGGGGCATGTCGAGCCCCTAGAAACCATGCTAGGGGTAACCTTCGCTAGCAATCATGATGGGGGAAATATTCCAACCTATGTATGTCATGTTAATGGGATTTTTCAAGCATAGTTTACCCATTGGTTTCGATCTTGCATAAAAATGAAACCAATATTCAAGCATTCTTTCAATTGATCTTCAAGCTCGTTAAAAACAGTAATATGGTGATGAGCTTACTTTTCATTTTTCGTGCTCTGGTTAGAAAAGTGGTTTGAGCTTAGTTTATTACTTTTTCATGCTCTGGATTCAAACATGAAAAAGGATAATGGAGTCCTCTTTAAACTCTTTTCAAGCTCCTTAAATATGAACAGATCACCAAGCGATCTTGTCTTCCTCATGCTCGTTAAATCATTTGAAGAGTCATTTCTCTGACAGTAGGCTATCTCTTTTTTGGTTTGGATGTACTATTTACGAAAAAGGAACACTCCAGCCAATCATGACTGGAAGAGTTCTCTAAGGTATTATTTTATATTTTTTCAGGCCTTAGGGACTAAATCATATGAAAAAGGACCTTTTGGAGTCTTCTTTCGTAATCATTCAAACTCTCTAAACATGAATGATACCGAGTTTTCTTTCATTGGACTCGTTAAATTAAACATTGAGAGACCCATTTTGGGAATGAACCCCTCCTCTCTTAGGTTCGTAAAACATATGAGTTTGGACTTGTTTTCAGACGAGCTATACTGAGTGTTTGTTACTCTCTTTGAACTCGTAAAACCGAAAAGAGGCACTCATCAATCATGATGGGGAAAATGGGAAGGGAATCATTTTGTAAATAAATGGCAGTAGTTTTTCATTATCTTTGAACATGGAACTTATCTGCATATCATGTTATTCAATTGGGTATTCAGCCGATCTCTGTGACGATCCACTTTCATGAGTCATGCAAGTCCTTTAAGTATTTCAAAATAATGCATTTTCCACTATCACATCGTGAGTTTGTCTCGTTCATTCATGCTACCAAGTATTTTGTCGTGCCACCCAATGTTCAAAGGGAAATTGAAGAATTGTTTCCTCTGCAATCATATTAGTCTTTGTGTCAGTACTTTTGAGTCAGTCCTATGGCTACTACATTCACATCATTCCAGAACTATATTCTGAGTTTCGTGTCGTCGATGTGGAACTCATCATGGCCCTCCTTCGACGAGACAATTCTTGTTGACATCATCTCTGTGGAAATTGAACCCAGTGTTAGAACAATTACACTCACAACAATTTCCAATTACACATGAAAATTACTCACAAAGGAGACTGAATAATAGAGCAGAACACTAATCTGTATTGAATAAGTGTACAATAGACAACCCTATGAAGTCATAGGCTGCCACAATAAATAATTACATGAGGGATTTGAATGCATGAAGATGCCATTCGAATCTAGTCAAAAGCAGGCTTACTAAATCTAAGCAAATCCCCCATAGGTGCATAAAGCAGTTTCCAAAACTGTCTAGGATCTCACGAATTGGAAAAATCAATTAGGTAAGCTAATAGTGGATGGAAGGACAACTCATACATGCTTTTCATAGGAGAAAAGAGTTGAGGATGTGGAGGACAAAAAACAAGTTAACTTCACCTAGTCAAACTTTCCCAATTTCCTTAAAACACTGAAAAAGCAGGCAATAAAGCAGAAAAAGTAAACATGCACTAGGGAGGCCAAGAATAAAGAAGATTTGATTCCAGGAGGTTTCCCAAGCACTCCATGACTTAAAATTAGCAATTTTGACCACTATGGATGTGTAGATGACAACTTGCATAAGGTGGAATATGGAAACTAGGCAAATAAGACAAAAATGGATTACATTAGAGGAAATTTCAACTCAAAATGGGCCTCCTAAAATGAACTAATAAAATAATAGTTAAAATAATAAAATAATATTTATTAATTTTGGTGGAAGAAAAGAAAAAAACTATTTTTTTTGTTTGTATTTTTGACATATCTCCCTGTGTTTTCACTCAAATTTTGATCGAGAGATCTCGTTGGATGCGGAATTAAATTCTACATCCAACGAGTACCCACTCGACATACTTTTGATGGACCCCGCTACCCCAAAAATAAGAAATACCTGAAAAAATGAAATGATGATGTCATCATTTTGTTTTTCAGGTATTTCTTGTTTTTGGGGTGGCAGGGTCCCTCAAAAGTATGCCAAGTGGGTACTCGTTGGATGCGGAATTTAATTCTGCATCCAACGAGCTCTCCCGATCGAAATTTGAGTAAAAACACAAAGAGATATGTCAAAAATACAAACAAAAAAAAGTAGTTTTTTTTATGATACCTATCCCCAAATTTATATTAAAAAAGTGTTTAAGACCTATACAGTATTTCAAATTTAAAGAAATTTCATTGGATAGCACATGATGACATGGAATTTGAATAAAAGTTAAAAGGCCCATTTTGAGTTGAAATTTCCTCTAATGATTAATGTCTAAGGTAGCTAACTATGGGTTGATTATTCTAACATCCCCCCTTAAGCCTGACTTATGAGTAATAGATCAGAAAATTATAGGTCCTAGCAACAAGGCTTAGTCACCCTTTACATACTGCATGTCCATTTAACCAAGGAAAGAGGCAAAAACCCAGTGGGAAAATCCTCCCTTAAACATGGACTGTAAAACAAAATTTGGAAATATTGTCATCACTCATGCTTCACAGCATGATCAGCAATCCCCAGTAGTGATTTGATAGTGCTGAATGTCTTCTCACAAAAAACTTTGGTGAAGATATCAGCTACTTGTTCTGAAGATGAACATAAGAGTAGGTGAATGGTACCATCATGCACAAGCTGTCTGATGTAGTGCATATGGATCTCAATGTGTTTGGTTCTCTGCTTCTAAACTGGATCATTACAGATTCGAATGGTACTCTGATTATCATAGTAGATAGTAGTTGAGTATTCTAATTCGAAGCCACACTCTCCAAGTAACCCATGCAACCATAAACATTGAGTTGCTGCATTTACAACTCCTCTGTACTCTGCTTCTGTAGATGAGAGTGCAATGGCACTCTGTTTCTTTCTTGACCAGCTGATTGGCCCTTTTGCAAGCATGAACACATATCCTGATGTTGACTTTCTGTGTTGTCACCTACCCAATCACTGTCAGTAAACCCAATCAAATCAAGATCATATTTAGCTTTATAGAAGATCCCATGTGTCCTTGTTCCTTGAACAAAGTTAAGGATCCTTTTGGCTGCTTTCCAATGGATCTCATGAGGCTGATCCATGTATCTAGAAGCCACACTTAGAGCATAAGAAATATCAGGTCTAGTATGTGTAAGATACAACAAACATCCAATCAATTGCCTATACAATGTATTGTTTACCATATGTGAAGAATCAGCTCCTGAAAGGAAAGGAGTCTTGCTTGGCTTGCAATCCTTCATTTTGAATTTGTTCAGCAAATACAAGGCATACTTGGACTGGTGCACCTTGATTCCATCTTTGGTTTGAGCAATATCAAGCCCCAAGAATTGGCTCAATAGCCCCAAATCTGTCATGTAGAAGGCATGGTTCATTGCATCCTTCAAGGAAGCAATTTCATCCTTTGAGCTTCCTATAATGAGAAGGTCATCAACATATAAAATAATGATCATTAATGAACCATTAATCAGCTTTAAATAGACATTTGGATCTGATTTGCATCGAACAAAATTCAGTGATAGCAGAAAGCTATCAATCTTGGTATACCAAGCCCTGGGGGCTTGCTTAATCCCATACAATGACTTCTTTAGCATGCAAACAAGAGATGGGTTAGTAGCAAATCCTTGGGGCTGCTGCATGTATATATATTTAGTGAGATCTCCATTTAGGAAAGCACACTTCACATCCATGTGATGTACTTCCCATTGCTTTGAAGCTGCAATGGCTAAGGCTAGCCTGATGGAGTCCATCTTTGCCACTAGTGCAAAGGTCTCATTGTAGTCTATGCCATGAAACTATGAGTATCCCTTGGATACCAATATGGCCTTGTACTTAAGAGGTGATCCATCATCAGCAAATTTGGTCTTGTACACCCACTTACACTGAACTAGCTTCCTCCCTAGGGGAAGATCAACCAACTCCCAAGTGTTGCTCTTCTGGAGTGAGCTGAACTATTCCTTCATGGATGCTTGCCATATTGGATCTTATGCTGCATCTTCATATGTCTGAGGATCTGATTCAACCATCAGATATCATTTCTCAGCAAACATAGGATCTTTCATGCATAGAGCACTCTCAAATTGAGATCTAGTCCTCCTGAGGTCATTAGGATTTCCAGCTAGTTCTCCAGCTGCATGAATGGTCTTGGCTGCCCATTTTGGCCTTGTAGGGATGTTAGGATATGAAATAAAATCATCATTATCAGACATATCAGAATTATCATGTTCAACTATCTCTTCACTTACATTCAGAGGATCTGGTGGTGAAGAGGATTCTCCAACTTCCACTGCTGCCAGGGGTTCTTATTGAAACTGAACACACCTTTCAATGAAGGATTTGTTTGTGCTCAAATTGATCAGCTTGTAACCTTTTTAATATTCAAAGTACCCAACAAATAAACACTCTTGGATTTGGGGCTGTAAAGCCTTTCTATTTTCTGTTGGAATTCTAGCCCAAGCCCTTGAGCCAAAAATCCTGAAATGGGTCACATCTGGCTTGTGCCCACTCCATGCTTCAAAAGGATTCAAACCATCAAGATGTTTATGAGGCACCCTATTATGGATATAGGATGCACAGTTTATAGCTTCGTCCCAGTACTTTGGTGGAAAAGTCTTAGCCTCCATCATGCAGGTTGCCATCTCTTTCAGTGATCTGTTCTTCCTCTCAGCAACACCATTCTGCTGTGGTGTGTAAGGGATAGAATGATGTATCCGAATACCTACATCTACACAATATTGAATAAACTCAAAATTGACATAATCACCACCATTGTCAGATCTGAGGACCTGGAGTTTCCTTCCAGACTGGTTTTCAACCAAAGCCTGAAAGACTTTGAAGAGGCCAAAAACTTCAGACTTGTGTTTCAAGAAGTGAACCCAGCAATACCTGGAAAAGTCATCTATGAAAGTCAATGCATATTTTTCCTGAATCATTGACATATGAGGGAATGGGACAGCAACATCACTTTGGATCAACTCAAGAGGTGCAGAGGTTCTCTCATGACTAGCTCTCTCAAATTTATGCTCTGGGTGTTTTCCTAGGATGCAACCTTGACAGACTCCTTTGGAAAACTTAATTTTTGGTAACCCTATGACCATTTATTTTTCACTAATATCAGAAAGATACTTGTAATTTAGGTGGCCAAATATTTCATGCCAAAGCTTGCTTTCCTCATTAGCATTAATCAGAAGAGCATAGGGGTTTGAGTAGGGTAGGAAGTGTGAGAACATGTATACCTTCGAAGTATGATTTGCAACTCCTTTTGCAATGACTTTACCACTTGAGATCTCTGTGATATCAAATTCATTAGGGGAGAATATGACCTTCTTTGGAGACCCTGTGTGGGTCATCTGATACACTGATAAGAGGTTAGAGGAAAGACCTGGAACATACAACACATTTCTGAACTTACCATGGTAAAGATCAATCCTCCCTTTGCCCAAACTTTCAGTGAGAGATTCATCTCTCAATACTATTGGTGGACCTTTCGACATGTCAAGTGAGGTGAATGCCTCCTTGGTCGAAACCATATTTCTTGAAGCTCCAGAATCAATGATGAAACTAGGTGAGCTTGATGTGCCAGCAACCAATGCATGAACTCTCTCTCTGTCTTCTGAACTTCATCCTCCTTCCCTCTTCTTTGAGATGTCTGGAAGGGATATGCCTTTCTTCTCCAGGAGTTGGGTCAACATGTCTATTTTCTTCTTCATGTAGGAGCTCTCAGAATGATTTCCCTTACTGCAGTATGTCACTTGCTCATTTCTCCTTTGTTCTTCTTCTTCTAGTAGTTCTTCTTGGAACCTTGAGGCTCCTCCAAAGACTTGTTCTTGTCTCTCTTTTGCTCAGGTGTATTTTTATCTTTCTTCTTTCTTTTTGAATCCACCCTCGAATATCTAGCAACCAGAGCTTGGTCTTTGGATGGTTTGATGGTGCCCATCATCACCAATTTATCTTGTTCTTGTGTGAGAGATTCCATGAAATCTGCAAGGCTAGGCATTTTCCAGGCTCGAGCTGTCAAATTTGTGGCATAGAAGGTCAAAACAAACACTGAATAATCAGGTCCAAGATTTGAGAGTATGGCCAATACCAGCTGATCATCCTTATTTTTTATCCCACATTGTTTTAGCTGCAAAACAAATGCTTTAAACTTGGAAAAATAGAGTTGCAGGGATTCAAAGCTATTGGGACTCAGGGAGATCAATTCATTTTCAATTTGATGTCCCCTCATCTCATCTATATTTCCAAAAATATCATCAAGCTTCTTCCATACTTCATTCGGTGATGTCAATCCATCAAGATGGAAAAGGAGGTCTCTGGATATGCTCAGACACAGGAGACCATAGGCCTCATCCCTCTTGTTGTGCCATTTTATCTTCCTGCAGCTGCATTGGGCTCTTCTTCTGTTGGAATAGTCACTCTATAGAGGCATTTCACTCTCAACAGTATCTTCATCTCTACTTTTCATTCAAATAAATTAAATGGAGTCAAGATGATCTTCTGAGATTGATCCATAGCTCAGAAATTGTCCCGTCAGTCAGCAGAATGCTCCCAATCAATGATGTCAAACCTACAAAACAAATTGGAAGGAGAGAAATTGATACACAAATGCTGTGATACCATGTGGAAATTGAATACAGTGTTAGAACAATTACACTCACAACAATTGCCAATTACACATGCAAATTACTCACAAAGGAGACTGAATAATAGAGCAGAACACTAATTTGTAATGAATAAGTGTAAAATAGCCAACCCTGTGAATTCATAGGCTAAAAAAATAAATAATTACATGAGGGATTCAAATGCATGAAGATTCCATTCGAATCTAGTCAAAAGCAGGATTACTAAATCTAAGCAAATCCCCCATAGGTGCATAAAGCAGTTTCCAAAACTGTCTAGGAGCTCACAAATTGGAAAAATAAATTAGGCAAGCTAATAGTGGATGGAAGAACAAATCATACATGCTTTTCATAGGAGAAAAGAGTGGAGGATGTGGAGGACAAAAAACAAGTTAACTTCAACTAGTCAAACTTTTCCAATTGCCTTAAAACACTGAAAAAGCAGGCAATAAAGTAGAAAAAGCAGACATGTGCTAGGGAGGCCAGGAATAAAGAAGATTTGATTCCAAGAGGTTTCCCAAGTGCTCCATGACTCAAAATTAGCAAGTTTGACCACTATGGATGTGTAGATGACAACTTGCATAAGGTGGAATATGGAAACTAGGCAAATCATGACAAAAATGGATTAATTAATGTCTAAGGTAGCTAACTATGGGTTGACTATTCTAAAAATCTCATCATCTAGGAAATAGTCTTAGAAACAAAAACTTATTACCTTGAGATCTGTATGCCTTAATGACAGATTCTCTTGCTCTCAACATAGGTTCACATCATTGACCTTTGATCAATAGAATAGACTGGGTGTTTGACATCAGGACATCTATTCAAACTCAGTAGATTATACTAGGGTACCTTGGGAATCGTTGACATCAATGGAGATATCCCTCGCACTTGTTAATGGTTCACATCATTGGCTAGTAATCAAGTGGTTTCTACCATGTTCGACTTCAGATCATTGTAATCACATGGATAGAATCATACTTTGTGGAAGACGAGATGAAGACCCTGGGTATTTGTTTAAATCTCTCATTTCTTTTCCCTAGGTTTCGATGGAGTTTTGTATATCTAGCATGGATCCACATTTGTATGGTCATGGCTATGCTCAAATTTTTATCTATATGGCATAGATCTACACTTTATGTCTGGTAGCTAAGTCCAAGTTTGACTCCTCTATCACATGGATCTATGTTGTATTCTAGTAGCCATGCTTGTTTATTCCTCCCATGGATCTGCCTTATATTGGTCTACAACCATGGGTTGGTTACTTGTGTCTATGAGTCAAAACTACTGATGTATTATAGATTCCTACTTGACGACATGCTCCGATCGAGCTGAAATTTTCACCTCGAAGTGGCAACTTGTTCTCTCAAAGCTCTTGTTTATCATATCCCTCTAAGACTCATGCTTTGGGGGGAATCCTGTTATACCCAAATTCTGTCACCAGCATGTGATAAGACCTTTGACTTGCATATTTTCCCTTAATCCCAGCACTTGGAGTGGAAACCCATGTTGTTTGTCAATCTTACATGAAAATACTTAGCACCGCACTTTCCCTATTAACCATTAGTGGTACCTTTCTCGCACCACCTGTATTCTATTTTCCATAAGTGGTGCCACTGCCTATGGCCTTTTGTCCATAAGCGTTTCTTATCCAAATTGCTCTATCATAAGAGGAGAAAAGAGGTACCCTGGGTAAAATGGGAAAAAGAGAAGTTTCTCGAGGTTTCTAGATCATGAGCCTCGTGTCCTCCCTTATCCCTATCATAGTGGGTCAGTTGAGCTCAAGATCCCCCATCATAGGATCTTAGAGGCCACCTCACCCACAAATATCTCAACCATCCCTATCCATTGAGCCTTATAAATACAAGCTCATATCCATGGCTAAGAGGGAGAACTATAGAGGTACTGTTATGTTGTTGGATTGACCACTTAGCCCAAGCCATTTGAGAGCATAGAGAGAAAGGTTGGAGCTTATGGGGATATTAGTGGTGGTTTCCTGGAGATGCATATCGACACTAAGGCTTAATTGGTTGTAAAATTCTCCATACATCTTAATGCAAAGCTCATTTTCGTCCCACATTACTGTTGTTTTGATTTCACATGTAAATGTTGTTAGATTCCTTAGTCACTAACATGGATAAGTAGATGATGTTCTAGTAGCTTTGACGTGTTTGTATGTTTGATCTTATTGCAGGTACATAGGTTCACTATCGAAGCAACATTCCAAGTGTCTACGACATCCAGGGAGGATCTTCATCCTTTGTTGTTCACTCATTTGTTCTGGATATGAACCATTCAGACTAGAGGAATAGCTTCTGTCCACAGAAGGTGAAATATTCCTGCTTACAAGATCAGATCAACAGAGTCATTCATATTTATGCATCATTCATTCATAAATGTAACAAATATATCAATGCAAAACATATATAAAATATGACACTATTTATAAACAGTAAACATCGCATCATTGATCCATAATTCAGATTCACTTAGCATTCATCATCGAATTTGCAGGAACAAAAAGATAGAAAAAGATAAAAGAAGATAACAACAATTCAGGTCAACATCCTTCTTATCATATTACCTCTATGTAATAAACCATAGATAAAAAGAGATAACAATTCATCTCCAGACTAATTCCTGTTACACCAAAATCTTGTACCCTTGATCCATGTGTTATCCCTATGCCTAATCCCTAAATTTTTCTTTGCTAAAATGGATTGATATTGAGGTTGTTTTTTCCTTTTTTCCTTCTTTAGGAAGGCCCATGCTCTTCCCCTTAATTATTAGTGTACCAATGGTTCTCTTACCCTTAATTCTAGGTGTGCTAGTGCTGGCGCTCTGTCTCCCACTGCTAGGTGCACCAACGGTGCTCTTTCCCTTCAAGGAAGGTGCGTCGGTGGTGTTTTGAGGGAAAAAATGGAGCTTCGAGACCCTTCTAAAAGGTGGATGAGGTGGAGGTCTATCCCTATCATCTAGGTGAGGTGACATTCAGTTCCTAACCTATGTGGAATATCCCTTAGAACCCTCCTCCTAATCCTCAACCTACTCTATCCCTTTAGCCTTATAAATTAAACCCTCTCTCTATTGTGAAGAGAGGAAGGACTATGGTACTCTTATGCTGGTGGAATTTATAGGTGATCCCTATCATGATTTGGAGGCTTTGTCTTGGATTTTTGGATGGAAGGTTGCAGCATTAAGGCTTGGTTGTGACATTCCTACCTCTTTGTAATTTTATGTATCTCCTTGATTACATTAACACAAATCTCTTTCCATAAATGTTATTGTGTTAATAATGTTTAGATCTTTCTTCCTTAACTGTTAGCTTAGATCAATTCATGTTTGGATATGCATGTGCTATTTTCTTGTTTCCACTTTCTCTACAGGGTTTTGCAGCTGAAGATCTGAATATTCTGGAGCTTGGATCAACAAAGAGAGAAGAGGATTTGCATATTTCAGGTAGGTGATCTATCCATTGAATTGCATTTCTATTTGATCTAGGAAAGTAGATTGTATTTTGTATTTGATTTGTTCTAGATCCGCTTGGAATAGGGATATCTAGCTTGATTCCAATTGAGTATATTTATCTGATAACAAATTTGGTGACTCCACTAGGGACTTATATAGATCTAATTTCTTTTGTTTTTGATTTCATGTCTCTTTATCAATCCTTTTTTTAGCCTCTAGAGACCCTCCCTCCTTTAGATTTTGTCTTTGAATACTATATTGCATCCTCTTGATTCTCTTTGGATCACTGTTAGACATTTTTCCCTTATCCCATAGGAAATATGGCTTTTACGTTTTGTTTCTCCACCAAAACACCTAGGTTGTGTAGACAGAGCATCGCTGGTCTGATTTTTTAGTTTCATAAGTGTTGGCTCATAGGCGCTCTTTTCCTTAGGAGATAGTGTGTTTTTGGTGCTCTTATGTAGTATTGTAGGTGCACCTACCCCTCATAGGTTCTATTTTGCAGTGTTGTAGATGCGCCTACCCCTCATAGGTGCTCTAGCGCAGTATAGGAAGGTGCACCGACCCTTTGAAACTCTGATTTTAGCCTGATTTTCCTTCATTTTTTGGGTTTTGGTTTGATGGAGTGTGGTTTTTGGACTGAATGTGATAGTCATACACCCTCTAGACCCAACATTACCTCTATTTGGAGTTGATTTTGGGATTATTTACTAGTCAATTCAATGATTTGGTTGTGGTAGGAAATTTCAATCCTCCACCTATTAGTTCTTCCTTGCCATTTCTAGATCTCTTCAGATATGTTTGGTAGTGAGATCTTATCTCCAAACCCTTCCTCCCCTCAGTCATTGAGTTTTGGTTGCATTTTCGTTGTTTTGGAACAATTATTGATTGTTTTGGAGTTGTTTGGGTGCTTGTCATATTGCTTTTGATTTTTGAATAAATGGAGTTGTTAGCTGGAATATTTCACCTCCTGCGGATAGTAAGGTGTTCCACTGATTTGAATGGTTTATATCTAGAATAGATGAAGGACAGAGGTTGAAGACTCTCCCTGGACACTGTAGATACCTGGAATGTGATGCTTCGATAGTAACCCTGTGTACCTGGAATAATATTAAACATGAAAACACATCGAAAATGCCAAAAAATAATCTACTGATCCATGTTAGTGACTAAGGAATCTAACAACATACATGTGAAATCGAACAACAACAATAATGTGGGACAGAAATCAACTTGCATTAAGATAAAAATATGGAGAAGTTTACAACCAAGCCTTAGTGTTGACATGCATATCCATGAAACCAAGCACTCTCATCCTCATAAGCTCTGACTCTATCTTTCTATGCTCTCTAATGACTTGGGCCAAGTAATCAATCCAACAACAAAACAATACCTTAAGAGTTACCCCCTCAACCATGGATATGAGCTTGTATTTATAAGGCTCAATGCATAGGGATGGTTGAGAGATTAGTGATGAGGTGGCCTCTAGGATCCTAGGATGAGGGATCTCAAGCTCAACTGACCCACAATGATAGGGATAAGGGAGGACACAAGGCTTATCATCTAGAAGCCTCGAGAAACTTCTCTTTTTCTCTTTTTACCCAGGGTACCGCGTTTCTCCTTCAATGAAAGAGCGATTCTTGTAAGAAATGATTATGGACTAAGGGCCATAAGTGGTGGCACTGCTTGTGTACAATAAGGGATAGGCAGTGTGAACAACGTACCGCTCCTAGACAACAGGGAAAGCACGATGTTGGAAATTTTCATGAAAGATTGATAATTAGCATGGATTTCCACTCCAAGAGCTGGGATTCAGGGCAAGTAGGTATGTGAAGAGTCTTATCACATGATGGTGACATGATTTTGGTATAACAAGATACCCCCCAAAGCATGAGTCTTAGAGGGATATGATAAATGAGAGCTTTGAGAGAACAAGTCGTTGCTACGAGGTGAAAGTGTCGGCTCAATCGAAGCATGTTGTCAAGTAGGCATCTATAGTACATCAGTATGTTGAATCATAGACACAAGTAACCAAACTCATGGCTGCAGACTAATACAAGGCAGATCCATGAGAGGAATAAACAAGCATGGATATTAGAATATAGCACGGATCCATGTGATAAAGGACTCAAACTTGGACATAGCTACTAGACATACAATGTATATCTATGTCATACAGATGCATATTTGAGCATAGCCTCGACCATACAAATGTGGATCCATGCTATATATACAAAACTCCATCACAACCTAAGGAAAAGCAATGAGTGCTTTAAACAAATACCCAGGGTCTTCGTCTTGTCTTCCACAAAGTACGATTCTATCCATGTGATTACAATGATCTAAAGTCGAACATGGTAGAAACCACTTGATTACCGACCAATGATGTGAACTGTTAAAAAGTGTGAGGGAGATCACCATTGATGTCAATAATTCCCAAGGTAGCCTAGTACAATCTATTGAGTGTGAATAGATGTCCTGATGTCGAACACCCAATCAATTCTATCGATCAAAGGTCAATGATGTGAACCTATGTCGAGAGTGAGAGAATCTGCCATTAAGGCATACAAATATCAAGGTACCAAATATTGTTTCTAAGACTATTTCCCAGATGATGAGCCGTTGTTGACGGGAAAAGTCTCATCGAAGGAGGGCCATGATGAGTCCCACATCGATGACACGAAACTCGGAACATAGTTCTGGAATTATGTGAATGTAGCAACCATATGACTGACTCAAAGATACTGACACAAAGACTATGTGGATTGCAGAGGTAAAACTTCTTCAAATCCCCCTTTGAACATCAGGTGGCACGACAAAAATACTTGGCAGCATGACTTAACGGGACAGACACACAATGCGATAGTGGACAATGCATTCTTTTTAAAGACTCAAAGGATTGACATGACTCATGAAAGTGGATCATCATGGAGATCAGCTGAATACCCAATTGACCGACATGATGTGCAGACAAGTGCCATGTTCAAAGGTAACAACAAACAACTACCATTATTTGCAAAATTATTCCCTTCCCATTTCCCCCATCATGATCGATGAGTTCCTCTTTTTGGTTTTACGAGTTTAAAGAGGGTAACAAACACTCGATATAGCTTATCGGAATACAAGTCCAGACTCATATGTTTTATGAACCTGAGAGAGGAGGGGTTCATTCCCAAAATGGGTCTCTCAATGTTTAATTTAATGAGTCCACTGAAAGAAAACTTGGTATCATTCATGTTTAGAGAGTCTGAACGAATACGGAAGAAGACTCCAAAAGGGGTCCTTTTTCATATGATTTAGTCTCTAATGCCTGAAAAAGTGTAAAATCATACCTTAGAGAAATCTTCCAGTCATGATTGGATAGAGTGTGCCTTTTTTGTAAGCAGTCCTATCCGAACTGAAAAATAGATAACCTATCGTCGGACGGACGACTCTTCAAATAATTTAATGAGCATGACGAAGACAAGATCACTCGACAATCTTTTCATATTTAGGGAGCCTGAAAAGAGTTTAAAGAGAACTCCATGAGGTTTCTTTACACAATGTCATATTTTACGAGCCTGGAAAGAATCAGAAATGGACTCGATGACCTTTTGGTGTTTAAGGAGCCTGGAAAAGAGCTGAAAAGAAGACTCCATAACGCTTTTTTACACAATGTCAATTGTTTATGAGCCTGGAAAGAAACTGAAATGGACTCAGACCTTTGATACTAGGTTTTTAAAGAGCATGACCAAAGTGTCATAATGAACGTTCATTGACCTTTTCCATTTTATGAAAGTGCGAAAAAGCCATAAACAAACTTTCAAAGCTTCTTACTGTAATTCTCTTATCCTGCAATCGACTCTGAAACAAGTGTTAAATGCATTGATAGTTAGCATTAATGGATTACGACAGACAAACTTTGACTAAAACATGATTTTATATCAAAACTATAGTATGTCAGACCCAAAAATGCCTATATAAGTCACGTAAATACTAAAAATCAAATCATTTCACTATTTACCTATAGCAGAGAGCACTTGGAGCATTTTCTTAGCCAGATCTTCAGCAGCTGATACCGGGAGTTTCTCGGTTGTCCATTTTTAGCATCGTCAGTTGCAGGTAATAGATAATGCCCTATTATTTCATTTCATAGTGTTTATTTTGAGTTTTGGTGCAGTTTTGGGATCATATTGCAAGCCCTAAGACCTTAAAAGCAGGCACCACAGCTACCCCTTGTGTGATACGCGGTACCACCTGAGAACCGCGCCTATAACATAGTAGATAGGCGGTGCTAGCCATGGAGAACTTAAAATAATAGTATGGGAAATATAAAGTCATTCCTTTGATTTTTAATGATTAGGGATGATTATAATGCATGCCATTATTGTTTTTGGCATGTCTAGGTTGTTCAAAACATGGTGATATGGAAAGAAAGAACACATGACAATGAGGATGCTTTTGTTGAGAGAAATGTGGGTTCTATTGCCGCATTATGGGATTGGGCTCCTGAATTTCTTCCAGACCCCAAGCATGGTGTCACATGAGCGGTTACTGGATCATATACTACAGATGTGGAATCCAGAGCAGCAGTACTTCGAGGTGGGGGCCATATTCTTATAGTGGAAGTAGAGGACATCTACTTCTTGACTGGCCTCTTGAGACGGGGTGCCCCATATCACTGACAGGATCCCGTGGAGGGGATATTACCACTCGAGAGATTATAGATAGTCATTGTGCTCCAGGGACAGGAACATCGGGGAAGAAGATCCCCATCATAGCAGTGATGGATAGGCCCCTATGGACCGTATTCTTTACTATGTAGAGGGTGGCCAGGTGTCAAGGTGTGCACTAGGATTCTAGGGCACACATGCTATATGCCATAGAGGCCATGGCACCCACGGTGTTGAACTGGGTGGAATCCATGCTTCCAATCTTCAAATATCAACTGACTAAGTGTTGGCAGGGAGAGGTAAAGCAATTTGGCTTTGGTTCCATTTTAGCCTGCTTCTTCTTCTAGCGGGTTCCACATATGAGACCTCAAGTGGTATTCTATATTCTAAGAGCATGGGACCCCCGTATTCTGAGGTGGGTCCAGGTCATGGCTCGCAAAGGAGTAGGTAGGGGAAGGGTGAAGTTTCGTGATCCATTCTTCAGATGGCTCCAAGATCAGATCCTCGTGGTTGAGGATTATGCTTACGCAGGTATGAAATTTATCGGAGATACTGACCTACCATTCTCACCTGGCAGATAGTGGGGTGACATCATTAAGAAGCAAGAAACCATAAAATGGATTAAATGTTTTTATGTTTTTTAATGTTTTATATTTTTTATGCTAAGTAATGAGACCTGTATATTCTCATGCAGATGTTGGAGCGGCGCGACCTGGAGGAGCATCTCCATTGGATAGGTGAGCTGGAGCCTGTTTCATACCACAAGGTGATGATATCACCGAGGAGCTAAAGGAAAACTTGGAGAGGTTGACCTTGGATATCCCAGATGCTGACATTGATGACCTCTCGATGAGATATCAGAGATCCATAGTGGGAGTACCGGGTCAATTCAGAAGGCTACTATGTAGAGTAGCTCGAGTAGTGATGTGCTATCACGAGCACCACTAGTGTATGAGAGATGTATTGAAAGCTGAAAGCTTCAGGATTTTGTATGATGATTTTGCCTAAAATCCTGCATGCTTCAGATGAGGTCTCGGGACCTATTTTTTGTAAACTTTTTCGTATATATATATATATATAGACTTTTACATGGTGTTTATATGTTTCAAATGGAAAATTCATTTTCTATGAGTTTTATGTGTCTTTGAATGTTTATTTACAATGTACCATGTTTTATTTTGACGTCATGAATAGGCAATATGCCAATCTAGGATGTAATTAGCTAATGAGACAACAACTACATTATGTTCCCTAGGTATAAGCCTATAAGTAACGGTTTCAAATGATCTTTCTGGAAAACATACTCTCCAGAAGAGTGGGAGGAGCACTGGGTTTCTAATGGTGTAAACATGGTTTAAATGGAAAACCACGAGTTGTGAGTTCATCAAGACTACTAGATCATGAACATCCTGGGAGGCAGATTCAGTTAGAAGACAGATGACTGCTTCATACTCGGTGATGTTATTAGTAGCGGAACCTATACAAACTGATTCTGAACTGACCAAATATTCAGCTGGGGAGTAGAGGACCCAAGTAGCTGAGGCAAGATTTAAGGTGTGGTAGAAAGCACCATCAACGAAGTTGTAGAAAGCCATCTGCATGACCAAAACATGGTATAAATAGATGCAGACACTAATCCCAAAACCATCTTAAAAATACTAAAAGCACATTGAATGTCAATCAATATACATATATACAAGATACTATCCAAGAAAGACCTAAGCATAGTACATTTTCAGGTACAACCCATTGCAAGGTTGCCCCAAAGGGATTCCATCATAATCAATGAGCTCGTAAGCTCCTTTCTCTAACACCTTAAAAATAATGAAAGGTTCGTACCACATGGACTCGAACTTACCCTTCCCTAGTTTGTCATATCTCTGGTCATAAGTCAATACTAGGTCACCCTTGTTAAAAAAAAGGTTGGATAGATTTATCATACTGCACCTTGACATGTTTCTTATGTGCCTCATTAGCTAAGGCAGCATCTCTCCAAGTCTCTTCAAGGTTACTCAAGTACAAAAATCTTTATTCCTCTACGAAATTTTCTGGGAGAAGTTCGGTGGCATGTTGTAAGGATGGAATCTGACATTGGATCAGTAAGACAACTTTGAGACCATAGACAAGCTGGAATGGTGTGAAACCAGTGGCTATTTTCACAGAAGTCTAATAATCCCAAAGAGCAGAGAAAATAACGTGGTGCCAGTTGGATTTACCATCTCCAACCATCTGACACAACATAATTTTTAAAACTTTGTTAATGGCCTCTACCTGACCATTAGCTTGTGGATAATACAACATAGAGTTTTCATGGAGAAAACCTAGCTTGGCACTCAGTTCTTCCATCATTTGATTACAGAAATGAGATCCGTGATTAGTAACGATGGACTGCAGAACTCCAAATCTAGCTATGATATGATTGAACAAGAAGAGAGCAGCAGTCTTACCATCTTCTTCATATGTAGGCATGGCCTCATTCCATTTTGTGAAATAATCAATGGCTATGATAATGTAACCATGCCCCCCAGCCGAGGTAGGATTACAGTGCATGAAGTCAATCCCCCATTTGGAAAATGGGCCAACGGAAATGACGAGGTGAAGTGGAGCAAGATGGGTGCACTTTTTAGGATAAAAGTGTTGACAAGGTGGGAATTTCTGAACAGCCTCATGACAGTCTTTGAAGACAAAAGGCTAGAAATAGCCAGTGCGAAGGATTTTCTGGGCTCTAGCCATCCTAGATAAATGACTGCCACATGCTCTAGAGTGGAAATCATTCAACACATTTTCAGCCTCCTCATGGGTGAGGCATCGCTGGAGAATAGATTCAATCCCACGTCTATACAAGGTATCATTTAGGATGAGATAATATTTTGCATGGTGACGGATACGGTGACGATCATCATGGGATAAATGTGGCTGAAATCGTTGTGTTTGGAGATAAATAAGCAAATATCCATACCAAGGATCAATAGTGCTAATCAGGAACATGAATTCATCTGGAAATGAATCACTGGGATCAGATTCCATCAAAGCATAGGGAAGATCACACATAAGCTCGGAAAAGACCAAGGATTTATTTGATGTGGCTTTGGCAAAACTCCAAATCAAACTCCTGAAGGATGACTATCCAACGGGAGTACTTGCCCCTCAGCACCTGATGAGTCAAGATGTAATACATCATGTTCTGGTCTACGAATATGGTGGTAGTGCAGAGTAGAATGTAGTGATGAAACTTTTGTACAACAATGACCGTGGCCAATGCTAAATTTTCCACACGTGAATAACGAGTTTCAGAATCCATAATATTCTTACTGGCATAATAAATCACGTGCTCCTGGCCGTGGAGATTGTCCTGCACTAAAACCATGGCGATGGTAGTAGCGGAGGAAGAAATATACAAGAGAATGTCCTTTGAATAATCAAGGGGATGTATCACAGGTGAATTAGTCAGAGCATGCTTAAGATTATCAAATGTGCATTGGGCCTGGTCATCCTAGAATAATGGAGTGTTATTCTTGAGGAGACGCATATAACCATGCATTTTCTCTACGAAATTACACACGAAACGATGGAGAAATTCTTCCTTCCCTTGCAAAATTTGGAGTTCAAGCAGGTTAGTTGGGGCTGGTAGATCTAAAATAGAGGCAATCTTCAAAGGATCGATCCAGATTCAATCTTTGGATACCACAAATCCTAGCAGACATCTCGTCTCAATGCAAAAAACACATTTATGTGGATTGAGCTATATATTATAATGATGACATCTCAGCAATATGTCTCTAAGATGACTAGGGTGGTCCTCCTGTCACTGCGAATGAGCAGGGAGGTCGTCAAGGTACGGTTCAACAATATGTTTAATGTCGTGAAACGCATAGGACATCGTACACTGGAATGTGGCTCCATCATTTTTCAAGCCAAAAGGTAAATTCTTATATGAAAAGGTTCCCCATGGGAAAATGAATGTTGTCTTATGTTGATCAGAGGGTAATATCTCAATCTGATTATAGCCAGAGAAGCCATCCATGAATGAAAATATGACACTTCCAGCACAGTTGTCAATAATCTGATCGATATGCGAGGTAGGAAACTTGTCCCTGGGACAAGCTTTATTTAAATCCCTAAAGTTGATACAGACTCTAATGGTTCCCATCTTTTTATTGAAAGGGACAATGTTCGATACCCATTCCTTCAGGGGTACACAATAAATAAATCCATCTTTGAGAAGTTTCTCAATTTCAGCTTTAATAGCTATGGCCTTCCAAGGATGGACTTGCCTTAGTTTTTGTGTGACAGGTTTAGCCGTGGGATAGGTTTTAATCTCATGGACCATAATGGATGGGTCAATCCCCAACATCTCTTCATAGGACCAGGAAAAAATATCATGGAATTGTTTAAAAGGTGCCTTGTATGCTTCAGATTCATCTTCCAAGTAGTTCTGCCCAACATGAACATGCTCAATAGTATTAGGCTTGGCTGATATGTCAATCGGGTTCGTCTGAGTAATGCTGCAAAGGTTTCCTTCAGAATTTGTATCTTGCAACAATATAGGACTTTGGGGTGCATTGAAAATATCAGTAGGAAACAAGGATGCAAAATCATGGCTAACCAAACTAGTGTTGGGGAAAAACATGGATCTATGATGGTGATCCTCCCAAATGGGGTAATCCATATTCATGATCTCCATAATGCACTCATTCGAAGGAAAAGTCTCAGAGAGATAACCTAGAATAGGAAGAGAAGGCTCTAACGAGAATGGTAAATGGTAAGGATCCGAAGCCACTAGATGAAGGTCATCAGTGTGATCATCAGAAAAGGTTTGAATGGTGTCATACATAGCTTCGTGTGGAATCAACGAGGTGGAATCAAAAACATTTTTACCCTTAGGCTCATAATCATATGAGGCAATCATATGGACTGTCATGGTATCCATGCTAGGAGGAGTGGATGGAAAAATCCCCATAAGGGATGAATCCTTCAACATGCCTACCCCAATCGACTGGTAAGGAGGAGGGGANATCCATGGAGGTAGTAACATCTAGCGTACAGAAATCAAGCTCATCAATAGTGACAATTCTCCCTAGATGCAGAAATTGGACTGTTCAAAATACTGTTGAGGCGACAACAATCATTGCATAGAACCAATTTCTTCCTAGAAGGAGGTTGTAATCTAAAGGGGCATCTACCACTTCTACTTGAATGGAAATGGTTTTACCCCCCAGCTCAATTTCTAGGGCTGATATGAGACCATGGGGTTGGAAATCCCATCCGTCAAAGGCCTTGAGGTTCGTAGGCTGATAACCTTCCAACAAGTCAGAGACAACACCGAGGTCGAAGCTCCTTCATCTACTACTGTTCGAAAAAATTTCTTTCCCACTACTTTTGTAATGGTCTGAAAAGAAAGTTTATGCGGTAATCTAAGATTATAGTTCTTGACATTGAAATGAATCAAGTTAGTATTATCTGGGTCTAAAGCTCCTAATTCTGTCAACAAGTTTTTGCGTTGTGTAGGGAAACTTTGTAGTACCTCTAAGGTAGACATCGCACAAGGTTCCTGAGTGAGATCTTCAACCACATTATAAAATTGAGCAGCTCGGGCATTGGGATTAAAGGCAGCCTTCTGAAGAGTACTCTTAGGGGGGCACAAAATCATGTCGAGAGTAGGCTTCTCAATAGATAAGGGGACAGTAGATGAGGATTCTGGAGAACTAGTAGAGGGAGCTTTCCCTGAAGAAGAATGATCTTATTTCTTATCTGTAAGTTTTTCATAATTCTGACTTCGAGTTTGGAGATTGATGGTATCTGAGGACATCATATGAATTTCCTCTGATGAACTAGAGTTACCCTGATTAGACATGTGGTCTATCAGTTTTTTTTGAGAGGGGAAAGGATCCGTAAGTACTGTAGGGGTGGGATTGGACTTCAGAAACTAAGAGATTTCATCCCGACAAGGACACTCCTTTAAAAAATGGTCACCTCTGCATAGCAGACATGGATATTTTTCCTTCCTTTTCCCTTTGTCGTTATCAGTGTTGGTTGGTCTTGGAGTCTCCTGTTGGTTTCCAGGTTTTTTATTTCTATTTTTACCTTTCTTTTTATTATTACCCAAGGTTTGAGTACTTTGAATGGAATTGACCTCGGCAGAAACCTTAGGAGTCGAAGGAGTAGGGGTGGCAGTTTGGGGTTGCTTGGTAGGTTTCACTGCTGATGGGGACTGGATTGAACCAAAAATCCCATCAAGAGGTACTTCTGCTGGTGGCTTGGCAGGATCGGTGTTGGGGTGAGGAGCTTGAGGAATCAGGTCATAAAGAGTTCTAGACTGGGGATAAACCAAGTCTAGGTACTGAGCCCGACTAATAGCCTGCTCTTCAGTAACGACATCACCCATAGCTAGATCTCGAGCAATAGGAGGAAACAAGGATTTAGTGAACCAATCAGCTAATAACTGATCTGGGATAGGGGCCTTAATAAGCCTTCTCCATCTTCTCCACCCATGAATATGATCAGATATGTGGGTGGAGGTTTTCTATCGCAGAGAAGTTAAAAGATCAGTGCCTATTTCATAACGAATAGGGAGCTGAAAGTGTGTAAGAAACATGGTTTCCAACGAGCAAAAATCCACAAACGAATGTTGTGGGAGTTCAATGTACCACTTCGCGGCTGTACAGGTCAAATTTCGTTGAAAGAGTCGTAACCGAATGGAGTCATCCATGAGGGAATTTGAAGAACACCACAAATGGAATGTCATAACATGGTTCTTTGTATCGTCTCCCTGCTTCCCATCGAATTTCGGGATATCCGATGGTAACTTTACTGGAATGGGAGGCCACAAAGGATTGTGTCAAATGGGGTCATTAATCAACTTGGATAAGTCAGGTAAGTCCAAATTTTCTAGGAAAGGTAACTATCGGTTGGGTTGCACATACTGGTAATATTGGTATGGCATATAATTACCAGTAGGCATTAGAGGAAATTTGGGGTCTAAAATGGGCCTTATAAGAAAATGTGCCAAAATAAGTTTTTGTGAGTTGGAATTCAAGAACCAATAGAATTTCAATAAAATAAGTCAACCATAATGGTTGAATTGACATATTTGTCATTAAAAAAAACTACTTTTTTTGTTCGTATTTTCGACATATCTCCATGTGTTTTTACTCAAATTTCGATCAGGAGAGCTCGTTGGATGTGGAATTTGATTCCGCATCCAACTAGTACCCACAATGCATACTTTTGACGGACCCCGCTACCCCAAAAGCAAGAAATACCTGAAAAAACGTGATGATGATGTCATCATCACATTTTTTCAGGTATTTCTTGTTTTTGGGGTAGCGGGGTCCATCAAAAGTATGAAATGTGGGTACTCATTGGATGTGGAATCAAATTCTACATCCAACGAGCTCTCCTGATCGAAATTTGAGTAAAAACATAGGGAGATATGTTGAAAATACGAACACAAAAAATAGTTTTTTTCTTTCTTCCTCCAAAATTAATCAATATTATTTTATTATTTTAACTCTTATTTTATTATTTTCCTTAGGAGGCCCATTTTAGACCCCAAAATTCCTCTAATGACCATAAGTTGACTGAAAAACATGTTGGTGTGATGAAGAACTACCGAAAAATCCACCCGCAGGGGGTTAATTTCTAGGATCAGGACCACTAGGACTGCTAGGGCCTCCAGGAGGAGGACCACCAGGACCACCAGGGCCACCGGTACCATTAGGGCCACTGAGACCACCAGGACCACCAGGACCACCAGGACCACCGGGACCACCAGACCTTCCAGAGCCACCAAGAGGTAAACCTCCAGAGCCTCCAGAACCATTAGGCGGACGACCACCAGACCCTCTAGAACCATAAGGAGGAAATCCATCAGGCCCCCCAGGACCACTAGGAACAAAAGGATGAAAGTTACTAGATCCTCTGGGACCATTAGGCCCCCTAGGGGGAGGACCTCCATAAGGCGGTCCTCTGGCACCTCCCACAGTATGTATAGGTATCCCTCCCATAGCTGGCATGTGAGACCAGTTGGGTTTCCCCCATGGCATAAAAGTGTTACTAGGGTATCGAATTCTAGCATAAGGCATTCCTGTAGGATTGGGTGGATGATTACCTACAGGTATTTGATAACCATAACCTCCATGATTTTGAATGGTGACAGGTTGTGCCCCCAAGGGATGACCTGAACTGGATGGGGGATTAACCACATTAGTATGGGTGGGAGGGACATAAAATGTAGATGGTTCTATGTTAGAGGTATGCCCTTGACTAGGTACAATTTCGGTGCCAAATAACGTAGGTCATGCCAGGGGTTGCCCCCCGGCACTAGAAGGTACTGACAAAATGGGAACTGATGGTTGGGACCCAGGTGCAGAAGACCTGGGAGGATTAGGAACAGATATAACATGAGAGGTGATAGGGGTGGTAATTTGACCTGGTTTGTGTGGTGTTACTACACGATCTATAATCGGTTCAATGGGTCTCATAGAATCAACAAGTGAACGATATCCCACAGGAATAGATGTGGAACGTGATGGTGTCGATCCTAATAGTTCATCTATTTGCTTATCAATGTCTTGTGCATGGAGAATGGAAGCATGGTATTTCCTACGTTCTTCTTCATCTTCAGAAGAGTTTAAACGGGTGCCAAATGAGGCAATGGCATGTCCTATCGAGGTATACCAAAATGGAGCATTGGGACCATAATCCAGATGGGTTGTATCATCAACATGACCTTCCATGGGAGAATGAAACGAGGTATTTCCTCTAGAAGGTTGTTGGACCAAGGGAGGCGAGTGTGAAGAATATGGTACTCCACTTTCTACAACCACATTATCTCCCACTTGGGAGATATTAGAATCTCCTTGGTCGATAGCTTCCATTGGATTTTATCCTGAACCAGGAATAAAATCGGGTGGCAAGCCCCGTACTATTTTGGACTATCTTAACTCAACCAATTCGTACAATTCCTATCTAACCTAGGGTCTGAAAATCTAGAAAACACACCAAAAAATTTCCCTACACAAGTTATAGGTCAAAACAAGCACACTTAAAATGATAGGAGGGGTTCAAAAAGTCAGGTCTCTCACCAGGATTGTCAAGAAGGTGCCACTTATGATAAACCTTGAGGGTATGTGTGTAGTAATCTCCCCGAATGTTGTTTTCGGTGTATGGCTCCAAGCAAGATGGCCAAAGGGCTTTTCTCAGATGGATAAGGTATCCTAGTGGGGTCTTCTAATATACTCAAGGTACATGGGAGGTTGAATCAGTAGTAGTGTTTTCTAATGCATAACCATACACAAGGGGCCTTTTGATATACAATTGAGTACATGAAGTACCTTTCTATATGCCTCAAGGGTACGTGAAAGGTCGTTTGATATACCGACAATACGTGGAAGAACTACGCGATTCTCGAGATGTAATGTGGACAAATAATGACAGCTCCTACGCTTAACAACACCCGAATGCGTCTCTAACCAATCACTCCAATTGCTACATACATTTTAACCTATAACTACCATTAATTTTAAAGTGGACAGTTAGGTGAATGCATGATGCTTTGACAGAAAAGTAAAACCATGTAATATGCTTGTGCAAAATATTTCACTTTACCGTTTAGTATGCCTACTTACGGGAGGGAAAGAGAGTATTTTCTTTTGTTTCAAAAACCAAAAAAGACTTCCACACAACAGTCTTGAACACAAAATCAAAGACAAGCAATTCTTTTCCAAACCGATTTCTCTTTTCTGAAAGCAATGAGAAGGGGAAGAATCTCTTTTCCTAAAAGAAAAACCAAAAAGCACACTATACGCAAATTCACTTTATTTTTTCAATTTTCTCAAAACATGAGCAAATATAACTTAAAACTACCATTTTTTTTATTTTGATTGAGATAGTTCTAGATGCATAAGAGACGAAAGAACATGAAGATCATGAAATCTTGTGAAGACAATCAGAGAACCAATGTCCAATGCTTAATGATGATAACCTAATCTCAGTAAAAAAAAAAAAATTAAAGGAAGGAAAAATAAGTTTACTATGCAAACAAGAAATGAAACCTAGAAGCTAATCTAGTGTTCTTCTTCTAGTCTATATAACAGAAACAAAAAGAGATCTTACTAACACCCTAAGCTTTTCAGAAAACAAAAAATCCTTTCACAAACACAACCAACAAGCATAGAAGCGAATGAAAAATAAAAAACCTAATCTATCTTTTGAATTTCCCAATCAAATCAATCTTAAACCATAAAATTTTCAAGGCACAAGCATCAGATTCTGTCACACAAGCCTGATAATGTAGAACTAAAAGCAACACAACTCAAATTTTTACAAAAAAAAAATGAGAAAAAAGGGCCTTGGAATGATGCCTACCTGGTACCGTGCTTCTCTGGTGTTGACAGGGAGGTTCTATCCCAGTATTGCTTCTTGTCAATGGGTTACAGGTGGTGGCACCACATGCTTCCTACTCTATTCAGGTGGTGGCACCGCTCCTCATACACTACATAGGCATGGTTCCCTGTAGAAGACCAAAACACAAAGAGAACGATAGATCAAATCAGAAAAGGACTAGATCAAGGCAAAAACTACTAGATTAAGTATGGAAACAGGGCATAAAAGATTGAAATGACTCAGATCTGAATAGATCTAGAAGTTTCAAACCCAAATGGACTAAGTCAGAAAGAAGATCTAACTGAAGAGAGTTGGAGAAAGAGCCTGGATTTGGATAAGAGTTGAAGACTGAGGAAGATCAGAACAATTGATACATATATCTATTCCCCAGCAGAGTCACCATATTTGTTAGCTGGAATATTTCACCTCTTGTAGACAGTAAGGTGTTCCACTGGTCTGAATGGTTCAGATCTAGAACAAATGAAGGACAGAGGTCGAAGACTCTCCCTGGATGTCGTAGATACCTGGAATGTGATGCTTCGATAGTAACCCTATGTACCTGCAATAAGCTTAAACACGTAAACACATCAAAACTGCCAGAATATAATCTACTAATCCATGTTAGTGACTAAGGAATCTAACAACATACATGTGAAATTGAACAACAACAATAATGTGGGACATAAATCAACTTGCATTAAGATAAAAATATGGAGAAGTTTACAACCAAGCCTTAGTGTTGACATGCATCTCCATGAAACCAGGCACTCTCATCCCCATAAGCTCTAACTCTAGCTCTCTATGCTTTCCAATGACTTGGGCCAAGTAATAAATCCAACAGTATAACAATACCTTAAGAGTTCCCCCCTCAACATGAATATGATCTTGTATTTATAAGGCTCAATGGATAGGGATGGTTAAGATATTAGTGAATGAGGTGGCCTCTAGGATCCTAGGATGAGGGATATCGAGCTCAACTAACCCACAATGATAGGGATAAGGGAGGACATGAGGCTTATCATCTAGAAGTCTCAAGAAACTTCTATTTTTCCCTTTTTACCTAGGGTGCCGTGTTTCTCATTCAATGACAGAGTGGTTTTGGTAAGAAACGCTTATGCACTAAGGGCCATAAGTGGTGGCACCGCTTGTGGACAACAAGGGATAAGCAGTGCGAACAAGGTACCACTCCCGGATAACAGGGAAAGCACGGTGCTGGGAATTTTCATGAAAGATTGATAATTAGGATGGGTTTCCACTCCAAGAGCTGGGATTCAGGGCAAGTAGGTATGTCAAGAGTCTTATCACATGATGGTGATAGGATTTTGGTATAACAAGAGTGTTGTAGATATGTTCTTATTTTCTGTTTGTAGATCTGAAAAGAATTTAGATATCAATTTTCATTTTGGTACATACATTTGAAAATCAAAGTGCTTCTTTACTTTGTTTTGTGCATTGTTAAGATGTGTTATATATTTGATTTCATTTTCACCTTTTAGACTATTAATTCAGAACGTTAGAATTAGCTCACTCTAAAAAGAGAATTATACTTTTCTTTATTGTTTAGATTCATGTTTGTTTGAAGTGAAAACTCAATCAAAATAGAAGCAAAAAAAAACAAGCCAAAAAAAAATTCTCAGGGGCTCACACCCCTAGACCCCCCTAGGATCATGTATGAATTTATAGGTATTTTCAAGAATTGTATTTGATGTTAATATTTGAAACTTCATAGTTGGATTTGAATAGAACTTGGTTTTATTATATCTATTATTTATGTATTCTTTAACAGAAAACTCTTTCCCTACCTTAGGTAGTTTTCATCGAACGAGAAATGTGCATTGCCATGTAGCTAGGATTTGCATTCTTTTTACATTTCCTGTCTACAACTCATGAATCCACTTAACTGCTCAAGATAAAATTAACACTAGCTTAGGTTTAAAATCACTTAGTAACAGTGTGTAAGTTAGTAATGTGTTCCTACGTTGTTAAGCATGGAAACTATCATTTATTGCTTGCACTTCATCCCGAGGACTGTGTGTTTCTTCCACGTACCATTGAAATATCGAACAAACTTTCACGTACCCTTGATTTATATCAAAAGGTACTTCACGTACTTGATTGTATATTATAAGGCCCCTTTCTTATAGTTGTGCATTAGACAACACCACTATGGAGTTGAGGTCTCCCGTACCTAACGTATATTGGGAGACCCCCTTAGGATTCCTGTGACCAACTGAGTTAACCTTTTGGCCATCTTGGCATCACAATAGTTGTGAAGCCTTGATAATCCTGTGAGGATCGTGACCATTCATCCACTCCTATTCACATAGTTTGCTTGTTACTTTTATATTTAAGTAGTGTTTGTTTTGTACGGTACTTCAGATATTCTGAGCATAGTTCAGATATGAGAGACTCTACCAGGACCACTAGTCAAGAGACCCCTTTTCAAGGTATGTATTTTGTTCCTCCCATTGTGGAGATGTTGGTCCTCCCTTCATGGCCACTTTGAACCTTCCCGTATTGACTATAGGATTACCAGTATGGTTACTCTCCAATCCTGTCATACCAAACGCATCCTTTGTGTCAGATCCTGGTATTTTACTGCATGAACATCAACCTCATGTTAATCCTTATCCTTATTTGTCAAATGTTGAATCAAATTCCCTTTCTTCCTATTCACCTGTTGAAAACTATAATGTTAGTAAATGGGCAGGTAAGAAGAAGAAAAAAAAGAAGGCTAAGAAGAAGAACACTAAGTAGAAGGTTACAACTCCAACCTATGATATTCATGTTGGAATCCCACCAGTCACTGATCATCATGCTGGGAGTATTGATGTACTTGTTCTTGGCTCATGTAAACCCAAGTTCCCTTGTAGACTTTGCAAGGGTAATCACCTTCTCAAAGATTGTCTCAGTCTTTCCCTTGTGTTCGAAGTGTGGTCTAAACATCCCGTGTTGTTGGTCTCTTATAATCAAGCTGATGATGCCCCATCAACCAATGACTCTTTGGTTTAGAGTAAAAAAGGAAAAGTCATATATCCTTGCTTGCTATGTAAGGATATGCACCGCCCTTACCTTTGTCCTCGCATGGATGAAGCTTCAAAGTTGTTGGAAGATATTATTGTTCCTCATCAATGGCTTCCAACCGGTTATCGTAAGTTGTCCCTCGACATCCCATTGGTTGATAAAGTGGGTGATCTAAGTCCATCCTTGGTCAAACCCACTCTTCCGTTGAAGAGTGAAGTTGAAGTGGTCGATCAAAGTCAATCCTTGGTTGATATCACTCTTCCTTTGGAGAATGATGTTAAAGTGGTTGATTCGATGTCACCTCCACCCAATCTCACTCTTTCTTCAGAGAGTGTTGAGACTGAAGCAATCCATTCAACAAAGTCTTCATCTTGTCTCTCTCTTCTAATCGAGAGTGAAAACCATCTAGCTAAATTTTTCGTAGTTAGTTCCGATTGTTCTATGCAAGAAGAAGTTTTGTCTCTTTCGACAAAACCCTCTCTGAGTAGTGAGTTTACTTACTTTGACTAGAGTAACCCAATAGAATATCATCTTCATTCAAGTGTTCCTTTCCAGATAGCCATACGATTTACCTCTAAGAGTATACTCTGCACTATTTTTAATGAAGGGGCTTCTGTTAACATTCTATCCTCTACTGCTTGGAAATCCATAGGTTCTCCTCCACTTGTGCCAGCTACCGATCATATCCTGGATTTTAATCGAAGACCTATTTCACCTTTAGGAATCCTTTCTCAGTTTCCCATTATTTTGGAAGGAAAAACTGTCTGTATTGATGTTATGGTAGTGCAAGGTCCCTTATATTTCAATCTGCTCCTTGGGCATGATTATGTTTATGCCATGAAAGCTGTAGTGTCCACACTCTTTCGAGTGACGCATTTTCCCCATGATGGGAATATTGTGACCATTGATCAAATTTCCTTTATAAACCCAATCATCATATGAATCCTAGTCATCAGACTTCCCTGAATGTCCTGCATGTTCTTGTGGTTCCTTCCCCTTCTAGTTAGCTTCTTACCATCATAGGTAAAATGGGGGGCATGGCTTTAGCCTCTGGACATAATACTAGAGTTAAGTCACTATCTTCTTACATAAGGGGGAAACCCACCAACCTCTGGACATCATGTTGTCTTAGAACTTCCTGTTCATGAGCATAGTTCCCATTCTATGTCAAGCTCATTAAAAAATTAAATAGACGTCCTCAAGCATAGTTTCTTTATGTTTCAAGATTGTGTAAAAATGAAATGGGTACCCACAAGCATAGTTATTTTATGTTTCAAGATTGTGTAAAAATGAAACAGGTCACCTTGAGCAGTGTTTATTCTTGGTTTCAATATCCTTAAAAAATAAAAATGACCTTGAGTAGAGTTCCTTTTTTGTGTCAAGCTCGTTAAAAAATGAAACAGATTCTTCCATTGTGTCAAGACTCAATATTTGAACCTTCCTTTCATCCACTTTTAAATCAGATGAAACGATGCTTGGAGGGCATGTACCCTACCTATTTATGTTGGAATTATCTACTTAACAGTTATACTAGGGGGAAATACCAGCCATTGGACATCATGTTGGGAAATCACCCGTTAATGGGATCCTTTTTTACCATAATTTATTTTAGTTTCAATCTCGTTAAACCATGAAATGACCCTTTGAACATAGTTTTTTCTCTGTTCTGAGCTCATTAAAAATTAAACAGATGCCCTGAGCATTCTTTTACTTGATCTTCAAGCTCATTAAAAACAGTAAGATGGTGTATGATCTTAGTTTTCATTTTTTGTGCTCTGGTTAAAACATGAAAACTAGTTTGAGCTTACTTTATCGCTTTTTCGTGATTTGGTTCAAACATGAAAAAGGTTCTGAGTGCCTTTTATACCTTTAACCTGCTCGTTAAAAGCTCGGTGAAGAGGTACCATGTATACTTTTATTGTTTTTTAGACTTATTAAAATTGGATCATGAAAAAAGAACCTTAATGGAGTCATCTTTAATCTCTTTTCAGACTCTTAAAATGTGAAAACATTGCCGAGTGAACTTGTCTTCTTCAAGCTCATAAAAGAACCTGAAGAGTCGTCTTCCTGGTGATAGTTTACCCCTTTTTTGGACCAGGGGGCACTAATTACGAAAAATGTATACTCCAGCCAATCATGACTGGAAGAGTTCTCCTGGGTATTATTTTATACTTTTTCGGGCCTTGGGCACTAAATTTATGAAAAAATCCACCTTGGAGTCTTCTTAGTCATTTCAAACTCTCTAAACATGAAATGAAGAATGAGTTTGCTTTAATTGGACTCATAAAATCATGTGATGAAGGACCCTTTTTTGGGAGCGAACCTCTCCTTTCTTAGGTTCATAAAATATATGAGAATGGACTCATCGCTTGATGAGATATAATGAGTGTTTGTTACCCTCTTTGAACTCATAAAAAGGAAAAGAGGAAATCATCCTTCGTGATGGGGAAATTGAGGAAAGAGTTCGTATTTTGTTATGGTAGTACATAATTACTCTTGAACATGGCACTCATTTGCATATGCATTTCAGTACTTGGGTAATCCATTTTTCTTCGAGTCTTGTTGATTCCATGAGTTTTATTACTTCCTTTTAGTTGTTCAAGAATACTACCATTGTCACTTGGATTGGGGGATTGGTATCATTCTCATGTAAATACTGCCAAGTCATGTCGTGCCCATGTTCAAGAGAAATTTAGTCATTTGTTCACTGTCTGCAGTCATTTTACCTTCTATCATGTTGGTCATATCTGAATCAATCTCATACATCACTCTGCTGTCTGGTTCACTCCAAAACATATTTGATTGTGTTTCATGTCGATGATGGGGGATTCATCATGGCCTTCCTTCGACGAGTCTATTCCTGTTGAATTCAACTCCTCATCTAGGAATTGGACTTAGAAACCAAGACAAGTGCCTTAGTCCTACATGCCCTAATGGTAGGTTACCTCTCTTTCAACATTAGTTTACATCATTGGCTCTTGATTGAAAGATCTCATTGAGTGCTCGATTTCAAGTCCTTTATTCACATTTGATGGTATGTACTAAGAAACCTTGGGAATCATTGACATCAAGGGTGATTTCCCTCACACTTGTTAACAGTTTACATTAATGAATGGTAATCAAGTGGTTTCTACCATGTTTGATGTCAAGAAATTGAAATCACATGGTTAAATTTGTATCGTTGCAGGTTCGGCTTGAATACCCTGGGTTGTTATATATCTTTGACCAAGTTGCGATGTAGTTTTGTTTTGAATCATATTACACATATCCACTTTGTATTGGTCATGGCTGTGTTATCATCCCATCATGGATTTATGCTTGTGTATAGTAGCCATGATTGTGTTCAATCAATCTCTACTACCATGGATTTTCATTGTATTGATCGACAACCATGTTATGAATTATATGAGATTTGAGTCAGCGGTACTATAGCAGCTTCCTCCCAACATCCTTGCCATCTATTTATTCACTTTACAAAGCATTCACCTATCGCATTCCTCTAACTTCATGCTTTGGGGGGAATTATGTTACACCAAAATCTTGTACTCTTGATCCATGTGTTATCCCTATGCCTAATCCCTAAAGTTCCCCTTCATTATAGGTGCATTGATGGTTCTCTTTCCCTTAATGTTAGGTGTGCTAGTGTCGACGCTCTATCTCCCACTACTAGGTGTGCTGATGGTTCTCTTTCCCTTCATGGAAGGTGCTTCAGTGGTGTTTTGAGGGAAAAAAATGGAGCTTCGAGACCCTTCTAGAACATGGATGAGGTGGAGTTCTATCCCTATCATCTAGGTGAGGTGTCATTCAATTCCTAATATATGGGGAAGTTTCCTTAGACCCCAACTCCTAATCCTCAACCTACTCTATCCCTTTAGCCTTATAAATTAAACCCTCTCTCCATTGTGAAGAGAGGAAGGACTATGGTATTCTTATGTTGGTGGAATTTCTAGGTGATCCCTATCATGCTTTGCAGGATTTGGCTTGGATTGTTGGATAGAGGGTTGCAGCATTAAGGCTTGGTTGTGACATTCCTACCTCTTTGTAATTCTATGTATCTCCTTTATTACATTAATACAAATCTATTTCCATAAATGTTATTGTGTTAATAATTTTTAGAGCTTTATTTCTTAATTGTTAGCTTAGATCAATTCATGTTTGGATACACATGTATTGTTTTCTTGTTTCCACTTTCTCTGCAGGGTTTTGCGGCTAAAGATATGAAGATTATGGAGCTTGGATCAACAAAGAGAGAAGAGGATTTGCATATTTCAGGTAGGTGATCTATCCATTAAATTGCATTTCTATTTGATTTAGGAAATTATATTGTATTATGTATTTTATTTGTTCCAGATCAACTTGGACTAGGAATATCTGGCTTGATTCTGATTGAGTAGATTTATCCGATAGCAATGCCTCATATGTCACTGATAAACTTGATCTCTACAAACTTTTTCTCTCTAATTTCTTCTTTAATACCTCTCTATTGGATCGTCCTTGAGACATGTTAGGTGGACATGGAGTACTAGTTGATTTTGATCTTGAAGTATTTGTATTGCTAAGAAATTTCGGCGACCTGCTCTTTGAATTTCTCAGCAACATCCTGTTGATGTAATTGTAACTTTGGAATGTATTCATCCGTATATCTTATGTATTGTACCCCAATGTTTATTCCAAGATGTGTCTGTAATGTATTTGAGTCATGTCATACCCCGATGTTTATTCTAGGAAGTTTCTATAATATAAACAAGTCATGTCAAGTCATTGTGGGTAACCCTCCTATTGGTCAAGGGTTAAAGTCCCTGTAGTTGTGGGGCCCTAGGGTTAGTAGACTATCCTAGAGAATTCAACCCTAGGTGAGTCATTGTAATCTGGGGCAATAGTACCCACCATTGTGTTAAGGATAAACCTCCTTGTTGGTCGGAGGAGGCAAAGTCCCCACAAGTTGTGGGGCACTAGGGTTATTAGACACTCCTAGAGATGTCGGCTCTAATAAGTAATTGTTAAGTGAGGAGTGAGTTTCAAGTGAATGAAAGAATATAAATCGAGAGTGAGCCTCTCTATTTATCACACACACAATCACTCATTGGGGCGCATGAGTGAGAGGAGAAGTTGTTTGGACAAGAGAGAGACTACTGCTGTTAGGAGATCATCTTTGTGTTTTTGGGTTTTACTTTTGGTGCTGATTCTATCTCTAAGGAAGTTGTAGGTTTTTCTCCTTTATGGTTTCCCCAAGAAATTTTTTTTGTGTCTCTTGTCTCTTGTGTTTTATTGCTGTGCATGTTATTCTCTCAGTTAAAGATCCTAATATCATAATGCTATATTGAATGATAAAAATATAACATGGTATCAGAGATAACTTGAGAAGAAGAAATTGTGTAGCTGTAGAAGCTAGGGATTCTCACTTTTTGGGTCTCTCTCCACAATCCATCAGCAAAAGTATGCTAGGATGACTCTCCATTGAAGGGCGCATCTTTCTGCTGAAGTGGAATTTGATTCCAAGCACTTTCTATTTTTTGGTGGAATTTTTGAGTGATCCCAGCATAAAATTTCTCTCCTGATCAAAATTAATTTTAGAGACCTGGATCAATATTTTTGGTTGGGTGAAACTCCGAGAAAGTCAAACCCTAGTTTGACCTTGAGCTGGAAAAACCCTAAGATACTAAAAATGATAGGTTTTGGTACATTTATTATATGTTGGGATTGGAGAAATATAAGGATCTAAAAAATTGTATAGGCTGAATATAAAATATTTATTCACACTGTATCCAAAATTCAGCCTCATATTCGCTATATTCTGGGAGATATGATACCTCCAAGTTAGGGTTCTATCCTCTTCCATAATTCATCCCTAAACAGGACACCTGGGGATAATTGCTATATATTTGGATACAAAGATCCAAATGGGATTTATGAATATGAGCCAAAAAGGTAACGAACTTTAATTTCTATGGTCTGAAGTTCAGACCCAGAAGATGCAACAGTGACACGTGGAAGTCCGTACAACTTTGTTGTTTTGAACAATCCTGTAACAGGTCACCTTGGGAAAATGATCATAAGTCCCAATTGGTGAAACCAATTCTGATGAAAACTATGGTGTTGGAACAGGGACATGTGAGGCTAACACAGTTCAAAGTTGTAGATACATAAGATTATTAATTTCAGATATATCATAGAAACAATAACATGAATTTCTGCAGAAGAAATTGAAAAACTAGGGCTTCCTGTTTCGAGAGATTCCCTCCACTGTTTTCATAAAATGAGTATAGTGGGCAGCTCAAATTGAAGAGATATATAATTCTATCCAATAAGATCTAAAATATTCCAAGTTTTTAAAATTATGGTTTCTCCGACAAATCCTAGATCAACCAGCTCTGGAACCATGATGGAAAACTCAAGTCGGTAAGATCTAATCTTTTGCTATTTGCATTTGAGGTTCTCATTTCAAAGTGATCTATCACATCAGCTTGATGATAAGCTAGGTGAAGTTAAAAAATTCCAATCATGGAAGTATTTGATCTCTCTGAATAAAATGGATTGGATACCTACATGAGTAGAAAGGTTCCAGTTCTAGAGGTAGATGAGGCTAAAAGCCTTACACAAGAAGAAATTGGTCAAGGCCAAGAAAATCATTGTTGATTCAATCACAGATCACATTGTACCACAAGTGTCTTCCCTAAAGACACCAAAGATGTTTGATTTCTTGACCAATCTATTTGAAGGGAAGAACATAAATAAGAATATGACTTTGAGAAAATAGTTGAAGAATGTGAAGATCTAGAATGCAGATACCATTAGAGAGAATTTGAGGTAAAAAATGGGCCTCAAAAGGACCAAAATGTACCATAAAAATCAACCAATTACATTCTATTAGATGACATCATCCCCCATGGTTGAGGTGGCATTGCATGAGTTAAGAATGCTTATTTGTCACATTTTCTATGGTGGATGAAAATCCATAGTTAACCAAGGTAGTGGTACAAGTACTTTCAAGTCATAAAGTGAAGTACTCACAATAAAAGTCACTTCACACTTTCTCATAAAATAATATTATTGTCATTTTCATGTTTTTTAATTTTAAATTATATATTCACTCAATTGTATTTAATATCATAATGTCAAACTAATATATATATATATATATATATATATATAATATTGTACTTTTAAAATAAATTAAATTCATGAATGATATTTATATGAAAAAAATATGTTAGTTATGCATATAAATTAAATTCATTTTTGTTTAATTTTATTTACAAGTTCAAGACAAATAAATGTTAAATGACAATAAATTTTTGGGAATTTACAATGAATCTTAGTCACATCGTTCTAGAGTTATTTTATTAATTTTATTTATAGTCAATTTAGAAAAGTAACTCAACCATCGTTATTTATATTGTGCATAAAAAGTAGTGTAGGAGTTGAGTTGTCATATATACCTACCCCATAAAACCCCTAACTCATAATATTTTAATATATCTTATATTTTTGTAGTACATCTCTTAGGAGGCCCATTTTTTACCTCAAATTCTCTCTAATGCATACAATCATACTTTACGAGAGTCTCTCAAATCTAAGAACAACTTGAAGCGGTAAAAGAAGAAGTGGAGAATGTAGAAGTGGTGATAACTACCTTGAATGGCCTCCCAAGATCATGGGATTCATTCATGCAAGGAATGTGTGCCAAGAGGAAGTGATTACTTTTAGTAGACGCTAGGAAGAGCACACACAAGAAGAAGAAGCTCGAGAAGAGAAGATGGGAGCAACTAAAGATCAAGCTCTTACCATCCAAAGAAGATCCCTCAAGCAATGAGGAACATCAAGAACTCAATTATTGAAGAACGTCTTATCCATATTATCATTTGGATTAGAAACGATGCTATTATGAATGAAGAAGACGATGAAGCTGAAGGCTCAAGACGGAGTCTACCCACGAAACAGATAAAGATAAGTATTCAGTTGTCATTTCATGATATTGTTTTGTTATGCATTTGTTTATATTCAGTTAATATATTATGCATGATAGAATGTTTGCATTAATGGAAGTATACTATTAATATGCATGTAATGGGTAAGTACCTCATGGTGCTATAAAAATCTCCATTGATACTTATCTAGAATGAAACCTCTTTGCCGACATATTGGATTAGTGCACAATCTCAATGTTGTCCTGGTAGAAATGGAAGGCATCTAGAAAAGTTTCCATGAGATATGGATGAATGTTGTATTGGCTAAAGTAGTTGCATGATCATATATATATGCATAATAAATTTCCAGTATGAATATTACTTATGAAATATTTCTAACCATACAAATGCATTTGACTTGTAGGAAAGATCGCATACATAATCGCCATCAAGAAAACAAGAATGAGACTTGTTCCGAAGAACAAGTAACGACAGTTCAAGATGAAAAATAATATGATGAATATGGCAACATCATTGATGCAGAACCTTCCAAGAATAAAGGGAAGACCAGTTCAAGAAGAATGATGTCTAGGATACAATATCGATACATGAAGGTAAGTCCATAGTTCCATCATGCAGTAAATGGAAACATCGTAGGATACAAGGCAAGATTCGAAGAGACATTTGCAACCAGTGGGAGTTGAGACACATGACAGGCAAAATCATGTGTGCAAATGAAATAAGATCTTGTATGAACTCAGAAGACACCCATGGTATAACACATACATGAGGAGCTTAATGAAGATCTGAACCTTTACTACAAGTTTTATAGAGGATGACAAGCTCACAGATGGGTGCAAGATGAACTTTTGAAAAAGTTCAAGATAGAGGATCTTGGTATCCAATGACTAGATGGATACATAGAATATTAGTAGCAGAGGAAGCTACTTGTCACTCCAGTATAGAATGTTTCGGTGCATAGAGTACAGAAGACAGAGGGAGTATGATGCTTCAGAGGGAGTGATTGCAAAAGATATTGAGGTTCGATATGGTACGACAGGATGGATAGATTACTAATGACTTGTTGGCCTGATTTTCTGACCTAGGCCAACAAGGAGATTATGCCCACACAATCATCTTAAAGCAGCGTCTGGTGTGTTTGGAGTAACAAAATCTCGCAAGTTATGGTCCTGCTACCAATTGAATTTTTCTCTTAAGGAGAAACTAAAATTCAGTGAAAATCTATCCTAAAGTTATATCTATCTAACTGAACCCTAAAATTAGTTTTAACTACCAAAGTTATCCTATACTTGCTTTCTTAAGGAAAGTCTTTTATTTTTGGAGGTTTTTATATTTAATTTTCTAAATATAAAAGACTATAAAACTTATTCTAAAAATTACACAAATTCTATTTAACAATTGTTAAATGTAAACTATATTAGGATAATAACAACTGAACTACCATAACTTATCCTATCTATCCTATCTCAGCTGAGAGCGATTTTAGATATTATATTAATTATTAATTAATATAATATTAACAGAAAGATAAAGGGTAGGATCTAAATAGAAATATTTAAGCCATACACACTAAATCATTCTGCTACAAAATAACTTATCAGAAAAACTGAGCTAAACAATTATTTAAAATTTTCTAAAGTGTCTAATTAATTAATAACTAATAACCAACATTAGATATTTGAATAAGAGATAATGATCGGTATGAAATCACTGTAAAAATACAAATGATATCTAATAGACATAAATATATATTCTTATATCTTGAATTTACAGTAGAAACACTAGTAAATTCAATCACACTGACATATTAATTCAAATATAATATTGGGCTGACAAAGTGAAATACTGATTAATAATCACAAGCATAACCAAGTACACTGTATTAATATTAAAATAGAATATCATATACTGAAATATAAAGAGTATCCAAAACAATACCAATCACGATATCAACTTGGAGATTTCCAGTCACATCCAATATCCAAAGATAAAACTTCAGCTAGGAACAAGACTAGAACACACGTTTCATTAAAATTGGAAACTTTTTATTACAAAAACATAACCAGAATTGAATTTTTTGGTTATTTTCAAATTCTAGATCCATAGTGTAATTCTAAATTTAATGAAATATGTGTTCTAGCATCAAAATAGTATTTCAAGTATTTTTACTTTAGTCACTCCATCCTCCTTTTCTCATAAAAATTACAAGCTTATATAATACTACCAATATTTTGATTCAGTTTTTCTATCAATGCTATATGCAAGATTATAGGAGTCTTATCGCTATCAAAGAGCATCAACTCTTTTCAACCTACACATGTCACTAGAGGATAACAATAAAAACAACTTAGCCTGAAACATTTGCTGGTTTAAAGGAACTGGCAAATTTGTGGCTGTGTTGAAATGCCAATCTTCAATACACATCCACGTCTTCCAACTAAAATCCAGAATATTAGACATGTCCTGAAACTGTGAAGAATCACGATGACATACCCACCTGTGCTAGTTGATTTAGTTTATGCATAGATTCCTTGCCATCCTGTCTCCCATCTATACCTTCACATCGCGGTAGTCTGAACAATCTCCTGAACGCTCTACTAACATGGCAGGGTAGACCCATCCACAGCTGCATAGGCAGGCTTCAACAGGCGATGGGCGCTTCAAAACACTTAGGCATATCGGAGTCAGAAAAGTTATGACCTAAGCTATGGGAAGGAAAAATTTCAATCAAAAATCGGAAAGACATCGACATTGGCAGCCAAGTGCTTTGCAGAGCCACAACGATGGAAGAGAAAAGGCTAAAAACATGCGACACGCATCAGCGGGAGGAGCGCTTTTCATTTCGGGTAGCTAGCTGATTTGGGAGCCGCAACGGCGGAATATGAACAGACAACAGCCTCCGAAGTGGAGCGCTTTTCATTTCGGGTAGCTAGCTGATTTGGGAGCCACAACGGCGGAAGATGAATAGACAACAGCCTCCGAAGCAGAGTGCTTTTCATTTCGGGTAGCTAGCTGATTTGGGAGTCGCAACGATAGAAGATGAATAGATAACAACCTCTGAAGCAGAGCGCTTTTCATTTCAGGTAGCTAGCTGTTTTGGGAGCTGCAACGGCGGAAGATGAATAGATAACAACCTCCAAAAAATTGCTAAGTGCTTAAAGACTTTGAAATTTAGCAACGGTTAAAATTGTTTCTCCTCCGAAACGACGTTTTGCAAAGGACGAATGGTCTGATCCATTTTCAACTCAGTAAAAACAAACTCTAAAATTTGTGACCCACAATAATTCCAAACACGAGCAATTTCTAAAAACCAGGATGAAAGGTAATCTTCAAGAAATCATCCAAAATTAAAGCATGACCCAAACATCATGGATCAAAACGATTCAAAGAAACATTAAATCATGAGGGGGACCAAAATTTTTAAGAAATTTGAGGAAGACAGTTTCAGCCGCAACATGTTTATTGACATGACACATAGTGTTAAAATAGTAAATCATAATGTTCTAACTAATGATCTGAATTACCATTTGAGTTATATGCATAAAATCTCATAAATATAGTTTTTAAGACTTTGCAAAATCCCATCCATTAATATCCAAATCGAATTTGATAGGATACCAAGCTATAAAACTATAACATATTAATATTTCCAAATGATACTCATTTGTTCACTAGCTATTTATATAAAATTTTACAAAGTCATGGTAAGATATTTAAGTTACATATGGGGTGTGAACTCTTAGGTTTAATAATAATTTTAATTTAATAATTCTCCTTTAGTTCTAGGAATTTAAGAACTTATAATATCTTGTCAATAACCATTTTAAAACAAATTCAAACTGTGTTTTTGTTGATCCTCAATTAGCATACCATCTCTTTAAGTTTCTTAACTCAACATATATAATCAGATAGATTAATAAATAAAATTGATTATATAAAAATTTATGAAACTTACAGCTGCTAATTATCAAGTTTATGAAAATGTTTTCATCAGCTTATAATATGTTACTTGACTCTTCTACAAATGAGAGTACTTTCAGAATCGAAGATTCTGAAGGCACTCTTTATAATTTTAAATAGGTAAATCATAAAAGAGAGCTGATCCCTCTTCATCGTAATGGAAAAATGAAGGGGTTGTTGCTAACTGCCAACAAATGGCGACGACCTGGGTGAACCAGTTATCTCTGCTCATACAACTTACAATGATATAAAAAAAATCTTAAAACTTATTAAAAACAATATAAAATTCTTTATCTAAATAAAAACCATTATTTATTCATATTCATAAGTATAACTCAGAAATATTCCATCTTTTAAAGCAAAGATCTAGTTAGGGATAAACTTAAAAATATCCTGGTCGAAACAAAATACTTCATAGTAATAATAACTTGTACCATCAGCATAGAGTATAGAAATCTACTTTTCTGAAAAATTTCCAGAATCTGTTCCATAAACATAATTTTTTTTTTTTTAAAACCAATAATTCTGACTGAAGACTACTATCTAGGTATGGTATCCCAATGTGATAGCATCATTCACGAGAATTGTCTAGAATAAGCAAGCAGGCTCATGATGAGACCTCTTGTCTTTTAACTTAAAATCAAAAGCCATCACCCTGGTGATCAGAAATGAAGTTATCCTAGACAACATTGATGATCATGATTAGGCCGGCTTGTGATGAGACCTCCTATTCTTCAGTCAAAATTTATATTTTCTTTGTTCACTTTCATCTTTTAAATTTTATAAAATGAGAGATCATTACCCAGCATGGTGACCAAATGGTAATGTCAGTCATTAATACCACCAGAAAATGAATCAGTTGGCTTGTGATAAGACCCCTTATCTCTTGGTTTGTTAAACCAAAAGCCAATACTAGTTTCCTAATAATGTCATACTAGTGATATTTATGATTCTGATCAGACCGGCTTATTACTAAGACCTTCCATCTCTCATTTTAGCATTTTATTGAGTGGAACAAATTCTAAAAAGTTTTCAGATTGTAAATACTTTTGAAAACTGATGGTAGAGATCTGTAAGAGTTTTTCAAAAGTACAAGTTTCGAAAAATACATTAATAAGCTATCCCCACTTTATATAAAAAATAAAAAAGGTAAGGAATAATCTGAGTGACACTTGAAAATAAAATAATGATAGGTTTTTCATAGATTTAAGAAACCTTGATCATCCTGAACAAACTTTTAAAATATTTTAGTCTAGTATCATAATTTTTAGTTAACGAGCAAACTGACTATTTTTTCAACTAGAAGCTCTGTTTATTTACATTTATTTTTTCAGCTACTAACTAAAGATTACTGACTGATTATATACAAAATTTTTACAGCCTGTAATATTTAACTAACAGAATAAAAATGGCTGTAATAACAGAATGATGTTTGAAAGTTACACAAGTTTTATGAATTTCTCTTCATCCTTAAATTTTATGAACTATAATTCAGTTTATATACAAAAATATAAATTCATTTACAAGCAACAAAACAAATTATATACATTTTAAGACCAAAAAATATTAATATAAATACTTTTTCAGGATCAGTCCATTCACTGGGAATGTTTCGGACTGTCCTTCAAGTGTTTGTAATCGAAAGGTACTTGGACCTATCTTCTCAGCAATAATAAAGGGACCTGACCAAAGCTTCTGAAACTTAGTATGATCTCCCTTTTCCTCGTGAACTTTATCCCATTTTAAAACTAGGTCTCCCACTTGAAATTCTCGATTGGAACTAAAGGATTGGTCAAACCAAGATTTCACAATTTGTTGATGCTTTGTAAAGTGTTGTTTTGACTTTTCTCTTTCTTCCTCAAGCTTTATCAAAGTGTTAATTCTCTTTTCCATTGCTGGATATTCTTCATCTTGAATAGACTGAGCTAACTGTAATGAAGGTAAGAATAAATTCGGTGGTAAAATAGATTCAGTTCCATATACCAAGAAAAATGGTGAGTTATCTATTGCAGCCTTAGGAGTCACTCTGTCTGCCCAAAGGGCATTGACCAATTCTGCATGCCAATCTCGATGGTGAACTGAAATGGTTCTTTTGAGAATTTTCAATAAATTTTTATTTGTTATGATTCAACTAAACCATTTCCATGAGGATGGTAGTTAGCTGAATACCCGATTCTTATTCCCTTCTCTAAGGAAAATTGAGTTAACTCAATTAATGAAAAATATGAAGCATTATCCAAGACGAGGGAATTTGGAATACCAAATCTTGTTATGATAAAGAATTCTAAGAATAATATAACCTGATTGGTATTTACAACCCTTAATGGTGCAGCTTCTACCCAACGAGTAAAATAATCAGTTGCAGTTATTATATATTTATGTTGCTTAGAGGAGGGAGGATTTATTGGCCCTACTACATCAATACCCCATTGCTGAAAGGCTCTTTCAACTAAAACAAGTTGTAAAGGAAAAGCAGGTTTCTTAACCCTTCCCGCAGCAAGTTGACATTCCTGGCATTTTCTAAAAAAAAGTATAGGAATCTCAAAACAAGGTAGGCCAATAATAACCAGCCCTAAGAATTTTGTACGCAGTAGTTTCTCCACCAAAATGACCTCCTACTGGTCTAGAATGTAACTCTTTCAGAATTACTTATGTTTCATCTTTGTCTAGACATCGAAGTAATACTCCGTTTGAATTTCTCCGAAAGAGAACATTATCAATTAATAAATAAGGAGCAAATTTCAATCTAAGTGCTCTTTTCTTTCTTGGTTCTAGGTAATCAGGAGTAGTTCCTGTTTCCAAAAGTATTCTTATATCAGTATACCAGGAATCTTGTGGTGGAGGATAAAAATAAATTTCTCTGGTAAGTAAAACCTCATCAATGACAGTTTCATCTTTATCATTAGGTAGATGGGCATATTCAGCAACTAATTTACATAATCTATGACCTTTAACTATCATTGAGGGTTTAATTTCTAAGTCATACTCTTGAAGGGCTCTCATCCAAGGTGCCCTTTTCTCACCTAAGTCCTTTTGTACTAACAAGTTTCTAACTGAGGAATAAGGAATGATTATTTTCATTTTAGATTTCAATAAATATGGACGTAAATGTTTAACAACTTTAAAAACAGCAAAAGCTTGTTTATCAACTTCATAATAATTAAGTTCAGCACCTTTGAAATTTGAACTCATGAAGGAGATTGGAACTTCATTATTTTGTTGATTTAATTGGGTTAAAAATGCTGCATATGAAATATCAGAAGCAAAAGTATACAATATGAAATCCTTGTTAAAATCTGGGCTTAGAAGGCTAGGAGCTTCTGAAATGGCTTCTAAAATTTTCTGAAATGACTCTTTTTCAGTTTGTCCCCAATTAAAAATAGCGTCTTTCTTAATTATTTTCTGCAAAGGACGAATGATTTCAGAGAAACTAGGAATGAATCGCCTAACAAAATTTATTTTTTCGAGAAATGATTTCATTGCTTTCTTGCTAGAAGGATAAGTTATCTTTGAAATGGCTTGGGTTCTTTCAGGATCAATCATGATTCCATGCTTTGAAACCACACAGCCTAATAGAATACCTTCTGAAATAGCAAATATTGTTTTTTAGGATTTAAGGATATTCCAAATTTTCTACATTGTTCAAATACCTTTCTAAGATTATTAAGATGATCAGGTCGATGTTTAGAATATATAGTAACGTCATCCAAATAGACAACGACTGAATGATTAATTAAGCCTCTAAAAGCAATATCCATTTCCCGTTGAAAATTGCTCCAGCATTGATTAACCCAAAGGGCATCTTGCGGTAAGCATATGTTCCCGATGGAGTTCTAAAAGAAGTTTCCAATTGATCATCTGGGGAGACTAATATTTGATTGTATCTTGAGAAACCATCAAGGAGTGATAGTATCTCAGCCCCAGATACCTTTTGAAGAATCTGTTCCATGGGAGGAGCTGGGTAATTATCCTTTTCAGAAGACCTATTTAGATTTCTAAAATCCACACATAACCTAATATCCCCATTTTTCTTCCTGACTGGAACTAAGTTTGCTACCCATTGAGTATTCCTGATGGGAAAAATAATCTTGGTAGCTAACAATTTATTTAGTTCCTTCTTAATTGTTGGTTCTAGTGACGGGTGATATTTCCTTAGCTTTTGTTGAAAAGGTTTTGACTCCTGTTTAATTGGAATTATATGTTGCATGAATTATGTGTTGAAGGTTTTCAGGTCATCATATGTCCAAGAAAAGACATCCTTGAATTCCTGAAATAATTTTATAAATGTTTTTTTTTTCTTCAGGATTGCAATCCACTCTTAGATTTATAGTTTGGGGATTTATTTCTATTCCTATATTGATGGTTTCATACCTCATTCGAGAGCTATTAGTTTTACAATTAGGGACAGATCTAAATTTATCCTGCAAATCAAAGAACTTTTCTAATCTTAGTACTGAATTAGGGACTGGTTTTACCTTTTCAAAAGCTTTTTCAACTGAACAAAAATCATTTATTACCAAAAAACCCCGCATATTTTCATCGTGAGTGACTTCACCTATGGCTAAATATTTAAAGGTATCCTCATTCATCAGAAAATTTAGCACCTGCACATCATTATCGAATACATGCCAATTAAAAATATTATCAGGTATAGAAGGTATAAAAATCAATTCAACTGAAAAGAAATCTGATGTAAGATTTTCTGATGGAATTAACTTTGATGCTACATTTGCCAATAAATCTGCTTCTTGGTTTTGATTTCTAGGAACAAAAATTATGTTAAATGCATCAAAATGTGAGATAAGGTTCCATACCTCCCATTGATAACTCTGTAAATGTTCATATAAGCAGTGAATGGAGTTACTAACTTGTCTGACAATGATCTTGGAATCGCCGTATGCAATTAACTCTTTGATATTCAAATCAATTGCTTTTTTCAAACCTTGCATTAAAGCTTCATATTCCACATTGTTGTTTGTAGAATTAAATTCCATCCTACAAGCTATACATGTTTTATTTCCCTGAGGGTCTACCAACAAGCAACCAACTCCGGCTCCTTCTTTAGACTTCATCCCATCAAAGTATAAAGTCCAAACAGAACTATTCACAACCACTTTGCTTTCTATAATATTTACAATATTCAGATTATCTACATCATCAATGGTTTCCTTGAATGAAGAGTTAGGAGAAATAGATGTCACATTTCTAATTTCAGATTGCTGTTTATTTTCAAAAAAGGCATAATTTTCAGCTTTAAAATTACCAAATCCCAATTCATACATGTAATTCCCCATAATGCAATCTGAAAATAAAACAGGTTCGCTAGGATCATGTAGTTCTGTGACAGTATGTTTCATATATCTTTCTCTATTTATCTTTGTCTAATTTGACTTTCCTTTCTTAGGTAACCATAATGTTGACTAGTCCGTGGCAAAGAATCCATTCAATTGTTGAGACCAATCCCTACTTAAAAATAACCCATATGCATCTGGAATATCTGCAACAACAATATCTATAATTTGATAAACTGAAGGGTTACAAGCAATCCTGACTAAAACATAATTCATTTCCCCTAAAACCTTTACATTTGTCCTGTCTAATTGATTTATTTGAGAATTTAATGGGACATATTTCCCATTCAACTTCTTGCATACTGATAAAGGCATGACATTGGAGGATACTTCGGAGTCTACCATGCAATTATGAACATTCCTATTGAAAAAAACAAAGGTCAGTAAGAATGGAGGTGTGGTTGATTCAGAGTTCTTACCTATAAGCAAGGCCTTGTCAGTCGTTGCTTTTCCTTTATCAGTTGTTGTTGAATCATTATTGGAGCTGTTTGCAGCAACATTTTGTTTTCCATTAGGAATAATTGAACTCGTGGAAGGATTTATAACATGGCTATTAGGCATTGGATAGATTTGAAGGAGGTCGTACATACTAATGTTTGCATGTGTCTTCTTTAAATCTTCAATTATATCATATTGTAAATCTAATTTTGGAGCATTTTGAGTAGGCTGGGTAATTTTGATTGATTGATTCTGCTTGTCGGATTGAGTTTGTTTATTAGGTTGTGAATTATTGTTGTCATTATTTGTAGTAGAACTTGATGAATCTCTAGGAGTGTTTGCAAATGCTCTACTACGAGTATTATAGGCATGTTTCCCTGTAGGAATACTTTTACTCTCGTATTCTTTTACAAGACTGTCCCAGAAATGATCGTTAACTTGTTGAGGTTCCTTTGATTATTCCTCAATTTCTGATTCCTCTTCTTCTTCATTTTCTGTTATTTCTTGATTAGAAGGAGTCTCATATAAAGATAAAACAACTCGGATTGTATTGAAAATATCTTCATTCGCTGCTATGTCAGGTGGTGTATTTGTTTTATTTGTATTTGGGTTTGGTCTAAACTGGTTTCTGAAATATACCCTAGAAGGGGAAGCCTCAGAATTGGTTTTCTTTAACCCTACAACCTCATTGGTTAATGTTTGAATAGCATTTTGCAGCTGTTCTATGTCAAATGCTTTATGTTTTTCTGCATTGATTTTTTCAGTCTTCCTATCGGGAAAAGTGTCAGATTTCCCACTCCTATCTAGTTCATAGAACATAGAATCCTTCTCAACTTTAATGGATTCCTCAAAAATTTATACTAACATTGTTTTCCCATCTCTCTTAACGAACATCCCAGAATATTTTTGTAAAGCTGACGTATAATTCTCAATAATTATATCTTCGGGTGGTTGAGAAGCAATTGGAATTTTATTTTTTAATGTTAGAAACCTTTGATTGAAATCTTTGATTCTTTCTTTAGGCTCCATTTTAATCCTAGATAACTCTAAGGCTAAAAGAGCAAATGTTTTATCTTCCCCAAATTTATCTAAAAAGGATTTATTAAATTCACCCCAGTTTGTGATTGATCCTTGTACTAACGAAAAATACCAAGTAGAAGCTCTTCCTTCAAAAGTCAAAGGAAACAAACGACACACTACATATTCATGCTGAACGTTCAAAGTTTGCATAGCTAATATGAATTTGTCAACATGCACCTCTGAGGGTTCTTTGTCATCTGAGTTGAACTTAGGAAGAAGTTTATCTAAGTGTTTGGGCAAATCATGTTGTACACCAGGGATAGCTACAACAGTTGTTCTCAGCCAAGGGAGTTGTGGATTAGATGGAGAATTAGTTCCTCCTCCCACAGGTACATTTCCTGCCATTGGAATTCTTTCAGAACTTGAGGAATTCCCTGAATTGGATGATCTTGGACTATCGGGTGGTGATTCAGGAGGAGAAGGTGGTTGATCAAAACCACCTTCTGCAGTTAGTCTTCTAGCAGTGTTTGTTTGAATAGTTTGTCTCTGATGACTTCCTTTTTGATAACGTGGAGTGATATCAACTTCTTGCAAACCTTGAGAAACCATGTTCAATTGTGGATTATGTCGTTGATGCCTAGATAGACCATAATCTATCAGAGATACACCAAGTTGATTGGCATATGCTCTTGTAAGAATATGTCGTGATTCTTCCAAAGTTTGAGTACTTTGTTCAGGAGTAAATGGAGATGTGATATGATCACGTTCAATGATGCTCCTAACAGTTTCTATAAATGGTGATCTATTGACTTCTGGAGGATGTGGGCTAGTTGAAAATTTCTCATTAATTTTTCCTGCCATTAATCATTATCAGGCCCTCCTTCTAGTGCCATTTGTTGGCCTGATTTTATGACCTAGGCCAACAAGGATATTATTCCCACACAATCAACTTAAAGCAGCGTCTGGTGTGTTTGAAGTAACAAAATCTCGCAGGTTATGGTCCTATTACCAACTGAATTTTTCTCTTAAGGAGAAACTAAAATTAAGTCAAAATCTATCCTAAAGTTATATCTATCTAGCTGAACCCTAAAATTAGTTTTAACTACCAAAGTTATCCCATACTTTCTTTCTTAAGGAAAGTATTTGATTTTTGGAGGTTTTTCTATTTAATTTTCTAAATATAAAGGACTATAAAACTTATTCTAAAAATTACACAAATTCTATTTAACAACTATTAAATGTAAACTATACCAGGATAATAACAACTGAACTACCTTAACTTATCCTATCTATCCTATCTCAGCTGAGAGCGATTTTAGATATTATATTAATTATTAATTAATATAAGATTAACAGAAAGATAAAGGGTAGGATATAAATAGAAATATTTAAGCCATACACACTAAATCATTCTGCTACAAAATAACTTATCAGAAAAACTAAGCTAAACAATTATTTCAAAATTTCTGAAGTGTCTAATTAATTAATAACTAATAAACAACATTAGATATTTGAATAAGAGATAATGATCAGTATGAAATCACTGTAAAAATACAAATGATATCTAATAGACATAAATATATATCCTTATATCTTGAATTTACAGTAGAAACACTAGTAAATTCAGTCACAATGACATATTAATTCAAATATAATATTGGGCTGACAAAGTGAAATACTGATTAATAATCACAAGCATAACCAAGTACACTATATTAATATTAAAATAGAAGATCATATACTGAAATATAAAGAGTATCCAAAGCAATACCAATCACGATATCAACTTGGAGATTTCTAGTCACATCCAATATCCAAAGATAAAACTTCAGCCAGGAACAAGACTAGCATCAAAATAGTATTTCAAGTATTTTTACTTCAGTCACTCCATCCTCATTTTCTCATAAAAATTACAAGCTTATATAATAGTACCAATCTTTCGATTCATTTTTTCTATAAATGATATATGCAAGATTATAGGAGTCTTATCGTTATCAAAGAGCATCAACTCTTTTCAACCTACACCTGTCACTAGAGGATAACAATAAAAACAACTTAGCTTGAAACATTTGCTAGTTTAAAGGAATTGGCAAATTCATGGCTGTGTTGAAATGACAATCTTCAATACACATCCACGTCTTCCAACTGAAATCTAGAATATTAGACATGTTCTGAAATTGTGAAGAATCACGATGACATACCCACTTGTGCTATTTGATTTAGTTTATGCATAGATTCCTTGCCATCCTGTCTCCCATCTATACCTTCTCACCGCGGTAGTCTGAACAATCTCCTGAATGCTTTACTAACACGGCAGGGTAGACCCATCCACAGCCGCATGCGGGCTTCAACAGGCGATGGGCGCTTCAAAACACTTAGGCGTATCGGAGTTGGAAAAGTTACGACCTAAGCTGTGGGCGGGAAAAATTTCAATTGAAAATCGGAAAGACATCGACATCGGCAGCCAAGTGCTTTGCAGAGCCGCAACGGTGGAAGAGAAAATGCTAAAAACATGTGACACGCATCGGCGGGCGGAGCGCTTTTCATTTCGGGTAGCTAGTTGATTTGGGAGCCGCAAAGGCGAAATATGAATAGACAACAGCCTCCGAAGTGGGGCACTTTTCATTTCGGGTAGCTAGCTGATTTGGGAGCCGCAACGGCGGAAGATGAACAGACAACAGCTTCCGAAGTGGAGCGCTTTTCATTTCGGGTAGCTAGCTGATTTAGGAGCCGCAACGGAAGAAGATGAACAGATAAAAGCCTCCGAAGCATAGCGCTTTTCATTTTGGGTAGCTAGCTGATTTGGGAGCCACAACGGTGGAAGATGAACATATAACAGCCTCCGAAAAAATGCTAAGTGCTTAAAGACTTTGAAATCTAGCAATGGTTAAAATTGTTTCTCCTCCGAAACGACGTTTTGCAAAGGACAAATGGTCTAATCCATCTTCAACTCAGCAAAAACAAACTCTAAAATCTATGACCCACAATAATTCCAAACACGAGCAATTTCTGAAAACCAGGATGAAAGGTAATCTTCAAGAAATCATCCAAAATTAAAGCATGACCCAAAAATCATGGATCAAAACGATTCAAAGCAACATTAAACCATGAGGGGGACCAAAATTTTTAAGAAATTTGAGGAAGACAGTTTCATCCGCAACATGTTTATTGACATGACACATAGTGTTAAAACAGTAAATCCTAACGTTCTAAATAATGATCCGAATTATCATTTGAGTTATGTGCATAAAATATCATAAATATAGTTTTTAAGACTTTGCAAAATCCCATCCATTAATATCCGAATCGAATTTGATAGTATACTAAGCTATAAAACTATAACATATTAAGATTTCCAAATGATACTCATTTATTCACTAGCTATTTATATACAATTTTACAAAGTCATGGTAAGATATTTAAGTTACATATGGGGTGTGAACTCTTAGGTTTAATAAGAATTTTAATTTAATAATTCTCCTTTAGTTCTAGGAATTTAAGAACTTATAATATCTTGTCAATAACCATTTTAAAACAAATTCAAACTGTGTTTTTGTTGATCCTCAATTAGCATACCATCCCTTTAAGTTTCTTAACTCAACATATATAATCAGATATATTAATAAATAAAATTGATTATATAAAAATTTATGAAACTTACATCTTCTAATTATCAAGTTTATGAAAATGTTTTCATCAACTTCTAATATGTTAGTTGACTCTTCTACAAATGAGAGTACTTTCAGAATCGAAGATTCTGAAGGCACTCTTTATAATTTTAAATAGGTAAATCATAAAAGAGAGCTGATCCCTCTTCATCCTAATGGAAAAATTAAGGGGTTGTTGCTAACTTCCAGCATGACTCTAGGCTTTACCTGAGGGGTACAATTGATTATGGGCTCAAGTTTGAGGTGAATCAGAAGATTAACCTGGAGGTTTATGTTGATTCAGATTGGGCAGGCAATGCCATCGATAGGAAGAGTACTTCAGGTTGTTGCTTTAGTATGGGATCATGTGTGATCTCTTGGTTTAGCAGGAATAAATCCTATGTGGCACTAAGTACAGCTGAAGCAAATAAATCCTATGTGGCACTAAGTACAGCTGAAGCAGAGTATGTCGCAGCTTGTTCAGCTAGTTGTGAGGCAGTATGGATGCGGAAGCTACTATTTGATTTATTTGATCTCTAGATGGATGCTACTTGTATACATTGTGACAACCAGAGTTGTGTGAAGTTTTCAAAGAATCTAGTATTCCATGACAAGTCGAAGCATATCGAGATCAAGTATCACTATATCAGAAATATGGTGCAGAGGGGAGCAGTGAAGCTCCAGTATGTTGCAAAGGAGGAATAGATAGTTGATGTGTTGACAAATCCATTAGCTAGGGTGAATTTCAAGTACTTCAGGGAGAAGCTTGGTGTTCTCTAGATTAAGGTTTCCTCTAAGGGAAAATGATGAGACCCATAGCCATTCTGACATGGTGAAAGGATTGGTTCCTTCCATGGTCAGATGTAAGGGATGAGCCATTCTGGCATGGTGAGAGGATTGGTTCCTTCCATGTTATATGTGAGTGCTGAGCCATTCTAATGTGATTGTATGATTGGTTCCTACATGATCACAAGTAAGCATTGAATTTCATTTTGGGAATGGATGCGCCTGGTTAGTTACCATGTAGCTCAGTCTAGGACTGGGGGCCATTCTGATAGGACTATAGGATTGGTTCCTACATGATCAGATGTGAGTGCACGCCCTTCTGACATTGGTTGTCAGATGTAAGTGCAGAGCCCTTTCGGCATGAAGGATTGGTTCCTTGCATGGTTGAATATAAGTGTTGAGCCTTTCTAACATTGGTTGTCAAATGTAAGTGCAGATCCTTTTGGCATGGAGGATTGGTTCCTTGCATGGCCAAGTGTAAGTACTAGACCTTTCTGATCATTGGTTGATGGATGTGAGTGCTAGGCCTTTTTTATAGGGTTGTGGGAGGTGTTCCCACATGGTCAGATGTGAGTGCTGGGCATTTCCTTTCTGATATGATTATAGGATTGTTTCCTACATGATCAGATGTAAGTGCTGGGTGGGCCATTCTAAATTAGGGTCAGATATAAGTGCTGGAAAAGACCTACACAAAGGGTAGGCCTACAACCAGTGTGAAAAAGGCCTGGATTTGTAGAACTTCCTGTGATGAGAAGAATCAAGAGATAGCACCTGTGATGATGTTCCAGCAAAGATGTTCCAGACCAGAGATGATCCAGATCAAGTGATGATCTAGATCTAGTGGTGATGATCCAGATTGAGTGATGATCCAGATCCAGTGGTGATGATCTAGATTGAGTGATGATCCAAATCCAGTGATGATGATCTAGATCAAGTGATGATCCAGATTCGTTGATGAAGATGACGTAAAGATGAAGATGAATTGAATATGGAAATGACTTGAAGGTGAAGATGACGAGGACTTGATGATGATCCAGATGATACAGAGAAGAAGACTTGTACTGATAAATTGTGTCAAGAGAATACCTTCCAAGTTAAGAAGGAGTGTTGATGTAATTGTAACTTCGAAATGTCTTCATCCATATATCTTATGTATTGTACCCGCGATGTTTATTCTGGGATGTGTCTATAATGTATTTGAGTCATGTCATACCCTCATGTTTATTCTGGGAAGTTTCTATAATATAAACACGTCATGTCAAGTCATTGTGGGTAACCCTCTTACTGGTCAAGGGTTAAAGTCACCGTAGTTGTGGGGCCCTAGGGTTATTATACTATCCTATAGAAGTCGACCCTAGGTGAGTCATTGTAAGTCGAAGCAATAGTCCCCACCGTTGTGTTACGGTTAAACCTCCTTATTGGTCGGAGGAGGTAAATTTCCCACAAGTTGTGGGGCACTAGGGTTATTAGACACTCCTAGAGATGTCGGCTCTAGTAAGTAATTGTTAAGTGAGGCCGACATGTTGGAGTGGGTTTCAAGTGAACAAAAGAATATAAATAGAGAGTGAGACTCTCTATTTATCACACACACACTCACTCATTGAGGTGCATGAGTGAGAGGAGAAGTTGCTGGGATAAGAGAGAGACTACTGCTGTCAGGAGATCATATTTATGTTTTTGGGTTTTACTTTTGGTGCTGATTCTATCTCTGAGGAAGTTGTGGGGTTTCCTCCTTTATGGTTTCCCTGAGGAAAATTCTTTGTGTCTCTTGTCTCTTGTGTTTTATTGCTATGCATGTTATTCTCTTAGTTAAATATCCTAAGATCATAATGCTAGCTTGAATGATAAAAATATAACACATCCTGACACATAAGGAAATCCTTTTTCAACGGGTGCTCCACCATCTTCGCATTGACTTCCTTCTTACCGTCCTGCGTAGCCTGCAGCCCAATGACTTCTTTTATCGACAGCTAGGCTCCAATTTCTTGGAACTTGTTGAGATGATCACTGCATTTCTGTTGTCTCTCATGCGCTTTTCCCACTTGCTGCTATAGCTCCTTCAACTTTGCATATCACATGATTGAAACAAGTGGTGGCATTGTCCTCAGTGCTATCTTTGACGTTTCCAACTGGTTCTTGGCTTCCTGCAACTACGCAATAAGTTGCTCTAGATGTTCATCGTGAACGACATTACCCTAGAATTGTGTCATTGCCTCCATGATCTTATTTGCATCCTTCTCAATGTCGTCAAACTGTGTTGCAATTTCCTCAACGACATTATTTCGTTCTACAACTTACTCTAGCCATGTTTCAGGGTAAACCATAGCATTCAACAGGGTATTGTCCAACTAGAGCTACATGATTCCTTCTCCAAGTCGCTTGGCCTTGGTAATTGCATCCAGCTCTGTTGTGCTTTCATGTATGTACTGGCAGGAATTTGTAATGGCCTCTTCTACCTTCCCCTAACTAGTGAAGAGCTATGCCTTCTCAACAACAAGGCAGTAAATTTCTTTCTTCAGCTCTGTTATTTCTTCTGCGGCCTTCGTCTTTAGCTCTTCCTGCATTGTCTTCAATGCTGCGATATCATGTTATTTTTCTGTTGTTAGCTGCTCCTGTACCCATCGTAATTCCTTGACTTCTTTATTCATTTCCTCTTATTCAGTTTGTGATCGCAAGTACTGGTCGTTGAGCTCCTTTTTTCTATCAGCTAACTCTTGTTTGGCGACCTACTGCATGTGTACTAATGTATGGGCTGATAGCTTGTTGATGTCCAACGCAATTATTGGTAGCTGCTATAGTGAGGATTTGACATCCTCTCATCTAGTGTCGATTGCAGTTAGGGGAACCTAAACATTCCTGGCCCACTACTCAATGCTAATCGATGTGAAATCCTACATAGCTGCACTCTCTGGTGCCCTTCTTGAAACCACATTTAATATTGAATCTAACTTGGTGTGAAACTCTGAAAAAACTTCCTGGGACGTCTTTCGCATCTCTTTTTTTGATGTATCAAATGATTCAATGACAACCTTAATGAGTTGTTGTAGTTGTGCCTCCATCACTAATCTAGTGCTACTACCCACACCCTTTTCCATTCGTTGCTTGGTCGTGCTCTCTTCTAGGATGAGATGTGCTTCCAGATTGGTTTCTTTTGATGACTCTCCATCAGAATGGTGATGACTCTACTCCTTATGCAAAGGCTCTTCAGGGGTGTCTATTGGTGGCCCCGTCAATACTTCCTCCATGCATACTAGTTTGCACCAATTTGTAGGCCAATCTTGAACCACTGTGTCCAGTTCTTCATTTGTCATCTTATAGCCCATTAGCAGCCATTTCTTATAAATGTCACACCAATCCTGGATCTGAATAGTATGCGACCTGATGGTGAACTACATAATCCAATGATATTTTACTGCTACTGCGTTTGATAACCGTGGAAATTTGACCTTTGCTGCCTGTAATGCCTCCCAGTAGACCCAAAAGTGGATCACACAATATAATTACTGACTAGGATCCTCTACACACCACAAGTTTTGATATCGTGCGTATTTTCACACCTTAACAGCTTCAACAATCATTCTTTGGTAGTCCACTGGCTCCATCCAATCCACCAATGCAATTAAGATCAATAGTCATTTATATGTGAAAGGCCACTCCCCGACCTAAACCGTGACCATGTCCTCAGTCAACTGGTTCAACAAAAAGAGGGACCAGTTCATTTGGACTCCCTTGTCGCATTGCTGTGCACATGCAATCACACTGAGCAAATAGATTCTTTCTAACAATCTCACTTTCCAAAATCCATGCACCAATATGCATCGTCCTATCGTTAATGTTGTCAACGTGATATGCTTTTTTGTTGCACTACCAATAATTCCTCTCCTTCAATCGTGTAGCAAGACACTTTTCATTATCCCTTCCTTTGAAATATTGCAATGGGTCTAGCCCATCCTTTGGAAACCTCATGATCTTTGAGATCAAGTCCACCATAATCACGATTGGTGTGTCCAAACATAGTGTTCCTCCATGAAATCACTCCAAAAGTTGTTTGACACACATATTTGCTTCATTTATTCGCCCAAAGTGTGGCATGTTGATGAGCCCCATCAACCTATATTTGTCCAGCCCTTGCGCCTAAGGTTGCGTAACACACACTATGGGCCCTCTTGCGACTGAAGGAAATGACTCATAGGGATCATCCGCTACATCCTTCCACGGCAATATATCATGATCCTCATACTTCATTTTCATCAACGCAGGGACAATGTCAGTGGCGCACATCATCCCTTTTGATAGTGGCAGCATTTTCAGCTGATACTTTTGATTTTTTGTCAAGCACCAAGGCTTAGCACCAGCTAACATGGGAGTGATATATCTCGAGATATATATAATGGAAATTCCCTTCAACACCATAGATTCCATAGCCCTGGAGCTAGATGTCCCCATATGCGCAGTTCCTTCCCCTTGCACCTTAATGGAAGTTCTTGTCTGCCTCTTCTGCAATGGCATGGAGCTTGGCTTCTGGCCCTTCCACTTTCCCAATGGAATCGATGATGATTCGACCAACATGCTCATGAATTCCTCAATAATGGCGGTTGGTTGGACTGGTGACTCCAACTCACTTGAAATATCCATCATTTCAGGGTTGCTCATCATGCCGCACCAATACACCTAACTGAGCTAGTTGTCACACACCCTCCACTTCACTCTGCAACTCACACAATTCACTCAGTTCTTTAATCTCAACAACTTGCTTACCATAGTGATTCTCTCAACCCGCATCGATCATCCTCTTATAACATTCCTGCGATCCATCCCTCATCATTACCAAATTGGTAATGGCCATCATGACCAAATTTGTCATTAACAACACAAATTCGTTGGATATCCTGTCAATCTAACGGCCGGATCAGCCATAAATGTGCATTGCTTCAACAAGCACCGTCGAATAAATGCTTTTAATTTCTTGTATTTATTATTGATTTGACTAAATCATAGCCCTGCGGCTATCGCGGCCTATCTATCTAACTACACTAATGAATCCTATTTTTGTGCATCCACATCCTTTCGGCACGCTCTTCCTCTTTGTTTCTATCCTACCTTTTATTTTTCCTTTTCGCAGTGCCTTAGTATTGCGCAGTTCTGCCCTTGTCTGATAGGGATTTAAGTGGCTTCCATTCACAAGCTTTGGTAGCACCACTCCATCTAACTGCTACAATTAAACTATACCCCAAAGGTAATAGATTAACAAAATATGGACCTAACCAGTGAATTTGTAACTTACCTGGATGCTTCAAGAACTTGCTATCATATAACAGAACCAAATCTCCTAGCTAAAACTGTTTGTTTTTTATATGGATATAATGCCAAGCCTTCTGTCAATCCTTCTCCATGCGCTGATGGAACCTTGCGATAAAACGATATTCCCCAAGTTGTATTAACTGCATTTGCACTCTTCTAATGCTGCATCATCATCCATACATGTTGCTGCTACAATGTGCATACTGGGAACAATGTATTTCATAGGCATGACTGCTACTTTCCCATATACCAATTTGAATGGTGTTTTCCCTGTCAATATTTTTCAGGTGGTACAATATTCCCACAACATTGCTAGAATATTCAAATCCCAGTCATCTCGATTAGTGTTACATACCTTTGTAAGTACATGCTCCAAGGTTTTGTTGAATGCTTCTAAAGTCTCATTTTCCTGTGGATGATATGGTGTACTTTTCTTATGCTATATCTACAACTCCTCCATTAGTGCTCTTACTATGTGATTGATAAAATGGATTCCTTGGTCACTCATCAATATCCTTGGGCATCCAAATCGTGTCACAATGTTATCAAATATAAATCTTGTTGTTGTCGCAGCAGTGCAATCCACCATTGGTGCAGCCTCCACCCATCTTGTCAAGTAGTAGGTTACTGTGATTATGTACCATGCACCAATTCTTTTCCTAGGTGGGTTGATTGGACCCACAAAATCCACAGCCCATTTATCAAACAGTTGCAAAGTTACCTGCGGTACTAGTGGCATTTCACCCCGCCACAATGGTTTCCCAATGCGTTGACATNGCATAATCTATCACATCATTTTGTAACGTAGGCCACTAGAGACCTACACAAAGCACCTTCCTTATCATTGTGTTCCCTCCATAGTGTCCTCCAGCGATTCCCACATGAGCTTCTACTAAGATCTGCCTTTGTTCATGTGGTAGGACACATCGCCATAAAATTTCATCTGATCCCAGCTTATACAGGTGTCCGGCAATCAACTGATAATGAGAAGCTTTAACCACCAACTACTTCTTTTGACTTGTGGAAAGTTCTTCTAGTGCAACTAGCGTCACCAAAAAATGGATTATTGGAGCATAATGGTCATCTTTCATGTCAACTCAGAATAACTGCTCATTAGGTAGTCCATCTTCAATATTAGTAGGCTCTTCTCCTCTCTAAATTCTGGATAAATTATCGAGGTGAGCATTCAAGTGACCTGACTTTACAATTATTTCAAAATAAAAATCTTGGAAGAGAAGTAAACAATGACATATTCCCCCCCCAACATAGGCTTGTTGACCAGATACTTCAACGCAGAATGATCAGTAAACATCTTGAAGTGGCCACCTAGAAGGTAATGTTTGAATTTCTATAGTGCATATACCATTTCTAGACCTTCAAGCTCTGTGGTTGTGTAGTTCCTCTTAGCAAAGGACAATTTCCGACTAGCAAAAGCAATCGGGTGATCCAGGTCTCCTTCGCCTGGCTGCGCGAGCACTACTCTAAGTGCAACAGAAGATACATCAACATGAACATGGTCTCCTTGTTCTAGTCAGGGAACAAAAGTATTGATACTAAAGCCATTTTTTCCTTCAACATGTTGAAGCTACATTGACATTATGGGATCCATATAAATGTAGTATCTTTCTTCAATAGTTTCTCCATAGGGGCAGTAATTGCAACATATCCTCTAATGAGTTTGTGGTAGTACCTAGTGTGCCCTAGTGTTTCCCGAAGCAATTTCACATTTTTTAGTAGTGGAAATCTCAAAATGAGCACTATCTTCACAGGATCAACCAATAATCCTTGCTTTCACACAATGTGACGTAACAGTATCCCAAATGGTGCACAAAAAATGCACTTCTTGGAGTTCAACGTGATCTAATGCTGTCGACACCTTTCCAACATCAGTTGAAGGTTCTCAAAATTATCTTTGATTAGACCATACACTATATAATCATCCATATATACCTGTAGGCACTTCTGAATGAAATATTTAAATGTCGTGACAACAACTTGAGAAAAAATTGCAACCGCATTCTTCATCCCAAAAGGCATCACCGTGTATTGGAAGTAGCCCCACTCGGTGACAGATGTTGTTTTATGTCGATCCTCCTTGGTGATTTTGATCTGGTGATAACTAGAAAATACATCTATAAAATAGTACATCTCCTCTTTCGAGTACTTCATCTGTGAATGGCATCAGAAATGGGTCATGCATAGAGGAATCATTCGGTTTTCTTAAGTTGACAGAGATCCGAGCTTCACCAGTTTTCTTGTCTGACCACCATGGGACTGATCCATTCTGATTCTTCCACTGGCTCAATGATTCTAGCGTTCAACATCTGGTAAAGATCATCCTTGACTCTTTCTTTATATCACAGATTCAAGCGATACGACCTCTGTCTTACTGGTTTCACATCTAGTTTCAATAGAATCTTTATCTCTCCTAGATCACCCAGTATCCCCTTCATTTTTGAAAACTTTGTTGGAAAGAGATCTTGAAATTCAAGTAGCAAGTCTGTGATTTTTTCCATGCTCTTATCGTCCCAATAGTCCCCAACACTTGCAAATTTTGGGTTCTCTTCCATCCTAATGTTAACCTTTCTAATCTTCAGCGGCTGATTCATGGGATTAGTCAGTACATCTGGTGCTGCAACATCCCTACTCCCTTCTATCTCTAAAATATTGATATTCTGTAGCTCATCACCATCTTCAGGTTTTCCAGATATGTTATAGCATTCCATTATCAAATGCATGTGGCAATGCACATGTGGATCCCTAGGATATGTGATTAGTACAACTTTTAGAACCACATCCCGAATTATCTGAAGTGCATTCTTGACATTAGGAATAGCGTCTGCAAAACTAAATGTATTAGCAAATCAAACCATTAGCTCCTCTCAAGTTGCTATTTCCTTGCACAGCTTTGCTGATACGTACCAGGATCTTGGCATCTCATCCAAGGTGTGAATAAAGGCATAGAACCATTCATGCTTTGGTCGCGATGCCCACAATGCTTGACATTCCATCAAATGGCCGCTAGGGTCATTCCTTCCATCATACTTCTAAGTGTGGTACACCTTTGTGTTACCAAAGAAAACTGTCATCAAGCATCGACATTGTGCCCATCTAGTAATTGTCTTTTTATGATTTTCCTACAGCATGTTGGAGTAGCCTTTAGTGCTTCCTCCATTGCCAACAATCGCTACGGTTCAATCGCTACAGTTCTGAGACCTTTTCTTCAAATTCCATTAAGAACACAGAAAGTTTAGGAAGCCCTTCATTAACCGATAATTCTACAATCTCAGTCATGACATGGCATAGCGACTGCATGATCAAACCACACTTCCTAAATGACACCTCATGCATGCGGTTTTTCTAATTTTCTAGGGCATCCTCAAAATTAGAAGATGTGGAACTAGCATTGTGCCAACTGAGTTCTCTATCAAGAGTGGGGTGGATATAATATTCAAATATGTTGTAGGCATGATCCCATCCCCATAAAACTTCATCCTTTACTGGTTCAATGTATCACCTGGCTTCATTGGGATCCATAGGCGCGATGACCCTAATGTCTTGGTTCTAAAAAGTCATCATTCGCTTCTTGAAGTTGATGACTGCCATACTATCATTGGCCCATCCAGCCCCAACATTGCAGGATAAAATACTTCACCATTAACAACTTCAATCACATCAAAGTCGGCATAATTTTTCATTCCTTCAACATCCACAACCAGGTTGGGTACTTGTTTGATTGGTTGCGCTTTAGCTTGATTAGCCAATCGCAATTGCACCGAGGACCAACCCAATTTTGGCCTCCCGATATTCTTCCAGGTCTTCTTTGTTAATATGTTCACATCAGATCCCAGATCCAAAATGACTAAGTTGACTTCATAGTCTCCAATCTGAATATTCATACACATCTCCTTGCCTGTATTTTTCTTGTGTAAAGAGTTCATCGTGGACTCCTTTCATTCCTTATCCGGGTGGTGCAACAAATTTTCAATCTCAGCTAAAGCATATGGACCTCTTTCCAGTGATAAGTAACTCTCAAAGAAGTGATTCAAGGTACGATGTTTCTGCAATGGTCCTGTCTCTACTGAAGAATCAAAAGCGGAAGGAATTTCATAGATAGGTGACTTACCAAGATTTATTCTAATTGCATCCCGAGTTTAGAAAAATGTCTCCTTTTTAGTTGTGGTATCAAACGATACCTTCTTCTGTCCAGCCAGTAAAATCTATGGGTGAGGCCCATCCTCTCCTGTTTGTTCGAGTACACAGGGTACTCCCAAAAGACCGAACACCTTAAGAAACCACTTCACACAAATAGATCACAGATCAACACACCGATGTTTGTCACGTGGTTAAAACCCTTGAGAGGAAAACAGTCCACAACCCCTGCCAAATAGCTACTTGGAGCAATTTATTATGCAAAAGAAAGAAAGTTACATATGAGCTTCTCATAATCGATCAACTAGCCAAGGACCCTCCATGCTCTTTAAATAGAGATCATGGACCAATCGGGTGTTAATCTACAGATCAATGGCAGGTATGATCTAAGAGAAGTTGAATTGTCAGATCACTTTATGTCTAGAGCATATCGTGACCGTTGTATTAGAATATTTACAAATGCATACTAAAGAAACACACTTTACCGAACGGATATATTACACAAGTTGATCTTAACTAACTCCTAAGTGTCTAAATTTCCTAACATCCCCCCTTAAGAACAACTTGGGATAGGATTGAAAGATTTACAAAAGTGACACTATTAAGAGAAGGAAGGAGGCATTAGATCCTATCCCTCCTTAAGGACACATTTATGAACTCCTAAGATATATCTAAGTTTAGAAAACTTTGTTTCTATAAGAAACATGGTATCAGAACATTTATGAAGAGCCACTTTCGGTTTTGATCAAGATCTGGAACCAGTGTTGCCGAAACTTTCAAATGGTTTTTGGTTATGGAGTTTCTATCCATTTTTAGCCTATGGGAGCTATTCCATTGCGTCTGGAGCATCATTTCCATTGGGAAATAGTTTTCGTTTCACCGAAAACTATTTCCGTTTGATCCAGAAACACCCATTTCGATAAATCTGAAGGTATAATGTTACAGTGACGAATTTGTTTAATTTTTTTTAAATTTCTCATATTTATTAGTTATATTATTAGATATTTATTGTTTTAGTCTCATACTGTTTCCTCCCCTGGTTGCGAATACTCTTTGTCGTGCACCTTGTGCAATTGCGACGAATAAAAAACAGAAAGGGAAAGTTTTTTTCTTGTCTTCTCGGCTACGTATGCTCTTTGTTGTGCACCTTGTGCGATCACAACAAATTAGAAACAACAAGAAAACTTGAAAATGTAGAATTTCCAGGTAAGCTAACCAATATCTAACCCCATTGTGTGGAAAAAGTTTTTTTTTGCTTTTGTTTTTAGTTTTTTTGTGATTTGCAGGAAAAAAAAGGCAAGCACGAAGAACGAGAAAGAAGAGTAAAAAAAAACATTCATCTTTCCATTCTTTTACGTACCTTTTAAACTTATCTCACTTGGTCCAAAGTTGATTTATTCCTTAATAGGTATTGAGTTCAAGTCTTATTAAGCTACTTTTTAGTGCATGCAATTTCTATTTTCAAGATACTTTATTGTAAAAGTGCATCTCACTTAAATAAAATAAAATAAAATAAAAGTGAGTCACTTAAGTCTTTTAATTTATTGCTGCACTATTTAAAGTAACATTATTGTAAAAGTGAACATCACTTATTCTACAAAAGTGATTCACTTAAAAGCAACATTATTGTACAGTGATTGTCAAAGTTTGATCTTGGGAAGAGGGGGGTTCTTTTTTTTAGTTGGTCAAGTTCATATCTACCACGTCACTATTGGGGATATCTTCAACATTTTCTTTGATCAAGCATAATTTCATCATCCAAAATCAGTTTTCAGTGTTTTTTTTTTTAAAAGTGATACTATTAGGAGAAGGAAGGAGGCATTAGAGCCTATCCCCCCTTACGGATGCATTCCTGAACTCCTAACATATATCGAAGTTTAGAAAACTTTGCTTCTTTCCTTTTGGCTTGGATCCTTCGTCATTTTTTAAAGGATCTATCTGAGAGGGTTTGGGACCCTTGTTGTTTGGCTTATTATTGCAAAAATTATGTTTCTTGGGAGGCTTGTATTTTTCTTTCTATTGGGATAATAAGGCTTTCCCAGATGTATCTGCATTGTTAATAATTCCAAGATGAATGAGCTTATATTGCTCTCTAATTAAGGAATCACAAAAGGATTCAAGACTAGGCTCTTGATATCTAGCTGCAGTCAAGGATTCTTTCATGGAGTAAAATGTATATACAAAAACAGAACATGCAGGTCCAAGTTTGGAAAGAATTCGATAAATACAGTGTTTGTCTTCTTTCTTAATCTTGCATTCTTCACATAAGAGTCTAAGAGTTTTATACTTAGACAAATAGTCTTGAATGCATGAAAAATCATTTTGATTCAAGGAAATAAACTCATTCTCAAGTTGATGACCCCATATTTTATTGTGTTTACCAAACACAGATTCCAAATTTTCCCAAGCTTTATCAGGTTTATCAATTCCAGATATGTGGAATCACAAATCGGTAGATATTGCTATCCCAATCAATCCACGAAGATTTACAAAAGTGACACTATTAGGAGAAGGAAGGAGGCATTAGAGCCTATCCCCCCTTAAGGACACATTTCTGATCTCCTGACATAGATCAATGTTTAGAAAACTTTGCTTCTATAAGAGACTTAGTGAACATGTCTACAACTTGATCATCTATGTGTCAATAGAGCATTTCAAGAACATGATCCTGAACAAGATTTATGATGAAGTGCATGTGTATCTCAATGTGTTTGCTACGTTGATGTAGAACTGGATATTTGGCAAGCTTGATGGCACTTTGATTGTCACACCAAAGTGGAGTAGGCTACTACTGCTCGAATCCAAACTCTAAAAGGATCTGTCGAAGCCATAAATATTCCTGACTAGCATTAACTGCGGCTCAATATTCTGCTTCTACTAAAGAAAGAGCAAGAGCTTGTTGTTTCTTACAATCCCAAGTGAAAACATAACTTACAGTAGCCTTTAGATCATCAAGATCGTCAGCCCAATATGAATCAGTGAAACCAACCAACAAAGGTTTCGCCCCTGTACTGTAATGAATCCTAAACTAAATTGTACCTCGAATATATCGAAGTATTCTTTTTGCTTCTTTCCAATGACTTTCATGAGGTGTTTTCATATAATGGGAAACACAACCAATGGAAAAGGAAAGGTCAGGACAGGAATGAGTCAAGTATAAAAGACTACCAACAAGTTGATGATAGAAGGTGGCATCTACTTTAGGGGAAGTACAAGTGGCAGAAAGTTTAACTCTAGACTGGAAGGGAGAAGGGGCTGGTTTAAAATCTTCCATTTGAAAATGATGAAGAAGGTCACAAGCACACTCAGACTGGGAAAGAAATATTCCTTCTTTGTTTGTAATACTTGGAAACTAATAAAATAATGCAAATGTCCTAAGTCTGACATTTAAAAAATTTGCTTAAGACTAGATTTCACATGGGTTATAAGTTTAGGGTCATTACCAGTAAGGATAAGATCATCAACATAAAGAACAAGTATGATGAGATGGTTTCCTACTTTCTTGGTATAGACATTGGGGTCATAATGGCATCTAGAAAAAATAGTGTCAAGGAGGAATCTATCCATTTTGGCATACCAAGCTCTAGGAGCTTGCTTAAGGCCATATAAGGATTTCTTAAGGAGACAGACAAGGCTAGAGTTATCCTGAACATATCTAGGAGGTTTTCCCATGTAAATTTCCTCCTGTAAATCACCATGTAAAAAGACATACTTGACATCCATTTGATGGAATTCCCAGTTATGTAAGGCTTCAAGGGAAAGAACAAGGTAGATGGATTTCATTTTTGCAACAGGAGCAAAGGTTTCATTGTAGTCAATCCCTTCAACTTGGGAAAATCCTTTGGAAACTAACCTTGCCTTAAATCTTTCAACACTTCCATATGATGCATACTTAGTTCTATAGACCCATTTACATCTGACAAGTTTTCTTCCTTTTGGAAGAGGAACAAGATCCCAAGTATCGTTCGCCATTAAGGAATGATATTCTTCATCCATAGCTACATCCCAATCTGGATTTCATGAAGCTTCCACAAAATTTTCTGGATCATGATTCTTGGAAACATGAGCCAAAAGAGAAGAGGCTTGCTGAAACTAAGAATGTGTTCGACATTGATCTCTAGGATCATCGACAAGATCACCAGTTGCTTCACATGTTGAATGGACAAATCGAGGAGGCATTGGTGCTGATGCAATTGGATGAACATGAGCAGGTGGAGGTGGTTTTTCATCCTCAATGTCATCATCCGAAATTGGAGTTGGAAACCTATCAAGGAAGTTGGAAGAAAAAGAAGAAGAAGGCACAATCATTGAATCAGGCTTGCAAGCCAAAGATGGCACACCTGCCATGTTAGGCTCACAAGCCAAGATATTTTCATCAAATTTAACATCTCTTCTAATGATTATATCATGAGAATGTGGCTGAAGAAGTATATAACCTTTTACATCTTCAGAATATACAACAAATATGCACTTTTCACTTTTAGGATGCAATGCTTTTCATTTTTCATCTGGAATGTGAGCCCATGCTTCACAACCAAACACATGAAAGTGACTTACATCTAGATTAATTTTACTCCATGCTTCTTCTGGTGTTATACCATGTAAAAATTTAGTGGGTGTGCAATCAACTATGTAATTTGCATAATTTATAGCCTCATCCCAATATTGAAGACTTAGTCCCTTAGATTGGATCATACAATTAGCCATTTCTTTTAAAGTGTGGTTTTTCCATTCAACTACACCATTTTGTTGTGGTGTATATGGAACAGTGTGTTGTTGTTGGATTCCTTGTTCAGTGCAGAAAGTAGTGAACTTGTTGTTCACATATTCTCCTCCATTGTGAGATCTTAACTTAATAATTTGATGACCAAATTGTTTTTCAACAAGGGCCTTGTAGGCCAAGAACATGTTAAATACTTCACTTTTAAGTTTTAGGAAGTAAAACCAAGTTCATCTGGAGTAGTCATCAATGAAAGTTAAAAAATATTTGAAACCAGAAAAGGAAGCAGATGGAAGAAGACCACACAAGTCACTATGCACAAGCTCCAAGGGAACTGAGGCATGCCAAGAGGCACATTTGTCAAAACTGTCCCGATGATGTTTTTCGAGTACAGAACCGAAAGAAACACCATCCTTGCAAGATACCATCAGAAGACTAGTCACCATATTGTCTTTACATATTTGTTGCAATGAGCGATAATTTAAGTGACCAAATCGCTCATGCCAAAGTTTTCTCAAGTTATCACTATGAGAAACAAAAACTGAAGGAAAAGGTGATGACCCAAAGTTGTTAAATTTGTACAACTTGGTAATACCATCAATAGTTCCAAGTAGCAAGGAAATTTTGAGGATTTTTAAAATCCTTTATTACAACTTGGTGAGGTGTAAATGTCACAGTTTTACCTTCACTTGAATGAGTAATTTGATAGACTGATAACAAATTGCAAGAAATTTTTGGAACACGTACGTCACTGAAATGACCATTTTCTATTGGAACTATTCCAGATCCTACAACACTTAAATATCTATAATCACCAATAAATATTTGTTTGGTGTTACATTCATGCATAGTAGAAAAGATGGCTTGATCCTTAGCCACATGATAAGATGCTCCATAATCAATGAGCCATTCAATTGGAGTAGAAGAAGAAGATGCAGTATAAGAGTAACCAAAAGCAAAAAGTACACGTCCATGAGAGGTATATTCTGAAGATGAATCTAGGCTGATGCGGTGCTTCTTCACTGTTGCTTCCAAGGCTACCATCTTCTTGAAACACTTAGATTCATCATGCTTATCTTTCCCACAAAAATTGCAATGATGCTCAGTCTTATTTCCTTTTGGCTTGGATCCTTTGTCATTTTTTAAAGAAGGAGCTGACTGAGAGGGTTTGGTGTGGAAATTGAACCCAGGTGATAGAACAATTACACTCACAAAATTGCTAATCAAACATGCAAAATTAACATCAAAGGAGACTGAAATTAGAGCATAACACTAATCTGTATTGAATAAGTGTACAATAGCCAACCTTATGAACTAATAGGCTGCTAAAATATATAATTACATGAGATATTTGAATGCATAAGGATGCCATTCGAAATAGTCAAAAAGTAGGCTTACTAAATCTAGTCAAATCCCCCATAGTTGCATAAAGCAATTTCCAAATCCACTAGGATGCTCACGAATTGGAAAATTCAAGTAGGTAGCCTAATAAGGGATGGAAAGAAAACTCGTACATGCTTTTATTAGGAGAGAATGATGGATGATGATGTGGGAAAAAAACAAGTCAACTACACCTAGTCTAGATTTCCCTTTTGCCTTAATTCTCAATAAAACAGACAGCTTTATAGAAAAAGCAGATATGCGCTTTGGAGGATCTAGAATAAAGTAGAAATGATAAATATGGTTTTTTAGGAGGTTTCCCAAGTGCTCCATGACTCAATTTTAGCAAGTGTTGACTTCTATGACATGTAGAAGGCAACTAGAATATAGTGGAATCTAGGCGACTAGGTAATAAGATAAAAAATGATTTAATTAATGTCTAAGGTAGGTAACTATGGGTTGATTATTATAACAACCCACCTTAATCTTGACTTTATGAGTAAATATAAAAAAACTATAGGGCCTAGAAACAAGGCTTAGTCACCCTTTACATACTGCATGTCCATTTAACCAAGGAAAGAGGTGAAAACCCGCTGGGAAAATCCTCCCTTAAACATGGACAGCAAAACAAAATTTGAAAATCTTGTCATCAATCATGATTCACAGTATGATCAGCAATCCCCAATAGTGATTTTAGATTTTTTAATGTCTTCTCACAAAAAACTTTGGTGAATATGTCTGCTACTTGTTTTGAAGATGCACAGAAGAGTAGGTGAATGGTGCCATCATGCAGAAGTTGTCTGATGTAGTGCATATGGATCTCAATGTGTTTGGTTTGATTTCTTTGAACTATATCATTTAATATTTGAATGGTGCTCTGATTATCACAGTATATAATAGTTGAAAACTTTGATTCGAATCCACATTCTCCAAGTATTCCCTGCAACCACAAACATTGAGTTGTTGCATTTGCAACTCCTATGTATTCTGCTTCTGTAGATGAGAGTGATATGGCACTCTGCTTCTTGCTTGACCAACTAATTGGTCCTTATACAAGCATAAACACATATCCTGATGTTTACTTTTGATCTATGTTGTCACCTTCCCAATCACTGTCAGTAAACCTAATCAAATCAAGATCAGATTTAGCTTTGTAGAGGATCCCATGAGTTCTTGTTCCTTGAACAAAGTTAAGGATCCTTTTGGCTGCTCTCCAATGGATCTCGTGAGGCTGATCCATGTATCTTGAAGCCACACTAAATACATAATATATATCAGGTCAAGTGTGTGTAAGATAAACCAAACACCCAATCAACTGCCTATACAGTGTATTATGTACCATAGGAGAAGAACCTGCTTCTTCAAGCTTAACAAATGAAAGGAAATGAGTCTTTCTTGGATTGCAACATTTCATGTTGAACTTGTTCATAAAATCTAAGGAATACTTGGACTGATGTACTTTTATTTCATGTTGGGATTGAGAATTTTTTAGACCAAAAAATTAGCTCAACAATCCCAAATCTGTCATAGAAAATGCATGGTTCATTGCATCCTTCAAGGAGGCAATCTCTTTCTTTGAACTTCCTGTAATCAGAAGGTCATCAACATACAATACAATAATCATCAAATACCCATGAATTAGCTTCAAATAAACATTAGGATTGGACTTCCATCAAACAAAACTCAATGACAACAGAAAGTCATCAATCTTGGCATACCAAGCCCTGGGGGCTTGCTTGAGCCCATACAATGATTTCTTTAACCTGCACACAAAAGATGGATTAAAAACAAACCCTTGAGGTTACTGCATGTAAATATATTTAGTGAGATATCCATTTAGGGAAGCGCACTTCACATCCATGTGATGTACCTCCCACTGCTTCGAACCTGCAATGGCTAAATCTAGCCTTATGGAGTCCATCTTTTCCATTAGGGAAAAGGTTTCATTGTAGTAAATACCATGTACTTGTGAGTAGACCTTGGATATTAATATTTAATTATATTTCAAAGATGAACCATCAGCATAAAACTTAGTTTTGAAAACCCACTTACATTGAACTAGTTTCCTCCCTAGGGGAAGATCAACCAGTTCCCAAGTGTTGTTCTTCTGGAGCGAGCTGGATTCTTATTTTATGGATGTTTTCCATATTGTATCATGTGCTGCATATTCATATGTCTATGGATATGATTCAACCATCAGATAGTGCTTCTCATCAAATAAGGGATCTTTCATACAAAGGGCACTCTCAAACTGAGATCTAGTCCTCCTAGTGTCACTAGGATTTCTAGCTAGTTCCCCCGCTGCATGAATGGTCTTTGCTGCCCATTTTGGTCTTGTAGTACTGTCAATAAATTCAATCAAAAAATAATTATCAGACATATCATAATCAGCAAACTCATTAGTCTCTCCGCTTACAATCAATGGATCTGGTGGTGAAGAAGACTCTCCAACTTCAACTGCTACTAAAGGCTCTTCTTGGAACTGAACACTTATTTCAATGAAAGATTTGTTAGTGCTCAAGTTGATCATATTTTACCCTTTTGAATCTTTATAATACCCAAAAGATAGGCACTCTTGGATTTGGGGCTGCAAATCCTTTCTCTTTTCAGTTGGAATTCTAGCCCAAGCCTTTGAGCCAAAAATCCTGAAATGGGTCACATCTGGCTTGTGCCCACTCCAAGATTCAAAATGAGCCATACCATCAAGATAATTAAGAGGAACCCTATTTTGGATGTAGGATGTACAATTTATAGCTTCAGCCCAAAACTTTGGTGGCAAAGTCTTACCCTCCATCATACAGGCATTAGAGGAAATTTGGGGTCTAAAATGGGCCTTATAAGAAAACATGCCAACAATAAATTTTGTGAGTTGGAATTCAAGAACCAATAGAATTTCAATAAAATGAGTCAACCATAATGGTTGAATTGACATATTTGTCATAAAAGAAAACTACTTTGTTTGTTCGTATTTTCGACATATCTCCCCATGTTTTAACTAAAATTTCAAGCATGAGAGCTCGTTGGATGCAGAATTTAATTCCACATCCAACAAGTACCCACACTGCATACTTTTGACAGACCCCGCTACCCCAAAAACAATAAATTCCTTTAAAAAATGTGATGATGATGTCATTATCACATTTTTTCAGGAATTTCTTATTTTTGGGGTAGCGGGGTCCGTCCAAAGTATGCAGAATTAAATTCCACACCCAACGAGCTCTCCTGCTCAGAATTTGAATAAAAACATAAGGAGATATGTCGAAAATATGAATAAAAAAAGTAATTTTTTTCATTTTTCCTCCAAAATTAATAACTATTATTTTATTATTTTAACTATTATTTTATCATTTTCCTTAGGAGGCACATTTTAGACCTCAAATTTCCTCTAATGTTGCCATCTCCTTAAGTGATCTGTTCTTTCTCTTGGCAACACCATTTTGATGTGGTGTGTAAATGATCGAATGCTGCATTTGAATACCCGCATCTTTACAATATTGAATGAACTCAGACTTGACATACTCACCACCATTATCAGATCTGAGGATCTTGAGTTTCCTCCCAGACTGGTTTTCAACCAAGGCTTTAAAGAATTTGAAGAGGTCAAAAACTTCAGACTTATGCTTTAGGAAGTAAACCCAACAATACCTAGAAAAGTCATCTATGAATGTCAGTGCATATTTGGCTTGGCTCATGTACATATGAGGAAATGGACCAGCAATGTCACTATGGATAAAATCAAGAGGTACAAAGTTTCTCTCATGACTAGCTCTCTCAAATTTGTGCTCTGGTTGTTTTCCTAAGATACAACCTTGACAGAATCCCTTGGAAAACTTGATCTTAGGTAACCCTATGACCATATATTTTTCACTCAAATAATAAAGATACTTGTTGTTAATATGGACAAATATTTCATGCCAAATATTGCTTGCCTCATTAGCATGAATCAGAAGAACAAATGGGTTTGAGTAGGGTAGAAAATGGGAAAACATGTATACCTTTGAGGTGTGATCAACAACACCTTTTTCTATGACTTTACCATTCAAAATATTTGTGATTTCAACATCATTAGGGGAGAATATGACCTTCTTTGGAGACCCTGTGTGAGTCATATGATACACTAACAAGAGATTAGAGGCAATACTTGGAACATACAACACATTATTGAACTTACCATGGTTAATATTAATCCTTCCTTTCCCCAAACTATCAGTGAGAGAGTCATCTCCCAAAACTATTGGTGGACCATTCGACATGTCAAGGGAGGGGAATGCCTCTTTTGTCAAAACCATATGTCTAGAAGCTCCAGAGTCTATGATGAAGCTAGATGAGCTTGATGTGGCAGCAATCAAAGCATGTACTCTCTCTCTCTATCCTCTGAATTTTATCCTCCTTCCCTCTTCTTTGAGCAATCAGGAAGGGAGATATTATTCTTCTCTAGGAGTTGGGTCAACATGTCAATTTGCTTCTTCATACAAGATCTTTTAGGATGATAGTTCTTACTGTAGTATGCGCACTTGCTCATTCCTCCTTTGTTCTTCTTCTTCTGGAAGTTCTTCTTGGAGCCTTGGGGCTCCTCTTGAGACTTGTTCTTGTCTCTCTTTTGCTCAGGTGGATTTTTAGCTTTTTTATTGATTTTTGAATCCACCCTTGAATCTCCAGTAACCAAATCTTGGTCTTTGGAAGGTTTGATGGTGCCCATCATCACCAACTTATATTGTTCCTATGTGAGGGATTCCATGAACTATGGAAGCTTAGGAATCTTCTAGGATTGAGCTGTCAATTTGGTGGAATGGAAGGTCGAAACAAACATTGAATATTCAGGACCAAGCTTCACGAGTATGGCCAAAAATAGTTTCTCCTCCTTCTTTTCAATCTCACACTATTTTAGCTGCAAAACAAGGGCTGTAAACTTGGAAAAATAGAGTTGTAAGGATTCAAAGCTACTGGGACTCAAAGAGATCAGCTCATTCTCGATTTGATGTCCTCTCATATCATCTGTCTTACCAAAAATATCTACAAGATTCTCCCACACTACATTAGGTGATGTCAATCCATAAAGATGGAAGAGGAGGTCTCTTGAAATGCTCAGACACAAAAGACCATAGGCTTCATCCTTCCTGTTGTGCCATTTTATTTTATCTACAGCTGCATTGGAATCTGCCTCAATTTCCATAGTAACTATATAGATACCTTTATCTCTCAACAATATATCCATCTTAGCTTTCCATTCAAATAAATTAAATGGAGTCAAGATGATCTTCTGAGATTGGTCCATAGCTCAGAAACTGTGCCCTTCAGTCAGCAGAATATGCTCCCAGTCAAGATGTCAAACCTGTAATAGCAATATGGAAGGAGGGAAATTGATCTACAAAGCCTTTGATACCATGTGAAAATTGAACCTAAATGATAGAACAATTACACTCACAAAATTGCTAATCAAACTGCAAAATTAACATCAAAGGAGACTGAAATTGGAGAATAACACTAATCTATATTGAACAAGTGTACAATAGCCAACCTTATGAAGTAATAGACTGCTGTAATATATAATTACATGAGATATTCGAATGCGTAACGATTCCATTCGAAATAGTCAAAAAGTAGGCTTACTAAATCTAGTCAAATCCCCCATAGGTGCATAAAGCAGTTTCCAAATCCACTAGGATGCTCATGAATTGGAAAATTCAAGTAGGAAAGATAATAAGGGATGGAAAGACAACTCATACATGATTTTATTAGGAGAAAAGGATGAAGGATGATGTGGGAAAAAAACAATTCAACTACACCTAGTCAAGCTTTCCCTTTTTCCTTAATTCTCAATAAAACATGGAGCTTTACAAAAAAAGCAGATATGCACTTTGGAGGATCTGGAATAAAGAAAACATGCTAAATATGGTTTCCAAGAGGTTTCCCAAGCACTCCATGACTCATGTTTAGAAAGTGTTGACTTCTATGACACGTAGAAGGAAACTAGCATACAGTGGAATCTAGGAGACTAGGTAATAAGACAAAAAATGATTTAATTAATGTCTAAGGTAGGTAACTACAGGTTTATTATTCTAACATTTGGGACCCTTGTTGTTTGGCTTATTATTGCGAAAATTCTATTTTTTGGGAGGCTAGGACTTTTCTTTCTGTTGGGACAATAAGGCTTTCCCAAATGTATCTGCATTGTTAATTATTCCAATATGAATGAGCTTATATTTATGTCTAATTAAGGAGTCACAAAAGGATTCAAGACTAGGCTCTTGATAGCTAGCTGCAGTTAAGGATTCTTTCACGGAGTAGAATGTAGATACAAAAATAGAATATGCAGGTCTAAGTTTGGAAAGAATATGATAAATAAATTGTTTGTCTTCTTTCTTAATCTTGCACTCTTCACATAAGAGTCTAAGAGTTTTATACTTAGATAAATAGTCTTTAATGCATGAAAAATCATTTGGATTCAAGGAAATCAACTCATTCTCAAGTTGATGATCCCAGATTTCATTGTGTTTACCAAACACAGATTCCAACTTTTCCCAAGCTTTATCAGGTTCATCAATTCCATATATGTGGAATCGTAAATTGGTAGAGATTGACATCCCAATCAATCCTAAGTGTCCAAGTATCCTAACAATGTTGTGGTTCCTACACGGGTGACAACGCCAATGTCAACTTGCATTGTTCTAGGATCTGCTAAGATCGTTGCAACCGTTGGCCCTTGATTCTGGTTCATTGGTGGATTCTGGTTCAATGGCAGGTTCATCGGTTGATTCATAGTCTAGTTCTGGAGTGGAACTTGATTCTAGGTCTACTCTTGCAACTTGTTATAGTTTTGCAGCTGATTCTAAGTTTGTACCTGATTTGGGCTCTGCAGCTAAGGAATGTTCCTAGCCTACCATCTTGCGATTAGTTATGGGAATTTTTCGATAGTATGATCAATCACCGTGCAATATGTACATGAGCACTACAAGTGTGGACAGTCCCTCTAGTAGTTTCCAAATACCTGTCAATTATAACACTGTACTGATCCACAACCTTGTATCTCCTCTTCCAAAGCCTCCTCCTTTCCTCAGAATCCTCTGTGAAATCCTCCTTCTTGTTGGTAATATGTCTAAGCCATCTATTTCGAGAGGGGATTCGACTGTTGCTGAACATACTGTGCAGCTTGAACATACTGCGATTCTGGCTATGGCGTCGCCATATAATTGTATTGTGGTTGCGGTGCAAACTGTAGCTATGGATGCGATGGTATAAATTGCATGTGCGACGGTGGTGTATACTCTGGTTGAGGCCAAAATTTTACCATATGAGGCTGCAGCTACTATACTACGCAATGGTATTTTCCCTTCACAAAGTATGAATCATATTTTCTTTCCTACATCATATCATATGCACGATAGTATTTGTCTTCATGCCTCATCGATCTACAAAAGGAACAATATAGGTTGGCTAGTTTTGACACTATATTTTGCATGTAGCTACGCTCTTCGTGTCGATGCCCATAGACTTGACATATGCGACACCAATGTACATTTACACAACTTAATGGGTTCGGCACTCCTGAGATCAAATAATTTCATAAACTGGGGTAGTTATATTTGGTGTACCCATCTGCATGACACCGAGTTCACCAAAGATCACCGTGATCCTCTTTCGCCTTCTTGATGTCATGTAACTGAAGCGTTAAATTTTCCAGCCGCACCTAGATTTGATTCATACCAATTGCATTTTCTCCAACAGGTGAAGCTTCTAACTTCATTGAAATCTCCAAAGCCTCGCTCTATCTCGCAATCTTTTGTTGCATCAGTGGTTGCTAGATATGAGGTACCAAGGCTGTGATAAACCACTCTTTATGTTGAACATCGCTCATATAAAAGTTGACCCGCGCCATCAACATCTTAAATCTTTGATCAAAATCCCAAAGATTATCATTTAGAAACTACTTGATCTATTTCAACTTGGTAATGTATTGCGCCTCCGATTTAGGCTTTCGAAATTATTCGATCAGTCCCTTTCGAACTTCATCTAATGTTTTTCCAGGGGTCCCTATAGGAACCTCTCTAAATTTCATGTACCAATCTAGCGCACGACCCTGTAGAGTAGTTTCTAGTTGGCCCTTATTGACATCATCATATGTGGCTTATCTAACAATCCATACTGCCTCACAGAGAAACCAATATTGCTCAGTATCATCAGTCCCATTCCTGTTGAACAAAGGTAACTTTGTGTAATCGCCCGTTATCCTGGGCCTTCTTCCTGCAAATACTAACCTACTACTAGATTGTTGTTGACACGTCGGGCAAGTTGACGTGGAATTTGTGTTTCTCCTTGAGCTTGAAGTAGTGCGCAAAGGCATGGGCACGGTGTTCCTTGGGTTTGATCTTATTGTTGTTCTGGGTACAGTCTGGGTCTATCCGTCCTCTTTGTCACTGTAGGGTCAATTTGTCCTATGTGTTTGTCCTTCATGGTTTTTCGTTTCGATCACAGTAGGACCTTCCCCTATCCTATTCCTCTTCTCTTGTCAAAACCTTGTTCCTCCCCTTGTACAACCACTTTCTTCCTTAGATTCCCTCACATTCTCATCGAAACTTGCACCCATCTACCCCTTATCTTCCCATCTATCTCCCCCCTTTATTCATGGTATCCACCACCTCCACACACCAGATTTCTACTACTCTAGGTGCATCTTCAGTATACCCTTTTCATAGAAAATAATTTTAATTGGCAATTGAAGCGATAATAGGAACCTACCTCTGGGTCCATTGAAGAATTCCTTTTCTGCTTTGTTGTAAGACTTAGTAGTGTCTATTGCGAACTCAGTAATATATCCTTCTAGGATACTATCCAACCAAACCTCAACAGCTCACAACACTCTATTGTCAGTTTCTTGCAACTCTTAGATCAATTTAGGGGTCCAGGATGTTGGTTCTCCTCCTTGTAAATTTGTCTTCTTGTATGTGAACTGTGCCAACCACTCATATAGTATGATGGGAAACTCATAGAAAAAATACTCATGAGAACCATCGTTTATGTAATTTTCCAACCACTTGTCTTTAGCAAAATATCATAGCTTCTAATCAAACCAATATTGAATCTCTAGTCTCATCAGATGCCACATCCACTCTTGAGTTTCTGATCGTGTCAAATGCCACATACCCTCCTATAAGTTGCAACATAGTCCCAAAAATGAAACCATTTGTTGGATCATTCCTCAACCAAAAAAACCTAGTCAACAGGGGTCCCACTCTGTCGACACTTGACTTGCTGCGATCTCCCTGAGCATTGGCCCAAACAGGTTTTTCCCCGTCGAGCAACACCTGCAGAGAGGATGAAGTCTCACCTGAGATGTTCAAGGGAGGGATGACGGAACCAAGTTTTTGTAGTATAAAAGAGGATTAGGGCATCGATGATTCATCAGTTTAACGACCATAATAGATCAAAGGAACCATTCATCTTTAAGCATCATTCATTCATAACTGTAATAGATCTATTAGTGCAAAATAGATCTAAAAGATGACAACATTGATAAACAGTAAACATCACATCATTGATCTATTTCAGATTCACTTAGCATTCATCATTGAATTTGTAGGAACATAAATATAGAAAAATATAAAAGAAGGTAACAACGATTCAGGTCAACATCCATCATATCATATTAATTATGTGCAATCAACCACATATCAAAACATATAATAATTCATCTCCTGAGTGATGCCTCATATGTCACTGATCAACTTGATCTCTACAAACTTGTTCTCTCTGATTTCTTATTAATCCCTCTCTATTGACTCCCTTACATTCACAATTATTCTTCTTTATATAGGCTTGCACCTTTACATTCATGGTCCACTTCTAACTAACTCCTAACTGATTTAACCGACTAATGACCAATATCCACAAAAAATGGTCAACAAGAACAAAAAGTGACACAAAATAATCAAAAGTAGTCTATCTTCCATCTATCGTGCTATCTTCATCTTACACAGTGTCTTCTAGGCTTGTGCAGCATCCGTGATGTTGCGCAACTTACCCCAACCCCTTGCCAATACCAGGTGTTATCAACAATGTTCATATAGGTGAGAACTGTTTGACAACATATATTAAAGAATATTGAGCTCCTTTTAAGGAAGTCCATGATGTTTTTTCCTCCACTTATGAAGAAATGCCTGGGATTGATCCATCTATTGTTGTACATGAGATCAAGGCATACTCGACGACAAAACCCGTTAGGCAAAAACTTCACCAATACCACCCAAGGAAAGCTACAGCTATTAAAGATGAGGCTGAAAAGCTATTAAAAGTTGGTTTTATTTACCATGTGCCTTTAACCGAATGTGTATCTAATATTGTTCTTATCGCCAAGAAAAAGGGAAATATTTGGTTTTGTATCGATTTTAGGGATTTCAATAAAGCATGTATCAAGGACAAATTTACCACCCGTCACATCAATCAGATCATTGAAAACTGTGCTGGAAGTGTCATTTTTTTTTTTACGGATGGATTTTCCAGCTATAATCATATTGAGATATTTTCTGCCAACCAACATAAAATGACATTCATTTTTCCATGGGGAACCTTCGCTTGTCATAAGCTACTTTTTTTCTTGAACAATGTTGGAGCTACTTTCCAATGAGCCATTTATTATGATTTTCATGATATAAAGCACAAAGTGGAGCCGTATCTAGATGACCTACTGTTGCAGCTGCAACTATTTCCCAATTTTTTTAAATTTTGGACCCTCCTTTTAATTTCATTTTGCCTGGGATTGTTTGGATTTCTGAACTCTGTTTTTGTTCTGCTACAAATTGGGATTGTTTGAAGTTGAAGTGAGGTCAACTGTTTTCATTCTTTTCAGAAAACTGCTATTGTTTGCCAATACTTTGGACTGTGGAGTTTAAAGTTGATTTCAAAATGATGTCCTTTGATCTGAAAAATTTCCTTCATTGCTATCGGAAGTTTATTTATGTTTGAATCGAAACTTTAGTTCTCTTTGCTGTAACTATTTCGTAGGTGAAAAGAATTATTTATATCGCTTCCCAGCTGAAAGCCTTTTAGAACTTAACCTTTTTTTATTTGGGTTTTTAGAGGTCAGTCGAACAGTGAATCAGGGCCATAGTTCTCTATGCAACCACTATTGTAGAAGCTAAATAATGAACGTCTCGATGGTAATTTTTGTTTTTTTTCGTTGCCTTGGTTTTATTGACCAACTTTTTACTTTGCGATGCTTTATTTTCGCTATCGGAATGTTTTGGGTAAGTGTCAGAGTTCTAGTCTCGAGCGACGCCACTGTTTCATAGGCTTTTTTGTTATGTCACCGCTAATGCGAAGATGCTTAGTGTTAAACTCACCAATTCATAGTTAGTAAAGTTTTCGATCGTCAACGTTTTCTGTTGACTGCGGAAGCCATAGGCTAATTGTTTCCCACCGCTGCAGCTGTGTAGTATGCTATATTTTTTATGTTTAGTTGGTTTATCTGCCGATGCTTTCCTAGCTAGTTCCTCGTTGCCAACCGCTGATGTTTTATGTTGACTGTGGAACTTTTAGTCTGTCTGTCTCCCGCCGTGGAGGCTACATAATGAACTTTTCTGGTGACGCATTATGGGTAGTGGTTCCGATCTCCGATGCCTGTATGACAGTTTTTTGTGTTTTATGTCATCGATGTTTTATTTTTCCACAAAATCCGTAGTCTTTATGGTTTTCACCATTACGGTGGCTTAGTGAACTGATCATCTGATGCTATAATGTTTTCGCCCGCCGGTGAGGAGTTTGTCAGTCCGATGCTTAGTTTTTCCCGCCAGTAAGGATTTCCTAACATTTTTGTGAGCTTTTACCATATTTCTTGGGTGACAGAGGTTTTCTGTTTTTTATCAAGTTAGGTTTTAGCGATGAAAACATGGTACCAGGATTCACATTTGATGGTTAGTTTTATTGATAGTATGGTTTACGTTTTATTGAAAGTTAGATGATCTTGAATGTAGTCCGGATTAATGATGAGTTTTTTGTTTCAATTGCAGACAGACCTAGAGGATCTTTTAGACCCAGTTTGATGATTGTTTCTTAAAAGAATACATATACAAAAGACAAAGCAGAATCGATAGCAGAAAAGGCCCAGTCTTGGAAGAGGTTCATCAGTTACTGAGCTGGACCCTTTTTATGAAGTACTCATCAATCTCAATCTGAAATTTAACATATTGTATGAATCATGAGAACTCACAAAAGGACAAATATTGTGATATTAAAATGGTTTGGGGAGCCCAAAGGTCACTCAAGGGGAGGGGCCCAACCCAAAGGTTTGTTGTTTTGTATAAACACAGGAGAGTTAGAGGGAATAAGGGACTTTTTCCTAGATAGATTTGTGAGAGTATGATGTAAGAATAACTATTTCCTTTTGCATAAAGAAATTACAAGTTTCCTATTGGAGAAAGCTTTGTGGAAGGTTTCAAATGCTGTGTTATGGATTTGTTGAATGTGAACTATTTCGTTTTCAGCTATTATCCATTAACTGTGCGATCATTCTAACTCTTTGAACCTATGTTCTTGTTATGAATGCGCTCTAGTTTATTTTATGAAATTTCCACTATGAGTAATGAATGTTGTTCATAAACAATTAGCTATCTAGTTGTTCATATATCTATAAATGTTCATGTGTTTTGAAATAAGTAACAACTATCTATGATTTTTCTTAATGCGTGCACACAATACATTTCTCATTGATGAATAATAATCTTTCTCCCTAGGGATAGGTTAGATAGTTATTTTTAGTTTTTTCTTGCTATGTATGGTTTAGATGCGAGAGAGTTAAGATGAGAGGTAAGAACCTGTGCATCACATTGTGATAGCTCCTCATATTCTCTATCAATCTGCATTTTTAGATAGACACTTACATCTAATACTTAAATACAAAAACTAAAAACATACAAGGTGGACCAAGCCATAACCGGTAAAACCTTTTTTTTTGTTTGTTGACCTACGGTATCCAGACCGTGAACCAGATGGATTCCCCATACCAAACAGTAACAGGATGGTTGGGAACGTTTACTGGGGAGAATCCCTAACTATTTTTACCTACAATTTTCTAGGCCTCAACACCTACCTACTCATTCATTGCAGCAGGAAGACCATTCAGGGCATATTAGACACATATTTCTTCAGTGTCGTCATTACCATATTCGACTGAAACCACACAAGTGTGTATTTTGTGTTGAGGACGGTCGTTTACTTAGTTTCATTGTTTCTAAGGATGGGATTCGAATTTATCCCTTAAAAAATGATGTCATCATGGCCTTACCACCTTCGATAGACATAACTGAACTCCAAATTTTGCAAGGGAAAGAAAACTTTCTTCATCATTTTGTGTGCAATTTCATAGAGAAAACACATGGCTACATGCGTCTCTTAAAAAATAACACTCCCTTTCTTTGGGATGATCAAGCTCAAATATTTTTTGATAATTTAAAACATGTTATAACACACTCACCTATGTTTCAACCCCCATATTATTTGAAATATTTTCTATTGTACATTTCTACCTCTACTACTACCATTGGTATGGTCCTAGTTCGGGAATATTCAAATGGCCAAGAACATGTGATCTATTATCTCATTAAGAGTCTTCTTGACTCTGAAACTCAATATTCACATGCGGAGGAGCTAGATTTGGATATGGTCATTATTGTGCAACTTTTCCTTCATTACATCCTACTTCGCACTACTACCATGCTTGCATATCAAATCCTTATGTACTATATTCTAACCTGTCAAGTTCTAGGGGAAAAATATTCTCATTGGATAGTTATCCTACAAGAATTGATATTGAATTCACCAAGACCAATTCTAAGAAGTATTTGGTCTTCACAGAGTTTATGTGTTACCTTCCCCATGCTCTTATGGAAACTAATCCCATTGATTCATTTCCAGGTGAATTCTTGTTCCTGATAAGCATGTCTGATCCATGGTATGGATATTTGATCATATATCTCCATACCTAAATATTTCATCCCAACCTATCTTGTGATGATTGTTGACTCAGTCACCACCACGATAAGTACTATCTCATTCTTAATGACAACCTATACCGGTATGTAATTGAATCTATTCTTTGACGATGCCTCACTCATGAAGAGTCTAAATAAGTCATGAATGAATTCTACTCTATAGCATGTGGCGTTCATCTTTCTGGGATGGCTATTGTTATAGCTAATTTTACCACATATCGTTGATAACATATTTATGGCCTTCCCTGTCCCTCTGTAGATGCTTTAAAACCCATGGACTGATATTATACTTTGATGTTTCCAATTTCATCCCTAAAAACCCATTTTTATTACTGTACGCAACTTTTAAATGCATACTCGCGTCTACACGCAACTTTTGACCTCAAACCCACGTACATCGGGATGTGTGCATAAATCCAAATAGTTTTGGAGTTTTCCTTCATATGATTCTGAACCACTTGACTCTTGTCCTTCCATATGCCTTGATATCATTCAGATTTGACCCTCCATTACCCATTTGGAGTGTTATTTAAGGAACCCCTTGGATACATTGAAGAGGGGGAATTGAAGAGCAAGGAAACTATAGTCCATTGTTGCCACAGTTTGCATATACTTGAGTCTGCATCCCTTTATCCCTTTGGAGCACTTTGTCTTCTTCCCAAGCTTGCCTTTGCTTGTGAGCTTGCTATAGAGAGATGGAGGATTGAGGTGGAGGACTCGGTTTCTCCAGTTCATAAACATGCCGACAGAGGTTGTCACTTGTGTAATATATGATTTGATTAATAAAAATATCTTTTCCTATCCAATAATGTGCATTTGAATGAATATTGAATCCATGGATATGTTTAATTGCTTATACATTGTTGATTATGTATGCTAGAGTAGATCTAACACCATATTATATAGCATGCTTGTCTTATTTGTTGTTGTTAAGAGAAAATTATTAGCGCAAGAGGGATTTGAAAAGGCTCAACATGGATATACTTCAACCATCCGAAATAAGGTATGATTTGAGGTCCCTTAGTTTTATATGTTTGGTTTCTCTTGCATATTGGGAAGGGTTTGATTTCTGATTTCTAGCTGCCAGTTGTAGTACACCCCAAGCCATCGGAAGTTTCTCTTCGTAACAGAATTGGCGACCATATTGTTGGCATTAGGCAGGACTGCAGGTTTGGCATCACTCCACTAGACCTCAAGACCATTGATATTCTATGCAGTAGAGTGTTTGCAGCCTATGATATATGACTGGAGTACTACGTTGTTGTGAAACATGAGACAGTATCTCAGTGACTGGAAGATGGGAAGAGTGTGGAAATTTAGGTTTGGAAGCATACTGAGCACATTCTTTTTTTAGTGGGTTCTAGGGCTAAGCCCTATATTAGACATTGATCCACATGCATTATGGGATCCATATCAGCGACGCTGGGCTAATGTCATGTGAAAAATAGGAGGTGGAAGGGTGCAAGAAAGTTCAACCCCATGTGGAATGGTCCTTACATGGTCAAGAGTGTCTTAGAGAAACATGCCTATGATCTGGTTGATTATGAAGGGACAACCTTGGTGGAGCCTAGAAATGGGATCCATCTCAAAAAATCATATGCATGATTTTCAGCCAGGGCTGATTTTTGTATATTATTGTACATTTTTTTGATTGCATAGTTAGTTTTTCTTATAATGATCAGGTTTGTTGATTAGCTTTCGTTTGTTATGGAAGATGTTGATGGAGTCTTCCGTTTACATAGGATTCAATGATGGTGCTAGCCTCCTGTTGTAATCTCGCAGATCACATAAGGTTACCAATAATACATACTAAAACATACATATAAAACAGATACAAGAGATAAGAACAAGTAGGTGACTTAACATATTATATTACATGAATGAGTCCATACAACATCGAGAACTAAACTGAGTTCTCATCTGGCTCAACAGCCTAATATATATTATTACAAAACAATTACAAAATAACTACCTGTCGGTTTGGTGAACCGACACGACCTTAGGTGGCTGACCTAATCTCTAGTTTAGTCGGTCGACCGGCTTAGTCGACTGATCGACTAAGTCAGCTCATTGACTTTAGTCGGCTGATCGACTAAGTCGGATATCATTCAATTCAACTTATCAACTTTCTCCTTCTACATCTCCCCCACAAACAAAACGTTTCTTCATCCCAAAGAAACAGGGAGGTACAAAAATTATTTCTATCTAGTCTCAATAGTTATTGTGATGTTCCTTGTCTTCATGGGCTATGAAGTCTGATGGTCAGTCTTTTCTATACATAGATTTCAACAATGGATGGGGTTGTTACTACGAGGTGATGTTGGAAATATGTCCAAATTTGCAAAATCTTCTGGATGTCGATGGTAAGTGTGGCCAAGATTGATAGGATTGACATCTTTTCTGAAATGGAGACTTCTACTATTCTCTCCATGTTGGGACCCATAAAATAGTCCTTCTCCTCTGCAGTCTCGATAAGTTATTTCATCTGCAGGCAGATGATGTCAAATTTTTCCAAGTTAGGGATAGCTTGTTGCACCCACTGATGTGCTTCCCTTTCCAATCTCTGCAGCTTGGCTGTTTCAAGCACTATTTTTTCTTCTATTGTTGTTCTGAGTGCTTCCTCAGTGGTTTTCCTGCTTTCCAATGCCTAGATCCCTTGTCGGGTCTGTCGAGTTTGCTAATAGACTTTCCCGTAGTAAGTAGTCCAGTCTCTCAGTATTTCTTCAGTTATGACAGACTCCTCCATGTGATCTTGCAGCACTTTATAAGCTTCAGAAAAGACAGTATGTTGTGCCATTAGGAGTTGGGCAGTTTCCTCTTTTTGTTCCTCCTTTGTTTCCTCAATCTATGCTTTGAGGGCCGACACCATGCTCTCAAATAGCTGATACGCCCTTTCGAGTGGTTTGTCTATGTTAACCTCTACGGGCCCCGACATTACTGAATGGGCCAGGTTCCTACATTTGTTGAGGAACTCGACCTGTTCTGTGTTCTTGTTGTCGAGTTCCTTATGTCTCTGCTCGCTTTTCGTCTTTGCTTCAACTGCTAGGATCTTCAAAATTTGTCCTAGCTCTGGGTCGGTTAGTGAGGTTACATCCTTCAATTTGATATGGACCTTTGATGGCTATCCATGATGCTCCTTCTTTTGTTTCTCCTTCCTCTTCTTATGCTTTTCTTTCTCTACTTGTGTCGGCACCTGTGTACCTGCAAAAGTCGAGTCGGGATATTTGGTTTGTGGAATAGTGTTCGATGGTTTCTCTGGTTGGGGAGGTGGGATAACTGTTTCCTCTGATTGTTTAGATGCAGGGGGCACAGTAGTGGTTGCAGTTGGTGCTGATGGTTGTGGTGGGTCTTTCTCTAAGTCGGGGGGTGGTGGTGGTGGTGATGGAGTTGGTGAATGGTCGGGGGTGGTTGGTTTGGGGGGAGTGTGGGTGANCTAAGTTCGAGAACATTTGGTTAATTTGGTGATTTATGTCCCCCTCGGTTTCTTCTCCTCCAGTCGTTGCAATGTCTAGTAGGTTGGTTTGGGGTGTGGTCGGAGTGATAGTCACGGTGTGACTTGCGATCACTTCAGCTTCCTTATCGGGATTTCTCTCAAAAGTTGAAGTGATGGTTGCAAAGGTTCTATACTGGAATTCATGTCTTGGTTGGTATCCTCTAGTATCGAAGAGAGGTGCTTTTGTAGATATCTTATGTGCCGACGTAAATATCTCAGGCATATTCTCAATGAATGCCTGCAAATCTCTTTCTTTATCGAACTTTTCCTTCACAGCTTTCGACATCGCACTTTTTCACAAGTTGAGTGGGATTACTGAATGTTGTTTGGGAACCTGCTCCTATGTTACTTTTGTCAGGGATGGAGGTGGAGGTGTCGACACAAGATCGAAAACGTTTTCAGGCATCATCGTGTGGGTTGTCTTAGCTTTCTTTGGATGACCCAGTAGTGCTCCTACGTCGACAAATCGCTAGAACTATGTTTCTATGGCCACCTTATTTGTTGCGGCATCCTCTATTATGTCGAGGGACATAGTTGCCAGTTCCTCCTCATTGTCTGATGATTCGGTGATGATAATCTTATGATTACCTTTTCCTTATTGTTGTTGTTGTGCCTTGAGCTTCTTCCTTACAGCTGCTATCTCTTTCAACAACTATCTCTTTCAACAATTTTTTAATAATTCCTTTTGTGACAGCATACTCTCGGTTTTCTGGCTCTGTCTCTCCCCTTGGCTCCTGGGTCGGGACAACACTTTCTGTAGCCAGAGTAATTACCTGCAGCTCTGGCTAGGTTTCTTCTGGCTGTGGTTCTTTCCCCTGTGCTATCGAAGGCTTGATGATGATTTGAAGTGGGCAAGTGTGTTCGACCGGTGTCCCCTCCAACATAAAGGCGCTGATATAGAGGTTGAGCTCATAGTCTTCCTCTTTTTCTTGGTCGTTGGGTGGCTCCTCGATGGAGAAGTCACTCTTCTTTGCTGCTGTTGGAACTGGTATTTTTTTTTTAGCCTATCAAGACAGCTCTCAAAATATCTGGTCAACTGATGGATAGTAGATGAGGGCTTTAACATTTGAGTCATCACCCTACATGTACCACACCGAGGTATGGTTGAGTTCTAGCTGGATGTGGGAGTTTTTCGATAGAATTCTTTGAATGTTTTGAGGCGCCCTCCATCTAGTCGTATGGACTTTGAGCTGTTGAAGCTAGTTCTCCAACAACACCTTTCCATTTTCTAGTTCCTGCAAAGTTCCTCTCTAGGAGAATGGTTTAAATCTCCACATGTGGAACCTCGACAGTTCCTGAAAGATTGGATTCCCATTTGGGCAGATATGGTACATGACTATTCATAAGATGAGGGAGGGGAACTTGATGATTCCTCCTGTTTCTTGGCATCTTTCATAGATGGTCTTGACCATGTGGGAAACGTAGTTATCCCATCTGTATATCTTTCCATTTATCGCAATGGTGTCGACAACTTCTAGCATGTATAACTTGAGGTCGCTTCCTCGACCTTCCAGGGTGAGTGTTGTTGCTATTATTTTGGCAACAATATGTGGCGTTCGAGTTGTGATTTGGCTAATCATCAACCCCTTCAATTTTTTTCCTAAAGTCAACCCAGTTAGCTCTTCTACCAGTCCTTCTTTAATCCTAATTGGTACTGGGTCTCCTGCATCTGAGAGACCTTCCAGCTTGGAGATGACTTGTCCAGAGATGTCGACCGATTGGTCAAAGTAGAACCAACCATTGTGGTACCAGCTTATGATGAATTTTACAGTGGTTTCCTTGGTGCCACCAAAGCTGGCCATGAGTGTTGCATTGACATAGTTGAATATGGAGCAACACCACCACACTGCAAGGAGCAACACTCAAAACTCAACTTTAGCTGCTTGGGTGATCTATACGCCTACGGGTCAATTGTTGTCTTTAGGAGGCGTATGTTTACAACCTTCATCAAACAATGTTGCTAAATATAGTGCCATCATTGAGTTATTGCGGGATGCCATTTTAGATGGTGTTCTTTCTCTTGAGGTACATCTTGATTCGCAGTTAGTGGTTTCATAACTTCTTGGATTTTATCATATTATGGATCTGACATTATTACGAAGATTCTTGCGTGTTAGATTTCTAGAACAGAAATTTGAGAGTATAGCATACATTCATGTTCCAAGAAATTTTAATCAAGTTGTTGATTCATATGCTAACCATGTATTAGATTGGCATTTTTTTCAAACACCATAAGCATTTCACAAATAAATTTTACACATGTAAATAGAATAATAATCGATCATCATAAATATTTTTCATTAAGTTCAAAAAAGGTGACCTCATAATACATAAATGTCATATACAAAATTGGGGATTCCGAGCCACCAAAATATACTACATGGTCATACAAAAAATATACACCCATTTCTCTAAGCCTGAGGTGGAGGAGGGTGTTGATCATGGTAGCACACCATGGCTCTAGCTAGTTGACGAAATAATAGAACCCATGCCTATGTTACTCCAACCACCTGGCGCTACATGGCCTTAGGAAAGTCCTCGAATTGCACCATGGGTAATCTCTGTGTCAATCAAACGAAGTTTGTGTGGATGCTCTGGAGTGTCCGATCTGCATCCTCACCCATGATATCATCACCTCTTCCCCTCCATCGATCACAAGGAAATCCATTTGGTCATAGCAGTCCTACATTTGCATATACATGATAGAGTATCACTATGTTTCATCACATAAAAACATGTCTTTTGATTTCATATATCAAAAAACACAAAAAATTAAATAATTCAAAAATTAAAATTGGATTGGGGATTCATTAGCTATGTCTCCATAAGCTGCTCTTGGTGGTAGGGGCATGTCTGGGTCTCCACAAAAGTCAATCCCTGCATAGGGATAGGCATCTATGGCGATGAGTAGTCTCCGCTACAATGGAAACAACTCTCTTGGGAAGGGTTTAGCCAAGCTTCCACCTCCCAGTTTGCACATGACATTATCCCAGTGTCATCGAGCTGGATCCCGGACTCCATATGGAGAAATGTCTATTCTAGGGCTTAGATCTAGAACCCACTCAAAAAATAATGTGTTCAGTATGCTGCCAAACCCAAAGTTTTGCACTCTTTCGATATTGCCGTCACTGAGTTGTTGTTTCATGTTGCTCAGCTCAGTAGCGTAGTACTCTAGTCATATATCGCAGGTCGCATACACTCTACTACATAGAACATCAGTGGCCTTGAGGCTGGGTGGAGTGATTCCAAACCTACGATCCTACCTAATGCCAACAGTATGGTCACTAATTCTGTTATGGAGAGAAACTTCCTATGTCTTAGGGTGTACCACAATAGACAAATAGACATGAGAAACCAATCCCTTCCCAATATGCAAAGAAACTAAACATATAACACTAAAGGACCTCGAATCATACCTTATTCCAGACAGTTGAAGTAGATCCCCATTAAGCCTTTTCCAATCCCACTTGCACTAACAATTTGCTCTCAACAACAGTAAACAAGACAAGGATGCTATATAATATGGTGTTAGATCTACTCTATCATATATAATCAACAATGTATAAGAAATGAAACATATCCATGGATTCAATATTCATTCAAATGCACATTATTGGACAAGAAAATATATTTCTATTAATCAAATCAGAGATTACACAAGTGACAACCTATGTCGACACGTCTATGAATCGTAGAAACCGAGTCCTCCACCTGGGCCTCCACCACATCAATCCTCCATCTCTCGATAGCAAGCTCACAAGCAAAGGAAAGCTTGGGAAGAACAAAAAGTGATCCAAAGGGACAAAGGGACGCAGACTCAAGTATATTCAAACTTTGGCAACAATGGACTATAGTTTCCTTGCTCTTCAATTCCCCCTCTTCAATGTATCAAAGGGGTTCCTTATATATAACTCTAAAGGGGTGATGGAGGGTCAAATACAAGTGATATCAAGGCATATGGAAGGCCAAGAGTCAAGTGGTCTGGGATCATATGAAGGAAAAATCCAAAAGTATTCGGATTTATGCAAACATCCTGATGTACGCGGGTTTGAGGTCAAAAGTCACGTGTACATGTGAGTATGGGTTTAAAAGTTGCGTACAACAATAAATAGGGTTTTTTAGTGATGAAATTGGAAAAATCAAAGTATAATATCAGTCCATGGGGTCGTAAGAGTCTGCACAGGGATAGGGAACCATGTGTTGTAAAATTAGCTATAACAGCTACAACTCAGAAGATCCTTCATGTTGACTACTTTTGGCCTTTAATCTTTAAGGATTGTCATGAAGCAGTTAAAAAATTCCCACCCTATCAACTTTTCTATCCTGAAAATCATACCCACTCTACTCCGGTACACCTCGTCATTGTCATTGGTCGTTTTCCCAAATGGGGGATTGAATTCATGCATTCTAATCCTACCTCACTGAGGGGTTATGGTTACATTATTGTAGTTGTGGACTATTTCATGAAATGGGATGAGGAAATGCCTACATATGTGGAGGATGGTAAGACTACCACCCTCTTCTTATTTAATCACATCATCGCTAAGTTTGGAGTTCTATAGGCCATATTAACTTATCATGGATCTCATTTTTGTAATCAGATGATGGCTAACCTAAGTACCAAGATGGGTTTTCATCATGAAAACTCAACCCCTTACTATCGACAAGTTAATGGCCAGGTTGAAACCATTAATAAGGTATTGAATACTATGCTTTGTAGGATGGTTGGAGATCATAAATCCAATTGGAATTTACTCTCTTTTTTGCATTATGGGCTTACAGAACTTCAATTAAAATAGTGACCGATTTTACACCTTTTCAATTGGTCTATGGACTGGAAGTTGTTGTACCTATTGAGTGTGAAATTCCATCACTCAAGCTTGTTTTTGAGATTCTTCCCAATACTTCTACCGAGGAAGAATATTTTCTTTATCTGTTGAACCTTGATGAGACTCAACAAGATGCTTCCTTAGCTAATGAGTCACATAAAAAAAATATCAAAGCTCAATATGATAAATCAGTTCAGCCTCATGTTTTTAATGAAGGAGATCTGGTTCCGACCTATGATTAGAAACATGATAAAATTGGGTAGGGGAATCTTGAATCCATGTGGTACTGTCCGTATATCATAAGTAAATTCTTGGAGAAAGAGGCCTATGAGCTTGTTGATTATGATGGGACACCTTTCGGGAAATATCGCAATGGGTTGTACCTGAAAAGGTACTACACCTAGTATATCTTCGCATTAGTACCTTGTATATATGTACATTGTTCAATTTTGAGTATGGTTTTTTTTATTTAAATATGGTTTTGATTTCTTTTCCAAATGATGCTTATGCCTTGTTTTGATTCTGTAGATCAAATGGCCTTCGATGGTTTTGTTGATGGTGCTTTTCGTCACACCCTGAATCTTGCTTCAGCCTCCTAGGTATTGTATTCCCAAGCTCACGACCTAGTTAGTTCAAGAGCAGTTTGCAGAGGTCCAACCACCAATAATAACGTCGAGTATCATGTAGTGATAGTTTTGTTGACTGAAGCTGCATCTCGTGACATTGATCATTTGGTATTTTTTACAAACTCACATTTAGTGGTTTCTCATTTAAACCAAATTTATGCCATTCGAAACCCAATGCTTCTTTGATTATTTTGAAGGGTACGTTTGTTAGAAAGTTCATTTATATCTATCACTTATCAACATATTTCGAGATCTTGTAACACAATTGCAGATTCGCTTGCCAATTATATGCTAGATTGGTATATTTCTCATTCATGACATTGATAAGTAAAATTACATGGTCCATTGTAAATAAGCAGTAAAAAGATATAAAACTCATGTAAATAGAATTCCATCATTAAATACAGGTAGACCACCAATAAATAAGTCTGTGTGTATATATATAAAAGATGTTTATAAAAAATATGGTATCAAGACCCCGACTGAAGGACACTAGCTTTCAGAACTACAAAATGGCAAAAAATACTGATCTAAGTAGATTTCAGTGTGTACATCAAGTGGAACCCTAGTGATGCTCATGGTATCACATGATGGATCTTGCCACTCTATGTAGAAAGCATCCAAAATGACCCGATACTCTCATGGTATGCCTCTGATACCTCTTAGGGAGGTCATCTACTAATATGTCTAGGATATACAGAGTGAGATGGTCAAGGTTCTCCTCCAAATATTCCATCTCATCATCTATGTGATGTACAAAGAGGGCCCCCACTCTCCTATCTATGGGAGATGCACCTCCAGGTTTTGTCGATCCCACATCTGCTTGAGAATATTCAGTCTCATTAACATACATAAAAATCATAAAATATAAAAACATGAATGTCTTAGTTTTTACTCACTGATATCACCCCGCTGAGAATCTACTCGTAGGGCCAAATATGGCTTTGCCTTGTAGTCGGTACTAGCATACGCATGGTCCTCGATCATAAGAATATGGTCATCCATCCATCAAAATAATGCAGACCCATAATTGACCCTGGATCCAATGCCTCCATGGCAGGCCATAAACTCCACCCATCTTAGGATGTGTGGATCTCTTTCCCTCAACTCAATAAAGGCCACCTATGGCCTCAAATGTGGTACTCTCTTGAAGAAAAATGACACTAGGATAATGACATAACCAAATTGTTTCAACTCTCCACACCGACACTTGGTCAGCTGCTCCTTGAAAGTAACAAGTAGGGATTCTTCCTAGTTGAATAATGTAGGTGCCCTTGCCTCCAAGGCATAGATCATGTGTGCAAAGTATGCTTGGAGATCCCCTTGGCTCCTCGAGATACGTTGCATGGTGAACAATACTGTACAAAGAGGAAAATTTATGATGGCCTTGATGGGTGTCTTATTTTCATACATTTTTGTGCCAGGAAAGTAATAACGATCAATAAGACACTGTGTGGTGATTTCCCCACCACGGGGACCATTCACTGAAATGGGTGCTCCCCAGCGTGATAAGCCCATGAGGATGTAGATTTCCTCTACTTCTATTGTCAGATTGTGAGCCCCCATCTAGAAATATTATTGCTCACGATTCCACATCCTGAGTATGTACTCTAGAAGCCTCACCTATGACCGGGGATGATTTTAAGGAACCATACTTATATAAAAGTGTATAAATGTTGGCGAATATTACCAATTCTTAAAACGCTAACTATAAAATGATTGGCGATATTTTTCAAAAACAACTTAATTTCCAAGGATTTTATATCATTTATATAATAATTTGGTGATATTTATGGTGAAAAAATTTTACCCCATCAAAATTGGGTGAAACAGGGCTTCAAAAAATGCAAAATGGTGAATCTTTTTCAGGAGAAAATCATGGAAAAATAGCCCACTGGGCTAAAATTCGCCCCTAAAATTATCCCTGCCTATGACCTCATACTGGGCACATTGAATAATTTCAATAGAGCGCATGCACATAGACAAACCACAGTCCCAACATCATTCCCACCTCTAATGGCATCAAGCTCATGCTCTCTTTCCTTCCAAAGCACCATGTTTGCTGAAGATAGCCTGCCAAAAATTCAAAACGAAGTATGAGAATACAATTACATCCATTGGAAATACTTCTACCTTTTTATTTTGGCCTATTTTTTCAACGTTTTAGGGAAACATGCGGCACCTCCCTTTCCACATTATTACAAAGAGGTGCCAATGGGTTTTATATAGTAAAAAGTGCGGTGTCACCTAGGCACCACCTTTCCCGAAAGAGAAAAGAGAGTTACCCGATCAACGCATTTTCTCCTTGGAGAAATGACCCAAAAACTATAAAATATGCATGAAATGAGAAAAGGAAACCATGAAAAGATTAGGAATGAGATTAGGTTTGTAGGAGAAGTAATACATCCTTAGTACATTATTTTAACCTTAGGATAACTTTATTTTCCCACATGCAATGATATCCTATGGTTTAGACTTACGAGATCTGATTCTGCAAGATATCTAGTTATTTCTTCCTGTTCACACCTACAACAATGCTCTAGTTTGGTCAACCCAACCCATCTTCTCCCTCATTAATTCCTTGGGGCGCTACCTCCTTTATTTGGGGGATCCAAGTTTGACTAAGAGCGCTAGTGGTGTATTTTTCCTATATTGGCTCTCCTACGAGCATTTATTGCCACCTTGAGCATCCCACTCACCTCTATATTCTCACCCACACATGCCTTGGAGTATTTAATTCTCCAACACACCTCACCAATGTTAACACCTTGGTTCGTGACTGTTTGGGCTGAGTTGTAGCTCCATTGGTCCACTTAGGGGGGACAGAGGTCAAATGTCACCATGACACATGTACAACTCCAATTGTCTTCCAGAGCCTCACAAATTTTTTCTAATGTATTATAAATGCATACTATAACATATACAAGATGAATGATACTAATATGATCAGTAATTAGCACCATTCACATGTGTTATTCCAGCTATTTTCTATCTCTTTATTGATTCTCTTGCACATTTTGTCAAACACTCTGAGTGTGAATATTTTTCTAGCTCCTAGATCTGATTGAGAAGCAAATTCTCACATGGTAACGGAGCTAGTTGGAGTTGAAAACAAATCTTGTGAGGTTTGACTTGCTATTTAGGGTATATTTCCAGAAAACTTGAGTGTTTGCTTTGCAGGTTTAACAACACTTTCTATCATAGGTTTCCCAAGAAAGATGGAGAAAACTCAAAATTTTCTTACTCCATTCAATTATTTTTAATGGAAGGCCAATATGGTCATCCAGTTGAGGTCCAAGGGCCTCTACCGGGTCACCATGGGAACTGAATACAAGCCAAATTCTGTTGTGGAGAAAGCTAAGTATTATAATAGAATTTATGAGGAACTGAATACAAGCCAAATTCTCTTTCATATATAAAGTATTAGCACACCAAATGAAGGTTGGGTCAAGTTTGATTCACTATTTGTGAAGACAGATGAAATGAGAGGCCATCATCTTGATAATGAGTTAATCTCACTGAGCCCAGCTCACTACGAGACCATTGAAGACTTCTTCACCAAGTTTAAAGAACTAGTACTTCAGCTAAAACAATGTGGCATAGAGAAGAAATATTATCATCTTATCTTTTCTATCCTTTCTAAGTTGGTGCTAGATTATTTTGTATATGTTTTAACATTTCACTCTAGCAAACTTACAACTAGAAATTGGAAGATGCCTACACTAAAATATTTCATGGAGATTTGACTCAAGAGTAGGAAAATCTCATACAAATGGGTACCATCATCAAATCCAAGGATCAATACCCTGATTCTGGTGTATAAAATCAATCCCAATGCAAGAATAAAGGTTTGAAGCAAAATGAGAAAGAGAAGAAGGAATCAAGTTCAGAAAGCTCTAGTTCTATTGATGGGAGCTTGAGATCCAGGAGGAGGCGAAACAAGAGAGAAATAACCACATGTGATTATTGCAGAGATTCACATTTTTAGAAATATTTCTTCATAAATAATATGGACATCATGACCAAGATCCTTGAGGAGAACCATATTTCTCTTCCAGAATTTGCAAAAAGATGGGAGCGCAAGCAAGGAAAAGGTAAGGCTGAGCATGCATTGGGTGCATGGGTAAAACCCAATTCTGTTTTCTCTGTTTATGATATCTCTGTTTATGATTCAAAATATGATATATCAGAACCTAAAACCTCCATCCCTTCCTTTAGAAAATTCCCAGTCAGTTTATCAAAGCTTCCTCCCAAAACTAGTCATTTTTCACTAGCTTTTGATGTGCCTTCTGAAATACCATTCCCAATCCAACCATATATTTCCAATTAGGATTATAAATATGATATGCAGGCTTAAATACATCCTATTACATTAATTGACTCATTTCAGCAACCATTTCATGACCTAAAGACCCAACAACCCTTAAGTTCACTAGTTGGAAATTCAAAAAAATTGCCTAGTTTCCAATGCTATGTCTCTTGTATATGTTGTTGTTATGTCTTGTATGTATTTCATTGGTTGGAAATCCATATCATTGGTCTTCATGGGAATTATGTTCCATATGTCTGGACTTTATTTCACTACCCATGGTTCAAATCTTAAGTCTCTAGACCTTTCAGGTTCGCTCAATTGCAATTGTGATATAGTTCTCACTCTTCTCTTCCTATGGATCCATTCTCTCATGGAGATACCATGCCTCTAATATTTTATTCTTTTTATGAAATGTATTCTGATATTTCAGAGCCTCATGAGACTTTTTATAGATTTATGAATGTGCTTCATCAAAATGGGAGAAATATTCATGGTTTTATTCATGATATGGCAGCTACACATAATGCACATTTTGTTGAATCTTTTGATGTTATTTGGGAAAGAGTTTGTAGAGATATATTTTCCATGGTTGATTATTCTATTATATCAAATTATGCTTGCATAAAAATAAATTCTTATGATTCCCCTCCATCATCAAATAATAACCATAAAATGGCCTCTTCACATGATCTTTGTTTACAACACTTTGATGCATTGATGCATGATCTTGGCATCCATAACATCTTCACCAATTCCATCACCAAGAAGTTGTTCTTTAAGCTCATTCAAGTGAATAAGAGGACCTGATGAAGACCATTTGATCTCTTTCATATCCATTTTCGAGGGGATGGTTTCTCCTATGAGTTTTTCCTCCTTACCTCAGTTACATGGATTAATAAACATTGTTGTAAAAGGTGACTTGTGCCTTAGTTGTCAAGGCCTTGATAAATATTTTTGATTAAATTTTACTAAGTATGAATTAAGGGGGGGTGTAGGAGCAGTAATACATCCTTATTACATACTTTCAACCTTAGTCTAAGTTTATTTTCCCACATGCAATGATATAATATGGTTTAGACTTAGGAGAACTGATTCTGCAAGATATCTGGTTATTTTTTCTTGTTCACACCTACAATAGCGCTCTAGTTTGTTCAACCCATCCCATGTGTGCCCTCATTAATTCCTTGGGTTCTACCTCCTCTAATTAGGGGATCCAAGTTTGACTAAGAGCGCTAGTGGTGTATTTTGCCTATTTTGGCTCTCCTAGGAGTGTTTATTTCCACCTTGAGCCTCCCACTCACCTCTATATTATTAGCCATGCATTCCTTGGAGTGTTCTATGCCCCAAAAAACCTCACCCATTTTCACACCTTGGTTCGTGACTATTTGGGCTGAGTTGTAGCTCCATTGGTCCACCTAAGGGGGATTGAGGTCAAATCTCACCATGTCACATGTACAACTCCAATTAGCTTCCAGAGCCTTATGAATTTTATCCAAAGTATTATAAATGTATACTATAACATCTACAACATGAATGATAATAATATGATCAATAACTAGCACCATTCACATGTGTTATTTCAGCTATTTTTTGTCTCTTTGTTGATTCTCTTGCACATTTTGTCAAACAATTTGAGTGTGAATATTGTTCTAGTTCCTAGATCTGATTGAGAAGCAAATTGTCACAAGGTTTTATTTGGATTTGACGGTTCTAGAAATGGTTGACTGATGACTCTGCAATCCTCATTTCAAATCTGCACCCAAAATGGCTCAAAATGCTCTCCAAATGGTAACAATTACAATGGTAAGTATTTTTCACTATTTACTATGTTTTATTCACTTTTTTAGGTTTTTTTTATTATTTTTATTAATATTTCACCGTAACTGGTCAATTAAAGCATGGTTTTTTATTTTTTAAGAGTCTAACAGTTATTTTAAAGTTTGCAAGATATGGAGAATTGGATTTTTTGGATATGAATGAGTTCATTTTTTACTTTTTCGTACTCACACAAAATGGAAAAAGCTCCCGAGAATTTTTTTCAAAACTTTGGTCGTGCTCGTTAAACCTAGCACTGAATTTCTTAGTCAAATTTTACTTCTTTTTTAGGCTAGTTAAACTCCTTTTTATGAAACAAAACCCTAATGGGGTCTTATTTAAGCTATTTTCAGACTCCTAAAATGTGAAAAGATCATCGAGTGAACTTGTATTCTTCATGCTCAAAAAAGGACTTGAAGATTTGCCTTTTCGACGATAGTTTACCCCTTTTTTGGTTTGGATCGATTAAATTACGAAAAATGAATACTCTAGTCATTGACTAGGAGAGTTCTCTAAGGTATTATTTTATACTTTTTCAAGCCTCGGAGACTAAATCATATGAAAAAGGAAAATTTGGATTCTTCTTCCATTTCGTTCCAACTCTCTAAACATGAACAATAACGAGTTTACTTTCAAAGGAATTGTTCATAGCCTGTTCTTCTATGACAGCACCACCCATAGCCACATACCAGGAAATAAGAGGCAACAAGGACTTGGTGAACCAATCAACCAACAATTGATCTAAAATGGGATCTTTGATTAAACTCTAGGAGCCTCCTTCATTCATGGATATGATCTAGTATGTGAGTAGAGGTATTTTTTCAAAGAGAGGTCAAGAGATCCGTACTAGTTTCATACCAAATAGGTAACTAGAAATGAGTAAGAAACACAGTTTCCAATGGATTGAAATCCACAAACAAGTGTTGTGGAAGTTTGATATACCATTTTGTGGCTGTGTCGGTCAATTTTCTCTGGAAGAGTCTCAATCAAATAGAATCATCAATTAGGGATTTATATGAACACTACAAATGGAAGATCATCACATAGTTTTTGGAATATTCCCTCTTCTTTCCATCAAACTTTGGAATGTCTTACGGGATTTTAACCGGGATGGTAGGCCAAAACGGATCATGTTGAATGGGATCATTTATTAACTTGGACAAGTCAGGAAGATCCAATGTATCCAAAAATGGAAGTTTTCAGTTGAGTTGTGGGTAATTATAATACTAATAAGGTAAGGCTTCCCTAATAGGACCAAAGGTCTATTGAGGTTGGCCATAAAACCCACCAAACCATTGATGGTTGTGAGCATTTTGTCCCATAAATGGTGGTTGCATCTGGTTAAGTCCATCTTGAGTTCCATAAGCAGGTTGAGCCCATTGATTGGTAACTCCTCGAGGATAAGGGACATATAATGGATTATTGTATTGTTCCCCGCTAAGGTATTGATTACCAATGTTAGGCTGTTGAGCAGGGACCCAAGATGATATAGGACTTTGCGAAGCAGGACCAATAGGACCAATATCAATATGACCACTAGGTCCAACAACTAGAGTGGGAGGATGTGAATTATTATGTAGAACAGGTACATAAGATCCTCTAGTTGTTTGGGATGTAGGAGGGAAAAATTGACTACCAACATTCGACAAAGCTATGGAAGGATTAGAGGTTCCTCCCATATGTGAATTCAACAAAGGATTATAAGTTGACTGTGGAGCTCTTGAAGGCGTGGCAAGTCTAGGCATCGTAGGTGCAGATGGAGGATTGGCTAGAACAACGTTGGAATGACTATTCAACGACCTACATAAAATATCACCAGGTAAAAGGTAGAGAAAAGGTCTTCTAGAGTTTGGGTTCAACTCCATAGCTGACACATTTATGGTAGTAGTAGTACTGAACTGAGAGATAGCTTAACCAAGGGTAGTTTTCTAAATGGATCATTAGGTCCAAATATAGGAGCTACCATTTCATCAGGATGAAATTAATTAATCCCAGCTCTAGAAGGATTTGGGATGAAAAAGGATGTATTTCGATAGGAGGGTTTCTCCAGTAGTGGTGGTACTGATAGGTTTGTCATGGGGGAATTGGGAAGAGGAGATTCAACTCCTTCATCTTCGAATGGAACTCCTTCCATTTCAGGCATGGAACCACTACCTACCTCAAAAAAAAATTCCATGTCTCTTTCCATGGGATATTCAGGACAAGGATTCAAAGGGTTTTGTGGTGATAACCTTGTGACCGATGGGACCTTATTCACGATAAATCAACCAGTTTTCAAAAATCAAATTGATCTCAAATATAACCCTATCTAGTTAGTAAAATCAAACTCTATTCAATCTAAATAAATAATCATAACTTGTGATAGGGGTGGTAAAGGTCAGGATCCTCACGGGATTTCCAAACCACCACAACTCACGATATACTGCAGGGTCAATAGTGAAATACGACAAGGGGGATTGGGACCGTACCCTTTCCTGAACACCCAACTACCTGGATGACACGTGCAGAGCAATATCCCTAAGTGTTTTTCTCGATGTATTGTGGTGATAGGTAGGTCAAAGGCCTATGCTCAGATGGTCTCAGGATCCCTAAAAGGTGTCTCCCAATATACACAAGGTACATGGGAGCTCCACTCCGTAGTAGTGTTGTCTAATGCACAACCGTTCGAGAGGGGCCTTCTGATATACCACCGAGTATGTGAAGTACATTTCTATATACATATAGGGTACATGAAAGGTCGTTCTATATACCAGTAGTATGTGGAATAAACACGTGATCCCGGGGATGTAGTGGAGGAAAAAAATGACAACTCCTACATTTAAATATGTTGGAACACGTCTCTAAGCTATCACAACTTTCTACAAATTTTAACCTAAGACTACCACTTGATTTTATCTTTTGCGATTAGGTGAATGCATGAGGTGAGTACATAAAAGTAAAACCATGCAAAATTCTTAAGCAAAGCTTTTTCTTTCACTTTTCGCAAAATTCCCTACTTAAGGAAGAGATAGAGGTTCAGTTCCTATTTACTCAAAATGAGAGAATCCAAAACAAACAAATATGGAACTATATCTTCAAACCTATTGCAATCACATCATGACTTCAAAAACAAAAAAAATTGAAAAGGAAAATGACAATATCTCTTTTTGAAAGAAAGGATATGATGACTACTCAAAACACCATATTTTTCAGACTTCCTCAAAATGAAAATAAGATGCACACAACACACTTTTTATTTTTGTTTGAGAGGAAGAATAATTAAGAATAAACCATAAAGTAGATAATTGAGAGTCTATAGGACCACTCAAGTCTCTACCAAAACATAGCTAACCTTGACGTAGACCTTTCTCTCAATTTTTCAAAGTAAAAAATGAAAACAATCTCAAATCAAGCTATGAATAAACTAAAGAAAATCTATTTTCTTTCAAGTTGATTAAACAACGCTCAGAGATATGGATGTACACTTTATTTTCAAAGTTCGTCTTCAACCAAAAACCAAAAATACAAGAAGTTCATAAGCCAATTCAACTAGTTCTTGGAGATCTAACCTAACCAAGACTAAATTAATTTACAGATTTCAATTCACAGATAAAACTATAAAAAACAATCCATAACAACTTCAGAAAGTCATAATATGATAGCCAAGTTTTGAAATCACCCTAGGATTAAAAACCCTACCTAGCGCCATTGTTTGAAGGTAGAGAAGAAAGCGTTACTGCTCCAACACTGTGTTTTTCCAACAGGAATAGAGCGGTGGCACCACTCTCTGTCCACTTGATTTATGTGGTGGAACCATTGGTTGCCTCTGCAGAAAGTGTGGTGGCCTCTCTTTGTAAACCACCCAGGTGCAGTGGTGCTTGCACATTCCAAAACAAGACCAAGGTGAAAAATAAAATGTCAATACTCAATTTACGGGCATCAAATAACAATCATAAGAAAATAAATAATTCATATAAGGAAGATCATGACAGATCTAAAGCAGATCTAACCAATTAATTCAAATCCAATCTAACTAAACAGCTAGTAGATCTAATTAATGAATAAATTGAAGTTTGAAGCAAGGAAAGAACCAAGAATAACCATAAGTTCTAACACTCTCCCCAGTATGGTTTCTAGATTTGTTATTGGAAATAATCACCTTCTGTAGATAGAAGTTGTTTCCATAGCCTGAAAACACTCGAAGCTAGAACAAAGGAGTCACAATAATGAAAAGCACTTCACCTAATATTTATAGATGCTTGGAATGGATTCTTTTACCTATCATACAATGTAATGTGCTAGTCCTTAAGAGGGTTGGATCTCCACATATTCACCTACATGAAACACACAACAAAGCACATACAAGATCAAAGTACCAAGTACAATCTATAATCCTATGCTGATGACTAAGGAATTCAACAATGAAACAAGTTATTCATACACAATATTATTCATGGGAAATGAACTTTCATTGTATAAATGGAATAAGAGAGAGAAATTACAACCAAGAGACTTACTATTGAGAATTCTCTTGTCAAGTAAAACCTTGCTTCCAAAGCTTCAAAATTTCCTACCAAATGCTCACTCTCCTTTGCTAGATTTGACCAAAGTTTTTATAATATTCCTCCCTTTACCCATGGGGGGTGAGCCAATACTTATAGACCTGGGAGGATAGGGAAGGTTTATATTTTCATGGGTGAGGTGGAGGGGATATCCTACAAGGACGGATCTCGATCCCAGGTGGTCCAAGAGTCTATGGATGAGGTTTCCACAAACCCAAGCTTCGAGAAGCTTCGTGAAACTTCTATTTTTACCATTAAAACTAGAGCACCGCTCTTTGTCAACTAAGACAGAGTGTTACCCATAGAGAACAATTTATTTTAAGAAGGCATGTGGCAGTGGCACCACTTTTTGTTCATAGAAAACAGGCATTACGCATAGGGGTAACACACATTGTCCACAAGGAAAGTGTAGTGGTGGACAAAGACATGAAATCACTGATCTTGGCCCAAATTCAACTTCACAACTTGGGGATTTGAGGCAATTTCTAATGTTTAGTTTTCATAATATGATGATGACAAGAAATTTTGGTAACAAAATCCCCCCCAAAGCATGAGGATAGAGGGATAGGATAGGTGAAGTCTTTGTAAGGACAAGTTATCACTTCGAGGCAAGAGCTCACTGATCAGAGATATTCATAAACGAAACTCATTCTATATTGTATCAATACTTTGATTCATATCCATATGACTCTCATCATGGATGCAGACCAATACAAAGAAAGTCCATGTGAGGTACAAACAATCATGGCTACTAGAATACAACGTAGATCCATGCAAAGAAGACTCTAACTTGGGCATAGCTACCCGACATACAACGTAGATCTATGACATACATACACAAAATTGAGCACTTCCATAACCTTACAAATGTGGATCCAGGAAATGAATCATACAAATACTCCATCGCAACCTGGGGGGAAAGCAATGATCACTTAACAGATACCCAGGGTCTTCATCTCGTCTTCAACAAAGTACGATTCTATCCATGTGATTACAATGTATTGATGTCAAACAATGTAGAAAACACTTGATTACTTGTGAATGATGAGAACCGTTAACAAGTGTGAGGGAGATCACCATTGACGTCGATGATTTCCAAGGTACCTCAGTACAATATTCCAAATGTGAATAGATGTTTTGATGTTGAACACTTGGTTGAATCTTTAAATGAAAGCTCAGTTCTGTAAACCCATGGTTTAAAGAGAGAGGATCTGTCATTGATGCATACATATCTCAAGGTACTATTTGGTTTCTAATACTAATCCCTGGATGATTAGCTAAACTCGAGAGGAATAGTCATGTCGAAGGAAGGCCATTATGAATCCCACATCAATGACACAAAACTAGGAACAAAGTTTTGGAATTTGAGTATGATGTAACCATAGGATTAACTCAAAGGTAACCAACACCAAGGTAGTTTTGACTGGAAAAGTAAAATCTCTCCACAACTTTCCTTTAAGCATAGGGTAGCACGACCGAAGACTTGTCAACATTGACTTAACGAGGCGGATACCAAGACATAATGCGATGATGGACGATGTATTCTTTGAAAGACTCAAAGAAGTGACATGACTCATGAAATTGGATAGACTTAGAAGCAAGTTGAATACCCAATTGAATTAATGAAATGTAGATAAGTGCCATGTTCAAATGTGACTACAAACTGTCATTATTGCAAATGAAAAACAGTTCCCTTCCCTTAATTTCCCCGTCATGACTGATGAGTGCATATTTTTTCATGTTTATGAGTTCAAAGAGGGTAGAAAACACTCGTTGTAGCTTATCATAACATAATTCCATTCTTACATGTTTTACAAACTTGAGAAAGGAGAGGTTTGTTCCCAAAAAAATGGTCTTTCAGTGTTTAGCTTGACGAGTCCATTGAAACCAAATGCGATTTCATTTACGTTTAGAGAGTCTAAACGAAACGGAAGAAGACTACAGAGTGTTCTTTTTTGTATGATTTAGTCTTTGAGGTTCAAAAAAGTATAAAATAATACCTTATAGAACTCTTCTAGTCAACAACTAGAGTATACCTTTTTCATAACTTAGTGAATCCAAACCGAAAAAAAGGGGTAAATTATCGTTGGAAAGATGAGTCTTCAAGTCCTTTTATGAGAGTGAAGTAAACAAGTTCACTCGACAATCATTTCACATTTTGAGAGTCGGAAAAGAGCTGAAAGAGGACTCTACTAGGGTTTCTTTTCATGAAAAATTTTTAACGAGCCTGGAAAAGAAGTAAAATTTGACTCAGAAATTTAGTACTAGGTTTAACGAGCACGACTAAAATTTCGAAAATAATGCTCATGAGTTTTTTTTTTTTTTTGTGAGGATGAAAAAACTAAAAAATAAATTCATTCATAACCAAAAAATCAATTTCTACATGCCCTATAAGCCTCAAAACGACCATTAGACACCAAAAATATTAAAAACTATGCTTTATAGACTACTTGAGGGTAAATATTTAACAAAATAATTAAAATAATAAAATAAAGCGCAAAAATATTTGAATAAAATCTAGTAAATAGTAAAAAAAACTTTTCATTTTCATTTTTACCATTTGGAGAGCATTTTGAGCTATTTAGGGTGCAGATTTCAAACAAGGATTGTGAAGCCGCCAGTCCATTGTTCTCAGAACCGTTAGTTCCAGGTAAATCCTAAAATTATTCCCAATCTTTTCATGTTTTTATTTTCTCATTCCATTCATGTTTTAGGGTTTTAGTAAAATTTACCCAAAGGAAAAATGCGCCCACCAGGTAACTCTCTTTCCTTTTTCAGGATAGGCAGTTCCAATGTGACATCGCACATTTTCCTATAGAAAAGGGTGGTGGCACTGTTCTATCCCAATGGGGGATAGGCTATGCCACAAGTTTCCCTATAATGTGGTAAAAATAGGCCAAAAGAATCAATTTAAGTATTTTAAATTATTGGATACATGTTCTAATATTTCATTTTAAATTTTTGGCAAGATATCTTTAGCAAATATGGTGATTTGGAAAGAAACAGAGCACGATATCGATGAAATTAGAGCTGGAAATGATGTTGGAACTGTAGTTTCTTTATGTGGGTATGGGCTCTTGAAATTATTCAACATTCCCAACATGAGGTCACATGTAAAGCTATTGGAGTACATTCTTAGGATATGGAATCTTGAGCAACTTTACTTTGAGGTAGGAGCTCATATTATGACGATGGAAGTAGAGGACATATACTTCCTTAATTACTTATCACGGCGGGGAGAGCCCATTTTGTTGACCGGTCCTCGTGGTGGAGAAATCACCACCTAGGATCCACTAGTGAAAAATGAGATATTAGTGACCAAAAAAATGACCAAAATCCGCATATCAACGACCACTTTTGGTTTGGCGATCGTTGGTGGCTAATTTATATTCTTTCGTTACGTGATCAAAATTTGTCATTTTTATTTTTGCCATTTATAGCTTGTTATTTGGTCATTAATTTGGTCATATATTTGAATAAATGAGCAAATATATGACCACATTTATGACCAAATTAATGACCACATGACAAACTAGAATATGACCAAATTTGGTCACATAATAAAAGAATGTAAATTAGCCACCAAAACTGCTTTTTGGTCATTAATATGTGAATTTTGGTCATCATTAAAATTACTAAAATATAATAACCACACATAAAATGACTAAAAATGACTAAATTACTGGTGTCCATTATTAATCAATATAAATTTTTAATATGATATTATGTTTAAATTAAAAAAAGAATCATACACTTTCTGTCATCATCTAATACACATCTGAATTATGCAATGTCACATTAATTAGTTAATTACAACATTTATAAATAATATAAAGTACAACCATATATATAAGTTTTAAACCACACAAATTATATTATATGAAATGTCAAGTATTACAATAAATATGAGTTTTCTCAAAAAATATATTCATATAACTTTACATGAAAATCATCTAGTACATCGATGAATTTTTAAATATTACAATGGCTAAATCATCCCACTTGTATTTGGCTATTAATCCATACTTAGATCCTACGACAACTTCAAAACCATACTTAGCAGCTTGAAACTCTTAGGAATAGGCTCTTCTGAGATTTTTATCTATGCATGTGCTTCTGTATCTGTACTACATGTGCTTCTGATGTAACACCCTAGTTTTGGACCCTGTGATATTAACTTTCAAATGATGTGAATATTGTATTAAATCATGGAAAGGAGCTCAAGGCCAAGGCCCTGCCATTGATTTTTTGTTTGTGTTCGGAAGTTAGAATCAACGCCGATGCTTTATGTGCTAACCAGGCACGGTATTCTTGAGACATCATGTAAAATAAAAATTAATTAAAAACCTACAGCCAACTATGCACCACAAACGTTAAATAGATGGGGGCATGATTTTCCTAAGGATAAAGGGGCGATGTTTAACCTTGAGTTGTTTGGTGGGAATGGGAAGAGTTTTGGCAGAAATTCAAAATGGGAAGAGCACCATTTCCAAAAATCATGTTTTTTATTACATGGGAAAGAAAAAAACCCAAAAACGCATGCCATTCCCTCATGCGTTCATGTTTCACCTTCCCTCACATTTTGGAAAAATGGCAGGACATTTTGTTGAGGGAGGATGGATTCATTTATTCATTTGTTTTTTCTTTCAAGCACGCTGAATCACACAAAAAACCTCTATGAGTTTCATCCTTCATGTTTTCTTGTCCTGTTAGTTCTGTTTCTTCCTTCACAATTTCCCCGTCTGTCAATTTTCCTAAACGTGCATACCCAGAAATTGTGTTTTTCATTCTGAACTGATAAACCAGCAAGAAGATTTGGATTCTGGGATTGTATCAATTGATTTGGCTCATGCAATGCTTAACAGTTTGTAATTGTTGTGTGTGCATGCATTCCTTGGACTTTGTAATGTTTTCTTGAACCTAGAACTCTGATTGTTGTATGTACACCCTTGTGTGGTACCTGCACTGGCTTGGGGAATGGAAATGGATTCTAAACCTATGTTATACCAAAATCCTTTCATCATCATGTGATAATACTTTTGACATACCTACTTTCCATTAAATCCCAACACTTAAAGTGGAAACCCATGTTGTCTGTCAATTCTACATAAAAATGCTCAGCACCACACTTTTCCCTTTAGCCATGAGCGGTACCTTGCTTGCACCACCTATCCCTTGTTAGCCACAAGTGGTGCCACCACTTATGGCCCTTAGTCCATAAGCGTTTCTTACCTGAAACACTCTGTTGTTGAAGGAGAAAAGTGGTACCCTGGGTAAAATGGGAAAAAGAGAAGTTTCTTAAGGACTCTAGATCATGAGCCTCGTGTCCTCCCTCATCCCTATCATTGTGGGTCATTTGATCTAGAGATACCCCATCCTATGATCTTAGAGGCCAACTCATCCACAAATCTCTCAACCATTCCTATCCATTGAGCCTTATAAATACAAGCTCATGTCCATGGTTGAGGGGGGAAATCTTAAGGTATTGTTATGTTGTTTGATTGATTACTTGGCCCAAGCCATTGGAGAGCATAGAGAACAAAAGTTGGAGCTTATGGGGATGGGATTGTTTGGTTTCATGGAGATGCATGTCAACACTAAGGATTAATTGGTTGTAAACTTCTCCATTTTATCTTGATGAAAATCTGATTTATGTCCCACATTACTGTTGTTATTTGATTTCACATGTATAGTTTGTTAGATTCCTTAGTCACTAACATGGATCAGTAGATTATATTTTGGTATCTTTGATGTGTTTGCATGTTTAATATGATTGTAGGTACACAGGGTTACTATCGAAGCATCACATTCCAGGTATCTACGGAATCCGAGGAGGGTCTTCAACCTTTATCGTTCATTTATTCTGGATCTGAACCATTCAGACCAGTGGAACAGAGATGTTTCCTTGTTTGGAGATGGCATCCTCATCTTCGACTACCACTCAAGAGGTCCCTTTCCAAGGTGTACCTTTTGTATTCCCTCCAAGTGAAGGTATTAGTCCTCCCTTTATTGCCACTCTAAATCTTCCTGGGTTAACTATAGGATTACCGATCTGGATTTTTAATATGGTAATTCCTCTTACACCTAATGTCTCAAATGTCACCTCTCCCCCAAGAGAGGATCAACCTCAACATAATCCCTCTCCTTCTTTGTTGGTTGTTGCTTCATCCCTTTCTTCTTCTTCGCTTGACCAAAGCTCTATGGTTAGTAGTCATGTGGATAAGAAGGAGAAGAAAGGGAAGGTGTCACATACCCCAATTTTGTAAAATAATGTTAATTGTTTTAATTTGATTTCCTAAGACATTATGTTAAATTTAATGCTAAGTAGGAACTGATGACTCAGCAGAGTCAAAAGAAGTGGAATGTAATTCTGAATATTTTATTATTAATAAATAAAAGTGGAGACAATAGCTTGGGAGAGCTGTTAATAAGAGTGTTACTGGTCAAACTGGTGGAAGGAACTAGGTGGATAGAAAAAGACAAGTGGCAAAATCCTCAAACACTTCCTATGTTGCAGGTGGAAACTTCCCTACATTTGGGGTCATGATCCCCCAAGAAAGTGGGGTCAGAGCAGGTGGCTCAATAAATGAAAACTAACCCAAAAAGACCTAGGCAATCTTTTAAAAGTACACAATGAATAGAGCTGAGGCTACTCAGATATTTTCCAGGAGAAGAATCATTTAGGTGGAATGCTCTTCAAAGAATTCATTGGGAAAAAAAAGGGAAAATTGTAAGGAAGGTGTTTTGAGAGATAAGCTGCAGTAACTTGGTCTGATATAGCTTGCTAGCTGAGAGAATTTACTGATATGTTCAGGATTGGTATTGAGTCTAAAGACTGGTACTTGATTATTGTTGCACCTAGTTCCAGCCAGGGATATCAGAGCAAGCTCGGGGGTCCTGAGGAGTCACTGTTTGAGCGCTCTCTAGGAGTTGGTAGGGAGGAATGGCCTCTCATTGTTGTTGTCGTCTAAGCTCAAGAACAAGTTCTGTTGTTTATTAATTTTTGTGTATTACCTGTGTGTGATTGAATGATGTATTGTAGCTTATTATGTAAAGATTTAGATGGTTAGTAATGAAGTTGTTCTTAGTTTGTTGAGTAATCGAATCATTTTGATGAGAAATAAAACCCTACCTGTGTTTTTCCTCATCTGGAGCGATCCAGACCGTACTCCAACACAGGTGGTGAAATTATGAATAAACATAGTATGATGAAAATATAGAATAAAATGTTAGTTTGTTTAAAAGAATGTTTACTTTTATTTTACTGTCAGAAGCAATAATATTCTGTACATGAAGTAGAGTTAGGGTTAGATTTAAATCATGAAGGTCAGATTTCAGAACATGGAAAGAAGCTATATTTTCTTTACTAACAGAAGTAGGTCTCGATAAATAAACAGTTCTTTTTACAGTTATCATCTCCATAGCTTTATTATTTTATTTAAAAAACAACAGAAGAGAATTTATAAAAGTTAAACTATGCAGTATCAGGAAGTTTTAGAATATCATTCTTCTCTACAGGTTATTTTTCTCTGAGTAAGACAATTAATCACTGTATTCCTTCCTTTTATAAGATTCAACTAGGAATGAAGGTAGACCAATTTAGATTTGTTTTCTAAAGCTAAAACTATTAAATGTAAGATAATTTTTATTACATTATAGTACAATAATTTCATTTTGTTTGACAAAACTTACACAAGTTATATATCTACTAGCCTCTGTTCTAGGATTTTAACAAATAACTATTATATAAATACTATTATATAATTTATAGGTCGGAATACAAACTATTCTTTTCTTCATATTATAAACACTAATACTATAACAGCAATAGAGTAATACAAAAATCTGACAGGATCTCTTATAAAGTATGTTAGTACAGAAGTATAAGAATAAAAACATAAAAACACTTTCCTAGCATATACATGCTATTGAGTTAACATAGAATTATAGTAACAGTATTAATAAGTCAATAAAATAATGTTCTCATTCCATAATAATAAACAGTATATAAAATATGAATTTTCTACTTAAAAAAATGTAACTGATAGTTACATAAATACTTCATTAAAACATAAAGACCTTCGGTTATGAAGGTTAAAAAAAATATTTAACAATCTTTACAGATTCTTTTATAAGGAAATAATCTAATATAATAATCATGTACAGAAAACTGTAGTAATTGAAAATTAAATAATATTACAGGGTAAAAACTCATTTGCATTAACGAGCAGGAAATAACCCACAGAGGTTTTAATATGCTCGATTTACCGACTTAACCAAACAATGTGCAACTTAAGTAATAACCCAATAACTTACAGAAACACAATTATAAATAAAAGAAGTTCTTTTCTTTAAAGTAAATAGTATATACTTATTATACATTTCCGAGTTAGGGTCGAACCCTACTCGCAGTAAAATATACAACAAAATTAACAACTGAAGAATCTAACTCAATATTTTTACTCACGGCCATAAACAAAATCCACAGAGTGAGGCTTTTACAGCCCTTCCATCTTTTATATATATTCACACAGTAATCAAAACAAAACCAAAAAAATTACAGTCTCGGCCTAAGCTGAAGGTCCCTTATCAAGCGAAGTGTTTAACCTCTTAAACAACATCGAATGGGTCAATCTATTTCAACCAAAAGCCACAAGGGTTACAGGCCACGAATACCAACCCACAACTGTCCCATAAGGGACCAATAAGGAGGAAAATGCCATGGTTAAACCACGCTTACCCGTGACCAGAAACTGTTGCCGCAGCTTCGCACGAACCGCACAGAAGGAGACAAGCCAACACCTGTAAATAGAGAGGAACGATGATGTTAATATCATATTCAAAAAGAAAATAAATAAACAAACGTATAAATAAGCAATGCAGAGATAATCAAAACTGTTAGTGGTTGCCTCACCTCAATTCTTTACAGAAGCATAGCCTCCCACGAAAGAAGCGTTACCACCAATGCGAGGAGGAGCCAAAATTTCCTTGGCTGTGTTAGAATAATCAACCCATATTTTACCCATTTAAACATTAATTTAATTATTTCTGTCTTATTAGCCTAGTTCATGTGTCCCACCTTGTGCAAGTTGTCTATTACCTATCCATAGTGGTCAAACTTGCCTTATTTGACTCATGTAGCGCATGGGAAAGCCCAAGGAATCAAATCTGCTTTATTCCTGGCCTGCTAGGTGCCCTTCTGCTTTTTTTGCTTTATTGCCTGCTTTTTCAGTGTTTTAAGGAAAAAGGAAAAGCTAGACTAGGTGAGGTTGACTATTTTTTTGTCCTACACATCCTCCTCTCTTTTCTCCATGAAAAATCATGTATGAGCTGCCATTCCACAACTCTTTAGCTTGCCTAATCCATTTTTCCGATTCGTGAGCTCCATGACAGATTTGGGATCGACTTTTTACACCTATGGGGGGTTTGCTTATTTTTAGTAAGCCTGCTTTATGCTAGATTCGAATTGCTCCTTATGCATTAAAATCCTTGATGTATGTTATTTATATAGCAACCTATTATTATACAGGGTTGGCTATTGTACACTGATTTAATATAGTTTAGTGTTCAGCTCCAATTTCAGTCTCTTTTGTGAGTGATTTTGCATGATCAATTGTTAATTGTTGTGAGTAAAATTAATCTATCACCTGGTTCAATTTCCACATGGTATCAGAGCCATTGTAGGTTGTTTCTCTCCTTCAAAAAAAAAATTTCAGGTTCGACATCAGTGACTGAAAGCCTTCTACTGACAGCCGGGACAGATTTTCTAAGCTATGGATCAATCACAGAAAACTATCTTGACTCCCTTCAATTTATTTGAATGGAAAGCAGAGATGGAGATACTGTTGAGAGTGAAAGGCCTCTACAGGGTGACTATGGCAACAGAAGCAGAGCCCAATGCAGCTGCAAAGAAGATAAAATGGCACAACAGGAGGGATGAGGCTTATGGTATCCTGTGTCTATGTATTTCCAGAGACCTCCTTTTCCATCTTGATGGATTGACATCACCGAATGAAGTATGGGAGAAGATTGCTGATCGTTTTGGAAAGACAGATGAGATGAGGGGACATCAAATCGAAAATGAGCTGATTTCTCTGAGTCCAACGAGCTTTGAATCCCTGCAGCTATATTTCTCCAAGTTCAAAGCACTAGTTTTGCAGCTAAAACAGTGTGGTATGGAAAAGAAATATGATCAGCTCATACTGGCCATCCTCTCAAAGCTAGGCCCTGACTATTTAGTGTTTGTTTCGACCTTCTATGCCATAAAACTGACAGCTCGAACCTGGAAGATGCCTAGCCTTGCAGATTTCATGGAATCTCTCACACAAGAACAGGACAAGCTGGTGATGATGGGCACCATCAAACAATCCAAAGATCAATCTTTGATTGCTGGAGATTCAAAGGTGAATTCAAAAATAAAAAATAAATCTAAAAATCCACTTGAGCAAAAGAGAGACAAGAAAAAGTCTCCGGAGGATCCACAAGGTCCCAAGAAGAACTACTAGAAGAAGAAAAACAAAGGTGAAATGAACAAGTGCGCATACTGCAATAAGGGCAATCACTCTGAAATCTCTTGTATGAAAAAGCAGATAGACATGCTGAACCAACTCCAAGAGAAGAATGGTATCTCCCTTCCAGAAAGCTCAAAGAAGAGAGAAGGAGGATCAAGTTCAGATGACAGAGAGAGAGTTCATGCTCTAGTTGCTGGCACATCAAGCTCACCCAGTTTTATCATTGATTCTGGAGCTTCAAGACACATGGTTTCGACTAAGGAGGCCTTCTCCTCACTGGACAAGTCGAAAGGACCATCTATAGTACTGGGAGATGACTCTCTCACTAAAATTTTGGGTAAAGGAAGGATAGATCTTGATCATGGTCAGTTCAGCAATGTGTTGTATGTGCCTGGTCTTGCCTCCAACCTCCTATCAGTGTACCAGATGACCCACACTGGTTCTCCTAAGAAATTCATATTCTCACCTGATGAAGTTGACATCATAGAAATATCAACTGGTAGAGTCATTGCAAAAGGAGTTGTGAATCATGCTCAAAAGGTATACATGTTCTCACACTTCCTACCTTACTCAAACCCCTCTGCCCTTCTGATTCATGCTAATGAAGAAAGCAAGATTTGGCATGAAATATTTGGCCACCTAAACTACAAATATCTTTCTTATCTTAGTGAAAAAGAGATGGTCATAGGGTTTCCCAAGATAAAATTTTCCAAAGGAGTCTGCCAAGGTTGTATCCTAGGAAAACACCCAGAGCACAAATTTGAGAGAGCTAGTCATGAGAGAACCTCTGCACCCCTCGAGCTGATCCACAGTGATGTTGCTGGACCATTCCCTCATATGTCCATGATTCAAGCCAAATATGCATTGACCTTCATTGATGACTTTTCCAGGTATTGCTGGGTTCACTTCCTGAAACACAAGTCTGAAGTTTTTGGCCTATTCAAAGTCTTTAAGGCTTTGGTTGAAAACCAGTCTGGAAGGAAACTCAAGGCCCTCAGATCTGACAATGGTGGTGAGTATGTCAAGTCTGATTTTATTAATTAATGTGCAGATGCAGGTATTCAGATGTAGCATTCTATCCCTTACACACCACAGCAAAATGGTGTTGCTGAGAGGAAGAACAGATCACTGAAGGAGATGGCAACATGCATGATGGAGGCCAAAACTTTGCCACCAAAGTACTGGGCCGAAGCTATCAAATGTGCAGCCTATATTCAGAATAGGTTTCCTCACAAATATCTTGATGGCATGACTCCTTTCAAAGCATGGAGTGGGCACAAGCCAGATGTGACCCATTTCAGGATTTTTGGCTCAAAGGCTTGGGCTAGAATCCCGACAGAGAAGAGGAAGGATTTGCAGCCACAAAGCCAAGAGTGTATTTTTTTTGGATACTCTAAAGATTCAAAAGGTTACAAACTGATAAATTTGAGCACAAATAAATCCTTCATCGAAAGGTGTGTTCAGTTTGAAGAAGAACCCCTTGCAGCAGTGGAAGTTGGTGAAGCCTCTTCACCACCTGAACCTCAAGAAGTAAGTAAAGAGTTTGTTGAACATGATGATTCTGATTTGTCTTATGGAGATTAGTTTATTGCAGACCCTAACATCCCCACAAGGCAAAAATGGGCAGCCAAGACACTACATGCAGCAGGTGAGCTAGCTGGGGATCCCAATGACCCAAGGAGGACTAGATCTCAATTTGAGAGTGGTCTGTGCATGAAGGATCCTATGTTTGCTGAAAAATGCTATTTGATGGTGGATTCTGATCCTAAAACATATGAAGAAGCAGTAGGATATCCAATATGGAAAACAGCCATGAAGGAGGAGTTCAGCTCACTCCAGAAGAGCAACACATGGGAGCTAGTGGATCTCCCCCCAGGGAGAAAACTAGTACAGTGTAAGTGGGTCTATAAGACCAAATTTGCTACTGATGGTTCATCACTGAAGTACAAGGCCATATTGGTAGCCAAGGGCTACTCATAGGTTCATGGCATAGATTACAATGAGACTTTCTCCCTAGTGGAAAAAATGGATTTCATCAGGCTAGCCTTAGCCATTGCAGCCTCAAGGCAATGGGAGGTACATCACATGGACGTAAAATGTGCCTTCCTAAATGGAGATCTCACTGAAGAGATATATATGCAAAATCCTCAAGGTTTTGCTACTAACCCTTCTCTTGTGTGCAAGTTGAGAAAGTCATTGTATGGGCTAAAGCAAGCCCCCAGGGCTTGGTATGCCAAAATCGATAGCTTCTTGCTATCACTGAATTTTGTTCGGTGAAAATCAGATTCAAATTTCTATTTGAAGTTAGTTAATGGTTCATTAATGATCATTTTGTTATATGTTGATGATCTCCTCATTACAGGAAGCTCAAAGGCTGAGATTGCTTCCTTAAAAGGAGCTATGAACCAAGCCTTCTCCATGATAGATTTGGGGCTCTTAAGTCAATTTTTGGGGCTTGAGATTGCTCAAAACAAAGCTGGAATTAAGGTGCACCATTCCAAATATGCCTTGGACTTGCTGAAAAAATTCAGAATGAAGGATTGCAAAGCAAGAAAAACTCCTTTCCTTTCAGGAGTGAAGCTGGAAGAAGCTGATTCTTCACCGATGGTAAACAATACACTGTATAGGCAATTGATTGGCTGTTTGTTGTATCTGACACATACTAGACCTGATATTTGTTATGCAATAAGTGTGGCTTCTAGATTCATGGATCAACCTCAATAGATCCATTAGAAAGCAACCAAAAGGATGCTTAACTTTGTTCAGGGAACAAGGACACATGGGATCTTCTATAAAGCAAAATCTGATCTTGATTTGATTGGATTTACTGACAGTGATTGGGCAGGTGATAGCACAGACAGAAAGTCCACTTTAGGATATGTGTTCATGCTTGCAGAAGAGCCAATCAGCTATTCAAGCAAGAAACAGAGTGCCATTGCACTCTCATCTACAGAAGCATAGTACAGAGGAGTTGTTAATGTAGCAACTCAATGTTTACGGTTGCAGGGTTTACTTGGAGAGTGTGGTTTCGAACCAGAGTACTCAAATACCATATACTATGATAACCAGAGTACCATTTGAATCTGCAAAGATCTAGTTCAGAAGCAGAGAACCAGACACATTGAGATCCATATGCACTACATTAGAGAACTTGTGCATGATGGCACCATTCACCTACTCTTCTGCTCATCTTTAGAACAAGTAGCTAATATCTTCACCAAAGAATTTTGTGAGAAGACCTTCAGCAATCTCAAATCACTTCTGGGGATTGTTGATCATGCTGTGAAAGCATGAGTGAAGACAAGATTCTACAATTTTGTCTTACAGTCCATGTTTAAGGGAGGATTTTCCCAAGTTGGTTTTGCCTCTTTCCTTGTTTAAATGGACATGCAGTATGTAAAGGGTGACTAAGACTTGTTGCTAGGCCCTATAATTTTCTGATATATTACTGATAAGTCAGGCTTAAGGGGGGGTATTAGAATAATCAACCCATAGTTTACCAATTTAGACATTAATTTAATTATTTCTATCTTATTAGCCTAGTTCATGTGTCCCACCTTGTGCAAGTTGTCTATTACCTATCCATAGTGGTAAAACTTGCCTTATTTCACTCATGTAGCACATGGGAAATCCCAAGGAATCAAATCTACTTTATTCCTAGCCTCCTAGGTGCCCTTCTGCTTTTTCTACTTTATTGCTTGCTTTTTCAGTGTTTTAAGGCAAAAGGAAAAGCTAGACTAGGTGAGGTTGACTAGTTTTTTGTCCTACACATCCTCCTCTCTTTTCTCCATGCAAAAGCATGTATGAGCTACCATTCCACCACTCTTTATCTTGCCTAATCCATTTTTCCAATTCGTGAGCTCCATGACAGATTTGGGATCAGCTTTTTACACCTATGGGGGATTTGCTTATTTTTAGTAAGCCTTCTTTATGCTAGATTCGAATTGCTCCTCATGCATTCAAATCCCTGATGTATGTTATTTATACAGAAACCTATTATTATATAGGGTTGGATATTGTACACTGATTTGATACATTTTAGTGTTCAGCTCCAATTTCAGTCTCTTTTGTGAGTGATTTTGCATGATCAATTATTAATTGTTGTGAGTAAAATTAATCTATCACCTGGTTCAATTTCCACAGAGAGGAACGATGATGTTAATATCATATTCAAAAATAAAATAAATAAACAAACGTATAAATAAGCAATGCAGAGATAATCAAAACTGTCAGTGGTTGCCTCACCTCAATTCTTTACGGAAGCATAGCCTCCCACGAAAGAAGCGTTACCACCAACGCGAGGAGGAGCCAAAATTTCCTCGGCTGCAAGGTGGAAGGGATCATTAACAGCATCAACCAACCGCGATAGAGAGTAAGAGCCATGGCCAAGCGAGCATAAATGCTTGTGCCGTAGTGGTTCCTAATAGGAAAACCTAATTACCGTGAAACCCTTAAACCAATAGACTTCACATCATGAAGCCACGTCTTCCACTTTTGACCCCAAGAAGAAATGAGGTCCTTATAGACTGCCAAAACACTGAACTGAGCGAGTAGGGAAGGTTAAACCCAGAGAAAACTAATCCAACTCATTGCCAATAGAATCAAAGGTTTAAAACTCTTCTCTATGAGTATTTAGAGTGATCTCTCAAAGAGCGGAAGACAAAGATAACAAGCTGGGAGATTACCATTGCAGAGGAGCGGTGTGACAAGGGTGCACCAACACCATTGCAGAGCGACAGGAGGCCGAAAACCACAGAAGGGATAATAATACTAGGGTTCGAAGGAGAGTCCTTTTTATCCATGCAGCACATGGCCACAACGATGCCACGTTACCTAGATAAATAATTTGCAAGCTATGGGTTCGAGTATATAGTCCCGGAGAATTTCCTTCCATGAGTATTATCATTCCCACTCAATGATTTTTGAAGGTTCCACAGTACTCCATGATCCATGTAAACCTATTACATATGCTGCATGGGAACATAAGACTTTTGTCATTATAAACACTTTACCTTAACAATCATCAAGGTTGTGGGAAGGGTTACAGCCCTTTACTATATAAATTATGGTATGTATAAACTCAAGTCAAGTTTAAACTTATGTATATCAAGGTGTGGTCCTTGTCATGATTTTTTTTATCTAGGCTATGCGATTATTCTATCATCAAATAATTACATAAAGTTTTGTAACTTTGTTTTTAAAAGGAATTTATAACATTTATGTTTAAGTAAGAATATTGCTTACAACAAGTGTTCGTTCAATCAACATCTATAACTTTATTATAAAAGTATACTATTGGTTGATATCAAGGAGGTTTATAGAATCAAACTATAGGAAATAACCTATTATTAATGTTGACCTCTTTGGCCTTGTTGTATTTATTAAAATAGTAAGGTTTGAAAATAAGATACAAAAGAAAATAATAACATTTATTTGGTGAATCTATTGCTTAAATAAATGTTCTTAACCAATAATTTGTAACATGACAAAGGTTAAGCCACAAATCTCTTTGACATGAGATCCATCAACATAAAAAGTTAGGCTATAAAACTATCATGATATGCATTCTTTCAATGATTATAGTCAATCAAGGACATGCCCATTTTATATCTATGAAAGGGATGATATAAAACCTGTTTACAATAAGATATCTATCTTACTAAAGATAAGTTTTTGTTATGCTTTGGAGCATTTGTTGTGTAAATGAAAGTCTATGCATCAGCACTAGTATATCTTTTTCAAGAGCAGCTTGAAATAAAGATGTAAACCCGTTAAACTTCAAAGCTTGGAAAATGGAAATAGTAGTATGTAAACCCCTTATCAATATACATTACGTACTTATCACATACAGTAACCAAATCCATCATGATGTAAATGTTTTTGTGCACAATTGAAATTTAAAACATTGATTTTATGACTTTGCCATTCTTACTCTGCTTGTAAAGAAATAGTTAAGGCATTTTTTACACTTCACGACTATGATAGATATCGAATAGTTCAGTAAGCATTAAGAACTATAAATTTACATCTACTAGAAAGGAGGCAGTTATAGTTATTACCGATAAAACTAAATTGTATTCCTTATAGTTTAAAAAGGAAGACAGTTTAATGAATTTGCCTCGATAAGCTTTGGAAATTGTTTAGCAATTATATTCTATACTGAGTTATTATGGTGCAATGAACTTATATCTGATTGCTTTAGAATTAATGATAAGTAGCACCCGAACTTCTTACCTGTAGTCTGTAAGAACAGGAAAACTTTATGCATTAGCTCGAAAGCTAAGTAAGCCCGAAAATTTCATGACAGTTCCACCTTGTAGTCGCAAAGAGAAAACAAATCAGTAAACTGAAAAGAACTGTCCTATAAGATAAACATAACCAAATAGATAATTCAGATAATGAATTCAGTAACATATAACTAATTTAATAATTAGTTGACTGCATTTATGAAATTATCTGCATTTTAAAAATTTTAAATTTAGTGGAAAAATTGGGGTTTTGACAGAAGGGTAAGAAGAAGAAGGATAAGAAAGACAAAAAGCAGCAACCATTTTCTCTTGATGGTGCCTGTTCTAAGAGAACACTCGAAAAACCCAAGTTCCATTGTAAGATTTGCAAGGGGGACCACCTTCTTAAGGAGTGTCCCGGTCTCTCCCATGTACAAGAAGAGTGGTATAAAAGGTCCAAGTCATCTGTGTCATCAACCTCTGATCATCATGTTGATGATACTCCCTCAACCAGTGACCCATTGGTAAAAGGTCATAAGGGTAAAGTCTTGTATCCTTGTTTTATATGCAAGGCTATGCATCATACTTTTCTTTGTCCAAGCATGGATGAAGCTTCACATTGGTTGGAAAATATTACTGATCATCAACAGGTGATTCCAACAAGTGATAGTAAGTTATCCCTTGATCCCCCACTGGTTGACCAAGTGGTCGATTCGGATTTATCTGTGGTTGATACCACTCTCCCTTTTAAGAGTGAAGTTAAATTGGTTGAGTCGGTGTCATTTCTACTCGATCTTGCTCTTTCATCAGAGAGTGTTAATACTAAAGTAGTCTTTTTGAACAAATCTTCGTATTGTTCTTCTCTTCCAATAGAGGCTGAACTGAATCCTGCTAAATTTTTTATGCTTCGTTCTGATTGTTCTCAACAAGAGGAAATTTTTTCTGTTTTGACAGAACCCTCTCTAAGTACTGAGGTTATTTCCTTTGACTGGAGTAACCTAACATAGTCTCATCTTCATTCAAGTGTTCCTTTCCAGATAGTTGTGAATGTTACTACTAGGCGGATACTTCACACTTTTGTTGATGAAGGGGCTTCTATTAGTATTCTATCCTCAACTGCTTGGAAAGCTTTAGGTTCTCCTTGGCTTGTGCCAGCCACCAATAAGATACTAGATTTTAATCGCAGGCCTACCTCACCTTTAGAGACCCTTGCTTGTTTTCCTATTACACTAGGAGGGAAAATTGTCTGCATCGATGTTATGGTCATCCAAGGTCCTTTAGATTTCAATCTGCTCCTTGGATGTGATTATGTTTATGCCATTAAGGCTGTTGTGTCCACACTCTTTATAGTTATGCATTTTTCCCATGATGGGAATATTGTGACCATTGATCAGCTTTCTTTTGTTACACTTGACCATCACATTACTCCTAGTAATCAGACTGCCCTAAATGTGCCACATGTTCTTGTGGTTCCTTCCCCTTCTTCTAGTTAGCTTCTTCCCATCATAGGTAAAATGGGGGGCATGGCTCTAGTATATGGACATCATAATGGAGCTACGATGCTAGCTTTTATGAAATGGGGGAAACCTACCAACCTCTGGATATCATGTTGGATAGCAGCATGTTTTAGAGCACATTTTACTTTTGGTTTCAAGCTCGTTAAAAAATAAAACCACTCGTTAAGCATAGTTTACCTATTGGTTTCAAGCTTGCAAAAAAATGAAACCATGTCACGATCATAGTTCCCATTCTATGTCAAGATCGTTAAAAAATGAAATAGATTCCTTTGAGCAAAGTTCCCATTCTGTGTCAAGCTCGTTAAAAAATGAAACAGATGCCCCTGAGCAAAGTTCCCATTCTAAGTCAAGATCGTTAAAAAATGAAATAACACCTGGCCATAATGTTAGGTTCTGACCATCATGTCAGTTTTTCCTTGAGCAAAGTTCCCATTCTGTGTCAAGCTCATTAAAAAATGAAATAGATGCCCCTGAGCAAAGTTCCCATTCTATGTCAAGCTCGTTAAAAAATGAAATAGCACCTAACCATCATGTCAGGTTCTGACCATCATGTTAGTTTTCCCTGAGCAAAGTTCCCATTCTATGGCCAGCTCGTTAAAAAATGAAATGGATCTCCTCAAGCATAGTTTACCTTTTGGTTTCAAGCTTGCATAAAAATGAAACCATTCCTAAGAAAATTTCCTATTCTATGTCAAGCTCATTAAAAAATGAAATGGATCTCTGCAAGCATAGTTTACCTTTTGGTTTCAAGCTTGCATTAAAATGAAATCATTCTTGAGCATAGTTCATTTTCTATTTCAAGCTCGTTAAAAAATGAAGTAGGTTTCCTTAATCATAGTTTACCTTTTGGTTTCAATCTTGCATAAAAATGAAACCGTGTTCCATGCAAAGTTACCTTCTGTTTCAAGCTTGTGTAAAAATGAAACAGATCCCCTTCCCTTGATTTGAGTCTTCCATTTAGTGTTAGAACTCGAACCTTCTTTTCACTTGCCTGGTTCTCGTTCTTCCTACCCCTATGGTGAACATTTTCACATTAGTAACCAGGTTTTTAGGTTGGGTATGGATGAATAATCGTCAGATGAAATGAGGCTTGGAGGGCATGTCGAGCCCTAGAAACCATGCTAGGGGTAAGCTTCGCTAGAAATCATGCTAGGGGCGATATTCCAACCTATGTATACCATGTTAATGGGATTTTTCAAGCATAGTTTACCCATTGGTTTTGATCTTGCGTAAAAATGAAACCAATCTTTGAGCATTCTTTCAACTGATCTTCGAGCTCATTAAAAACAGTAAGATGGTGTTGAGCTTACTTTTCATTTTAGATGCTCTGGTTAAAACATGAAAAGTGGTTTGAGCTTAGTTTATTAATTTTTTGTGCTCTGGATTCAAACATGAAAAAGGATAATGGAGTCCTCTCTAAACTCTTTTTAGGCTCCCTAAATACGAAAAGATTGTTGAGCGATATTGTCTTCTTCATGCTCGTTAAAGTATTTGAAGAGTCATTCATCCAATAGTAGGTTATCTCTTTTTTGGTTCGGATAGGACTATTTACGTAAAAGGAACACTCTAGCCAATCATGTCTGGAAAAGTTCCCTAAGGTATGATTTTATACTTTTTCAATCCTTAGGGATAAATCATATGAAAAAGGACCCCTGTGGAGTCTTCTTCCGTATTCGTTCAGACTCTCTAAACATGAACGATACCAAGTTTTCTTTCGATGGACTCGTTAAATTAAACATTGAGAGACCCATTTTGGGATCGAACCCCTCCTCTCTCAGGTTCGTAAAACATATGAGTATGGACTTGTCTTCTAACAAGCTATATTGAGTGTTTGTTACCCTCTTTGAACTCGTAAAACCAAAAAGAGGCACTCATCAATCGTGATGGGGAAAATGGGAAGGGAATCATTTTGTAAATAATGGTAGTTCTTTGTCATTACCTTTGAACATGGCACTTGTCTGCACATCATGTTAGTCAATTGGGTATTCAGCTGATCTTCGCAATGATCGACTTTCATGAGTCATGTCACTCCTTTGAGTTTTTCAAAAGAATGCACTGTCCACTATCACATTGTGTGTTTGTCTCATTCAGTCATGTTTCCAAGTCTTTTTGTCGTGTCACCCAATGTTCAAATGGGATTTGAAGAAGTTTTACCTTTGTAGTCTACACAGTCTTTTGTGTCAGTATTTTTGAGTCAGTCTTATGGTTACTAAATTCACATCATTCCAGAACTATGTTCTGAGTTTCGTGTCGTCGATGTGGGACTCATCATGGCCCTCCTTTGACAAGACTATTCCCATTGACATCAGCTCATCATCCAGGAAATAGTATTAGAAATAATATTTGGTACCTTGAGATCTGTATGCCTTAATGACAGATTCTCTTGCTCTCGACATAGGTCCACATCATTGACCTTTGATCGATAGAATAATCGACTGGGTGTTTGACATCAGGACATCTATTCACACTCACTAGATTGTATTAGAGTACCTTGGGAATCGTTGACATTAATGGTGATCTCCCTTGCACTTATTAACGGTTCACATCATTAACCAGTAATCAAGTGGTTTCTACCATGTTCGACTTAAGATCATTGTAATCACATGGATAGAATTGTACTTTGTGGAAGACGAGACGAAGACCTTGGGTATTTGTTTAAAGTGTTCATTGCTTTCCCCAAGTTGCAATGTAGTTTTGTATATCTCGCATGGATCCACATTTGTATGGTCATGGCTATGCTCAAATTTGTGTTTGTATGATATAGATGTACATTATATGTCTAGTAGCTATGTCCAAGTTTGAGTCCTCTATCACATGGATCTACGTTGTATTCTAGTAGCCATGCTTGTTTATTCCTCTCGTGGATTTGCCTTGTATTGGCCTGTAGCCATGATTTGGTTACTTGTGTCTATGAGTCAACATATTGATGTACTACAGATGCCTACTTTCCAACATGCTTCGATCAAGCCAACATTTTCACCTCATAGCGACGACTTGTTCTCTCAAAGCTCTCGTTTATCATATCCCTCTAAGACTCATGCTTTGGGGGGCATCCTGTTATACCAAAATCCTGTCATCATCATGTAATAAGACTTTTGACATACCTACTTGCCCTTAAATCCCAGCACTTGGAGTGGAAACCCATGCTGTCTATCAATTCTACATAAAAATTCTTAGCACCGCACTTTCCCCTTTAGCCATGAGCGGTACCTTGCTCGCACTGCCTATCCCTTGTTAGCCATAAGTGGTGCCACCACTTATGGCCCTTAGTCCATAAGCATTTCTTACCTGAACCGCTCTGTCATTGAAGGAGAAAAGCGGTACCCTGTGTAAAATGGGAAAAAGAGAAGTTTCTCAAGGCTTATAGATCATGAGCCTCGTGTCCTCCCTTATCCCTATCATTGTGGGTCAGTTGAGCTTGAGATCCCCCATCCTAGGATCTTAGAGGCCACCTCATCCACAAATATCTCAACCATTCCTATCCATTGAGCCTTATAAATACAAGCTCATGTCCATGGTTGAGGGGAGAACTCTTAAGGTATTGTTATGATGTTGGATTGATTACTTGGCCCAAGCCATTGGAGAGCATAGAGAGAAAAAGTTGGAGCTTATGGGGATGAGAGTGTTTGGTTTCATGGAGATGCATGTCAACACTAAGGCTTAATTGGTTGTAAACTTCTCCATTTTATCTTAACACAAAGCTAATTTCCGTCCCACATTACTATTGTTGTTTGATTTCACATGTATATGTTGTTAGATTCCTTAGTCACTAACATGGATCCTTAGATTATATTCCGGTAGATTTGATGTGTTTGCATGTTTAATCTGATTGCAGGTACATAGGGTTACTATAGAAGCATCATATTCTAGGTATCTACGGCGTCCAGGGAGGGTCTTCAACGTTTGTTGTTCATTTGTTCTGGATCTGAACCATTCAGGCCAGTGGAGCACTTTACTGTTCGCAGAAGGTGAAATATTCCTGCTAACAACCTGCCTGATGAACCTAGTGTAAAAAGTAACCTCATAGACAAATATGGGGGGTTGGTTTTCTTCTTTGTACACCCGAGATAGCACTGGAGAGGGAAGGCATAGCATGAGGGACTCTGTAATAGAGAAGGGAATGATTCCTAGTGTTGGCTATGTAAATTCTTTAGAAGCCAGGCTAGATTTGGTGCAGGCGTCCATACCTCTGGGATTGAGCTCACTAGCCTAGCAGTCATCTTTCCACCTCCTTTCTAGTATGATAAACCCAACAGGTAGTTGTCCCAGCTGTGTCTTGTGTAAACCACTGCCTGTGTAAGCCTGATAAGCCCAACCGTGTCATCTTAGATGAGTTTTATTGTATCCTTGGATGTGAGAGAGTCTGCTAGTGTTCCTTATTCCTTGGGGAAATCATGCCCAGCTCGGGGGTGGAAGTGTTATTGAGAGATTGATGAGCAGACTAGCCTATGTTTGGGTGGAGTGTTGCAGCGACATAGCTGGTTACGGGATAAGCTTTTGATAAAGATAAGTATTTCTAGTGTTTCAATCCTTGCAACTGTACTTGTTTGTAAATAACTATGAATATGATGAATGCTTGAATGGAATGTATTTGATCGAGATGTATATTTCATGAATGATTTATATGTGTATGTAATTTCATTTCAATGAATTTTCTAAGTTGTTATGGAGCTAGATCGATCGGATTGGTGATGGCCTGAATGCTCAAAATCAGTTTTAGACTTAGAAATTTTCATGAATAGATTGAATTTCCACATATTTTTCCTTTCGTAACTTGTGGGATGCGAAAATGTGCTTTGAAGAAGTTTAGACTCCACATTTTCCCTTTCGCAATTCCTTTTCCACAACTTGCGGGATGTTGGATGCGGGATACGGAAATGTTGTTTGGTGAAATCAGCTTTCCCCAATTCCCTTTCTGCAATTCACAAGATGCGAAAATGTTGTTGGGAGAAACCTTCTTTCCACAATTTGGGGGATGCGGGATGCAGGATGTAGAAATGAATAATGGTAAATTTTGATTTCCGCAACTTCGATCTCCATAATGGCCATTCCGCATGCGGGATGTAGGGTGCGAGAGTGAAATATTGATATGTTTTCAATTCTATAAGTGAAACTCTCTGCACCGTCGATTTTTGTGGGATGATCCTGAGCCGTTGATTCAATTACAGATGCAGAAACATTTGTGATCATTGTTTTCCTTTGTGTTTTCTCTCCGTCGTCTGATATTCTCTGCTACTGGGAAGTTGGAGAATTTAAATGCATCATTCAATGACCATGTGGTATCAAAACATGAATGTGGAGGAGTGTTTCATAGCCATGCCCTATGTTTCAAAGAACGAAAATGGTTTCATAAGAACTTTTTAATTCTGCATGATAATCGGGTATGGGTACATGACATTATGGTATCAAAGCATGAATGTGGAGGAGTGTTTCATGGCCATGCCCTATGTTTCAAATAATGACAATGGTTCCGTAGGAACTTTTTAATTCCACATGATAATGGGGTATGGGTACGTGACATTATGGTATCATAGCTCATGTTGCAACTTTGGGCCTCAATGGGCCATGGAGAGTAGTGACAGAGGCAAGACGGTCGCTATTTCAGAAAATAGCTACATCAAGAAGAGTGCTAATTAGCAGAATCACTAAACTTAGCTAACACGACGAAATACCCATTGACCATTCGTGACTACAAGAAGCAACTAGTAAGTAATTATTTAAATTTCTGAGATTGACTAACAAACAATGTTGTTAACACATTTTGCAGAACCATAGGGTAGATTGAATAATTGATCTTGGTCCGACCCAGGGAGGTCAAAGAAGATCAATGACCAGAAAATTAACAGTGTGAATGACACATGGGATCCTTGTGAGCACGAAAAAGACGCTATGGGGAAAACACCAAGGGATCCACAAGAGGGCAGGATGTCATTCAAATGTTGGAGATGTGGAGGACCCCATTTGCATTGGATTTTTACACATGAAGAAAGGTATGTAAGGCCAGCTTACAATACCCAATGTCATGGAGCTGATATTGTTGGGAAGGAGGAACAAGAGAGTTTCCCAGATGCTACAGTTACCATAAGAATCTTGAGGATAGAGTTACAGGATTGAAAGGAAGAAAATAAAAAGTTGGTCAAAGCTATGGGAGAACAAAGAGAGTTGATTACAGCCATGCTATAGAATGTGACAAATCTCCAAAGGTAGATAAACTCTGAGCATCACTTAACATAGACAGAAGGGATTAGGAGAAATTACCATGAGAAAAATGAGAAGCTTAACCCAATGAAGAAAGGTTTTAAACCTTCTCACCTCCTGAAGCAGCAAAGGAAGCCATCACAAGCTGTGATTGAGCCACCCAAAGTGATGAGGGAAAAGATAAAGGAACCACTCAAATGTTAGGGATGTGAAGGACCCCATTTGCGTAGGAATTTTCCACTTGAGAATAGGAATGAGGGTCAAATCCCTAGCACCCAAGAAGCTAAAACCGTGGGTCAAGAAGCAAGGATCATTCCTAAAATTTGTGCAGTGTTAGAAGACCACCGGGAAGGTCACAACTCAACTATGGTGGAAGTTGAGGGTAAGATAATTGAATAGACTATTTCTATTTTGATTGAGCATGGATTGACTCACAGCTATATTACCCATGGATTTTTTGACATGTACACCTTGAAGAAGTCAAAGCATAGAAGATCATGGTTAGTCCAACTAGCCACTGGATCTAAGAAGAAGATCAGTGACATGATAATTAAATTTCCATTGGTCATGGATGGGTTAGTCACCCATGCATATTTGAATGTTCTTCCACTTGGATCATATGATGTCCTCATCGAAATGGATTGGTTGGAAGCACATAGAGCAAAGCTTGATTGTTACAACAAGACTTTTGAGTGCTTGGATGACAAAGGAAACCTAAGGATTGTGAAAGGATTTCCAGAAGTGATCTCTAGAGGGAATTCTTCAGCAATGCAGCTAAAGAAGTTCTATGGGGAAAGGTGGCATAGTGCATGTAGCTCATGTTTTGAAGGAAGCAGAGTATGATACTCCTAGGTTGGAGGGATTTCATATGCTACAGGAATTCAAGAATTTTTTTCTTAATGAAATTTCAAGGATTCCTCCAAAGGACATTAATATTACCTTTGAGCTTGTTCCTAGAACAACACTAGTGTCCCAGACACCCTGTAGGATGAACATACCAGAAATCCTAGAGCTGAAAATGGAGCTACAAGAGTTGTGGGAAAAGAAGCATCTCAAGCCAAGTGTGTCCCCATGGCGAGAACCAATTGGGTTTGAAAAGGAGAAAGATGATACACTCTGGTTGTGTATTGATTATAGCTAGCTGAACAAATTCACTGTGAAGGACAAGTATCCTTTGCCTAGGATCGATGACCTCTTTGATCAAATGAGAGGAGCAAAGGTATTTTCCAAGATTGACTTGGGATCTGATTACCATCAGGTAAGTATCACGGATGAAGATGTTCATAGGACAACATTCAGAGCAAGGTATGGATCCTATGAGTTGGTAATGGTACCACTTGGTTTCACAAATGCACCGGCTACGTTTATGTGCCTCAGGAATAATGTTTTCAGCAAGTACTTGGGAAAGTATGTTATTTTTTTCCTTGATGACATTCCTACTTTTTTAAAGGATGAGGAAAACCATGTGGAACAATTGAAACTAACCTTGAAATTTCTCAGGAAGCATTAGTTGTATGCAAGGCTGAGAAAATATGACTTCTACAAAGATGGAATTCATTATTTGGGTCACATTATCTCAGATAAAGGAATATCTGTATGAAAAGATTGAGGCCATGAGATGTTGGCTTGCTCCAAGAAAATTAACAGATGTAAAATATTTTGTGGAACTTTCAAGTGTTGCAGGAAGATCGCTGAAGGATATTTTGCAAGAAAAATTGAGTCTATGTATGGGTTGAGGAAGCCTGCGTATGAACTTGTGGTTCCATGAGGAAATGGCCTTTCCTAAAGGCTGTAGGTAGAATGAACTAAGAAGAGAAGTCTAGTGGTGCCCACTGAAACCAAGGTAGGAAACTTCCATGGGCTATAAGAAGGATCTCATGACCGAAATCTAACCTTTGAACCGAATAGATTGTCAACTTCAGATTTTAGATTTTGTTGATGATTATTAATTAAATATTATTGGTTGTTTGGATTATGTCACTAGTATAAAATGAGGAATTAGTGGCTACGTGACTAAAAAATCTAGTCACCATAGGGTTTTCAAGTGATTTACTACTAAATATGAGCAATTTTGATTGACCCAACTATAAACGACTAAATTTAATAACTAATTTAGTCATGAGTTAAAAAATATGACTAGATAATAAGTGACAAAGTTAAAAATGACTAACATAAACGACCAATTTAGTCACGCCGTAAAAAGTGACTAGCTAGAAGAATATGAATTAGTCATTTTTAATTGTGTCATGGAAAATTGCAATTGTGACAATGAATTGTAAATTTTGTAAATTGTCTATCCTCTATCTCCGACCATGTGTAGGTTAACAATTCTAAATCCAAAATGGAATTTGTGGGGTTAGGAATATCTAGTGTTTTTCCCACGTGGTCAGGATAGTGTTAGGGTTTTGTGTATTATTGCAGACGATGTGCTAATTTAGACGTTCATATTGCTTTCCATATATAATATATATGGGATCACAAATCCCATATGATATATATGTTGGAAAATCATTTTTCTGTATTGGTGCCATGCACTTCGATCTTCAGAGATCCAACAAATAAATTGCACGAAATTTCTCTTCACCATCTTTATCCCTACTACACCATTGAAGCAAACTGTTAAGTTCCAAAGGAAAATTAGGTTCCTACGTCAATTGCAAATTAGGTAGAACCAGAACCATATCGATACCTAGAAGTATCATAGATATTTTTTTATCCTTCAATGTGAGAGTCCCAATTCCCATACTGAGATTCTTTTCTAACACTACACCAAAACCCTATGATTAACGTCTGGACCTCTCAACTAGGTGTTCAGGTCAATATGGGAACCTATCACAAAATGAAAACTAACATAAAGTTAAGGCGAGTCCAAGGAACAAATAGGGACTGTATTTATGGACAAGATCTCTAATATGATCACAATTTCACATGTGTGATTTTTTGTGAATATATTGACTACCATCGAAGATAGAATTGTGATCATATGGAATTGTGAGCATTGTCATCACAATTCCCTCATACTCTAGCTCTAATGGTATTCAATGATTCATATATAAACCAAATATTTAGATAAAATAAATTTTAAGAGTCACACCTCCAAAACCAATATCTCATGTGTAAACCAACTGAGTTATAGAAATAGGGACCTCGTTAAACTTTGTCTATCAATCCTCTATGTTGGTGGGAATCACACTAAATAATATTTTCATCCCTAGCTTGAGGTACATTGATCCTTTCACCATACATTGCATACTTTGTTGGCTACAAGCCTAAATTATTACATGACAATGCCCTCTAACATATATTGGATGACCTCCCCCATCATGGGAGAGGTTGTCTCATACATGATTCATTCAACCCCTCTTTATCTAACCACCATGGTTATTTGAATCATGGTTTCCCCTCTTTCTTAGATTGCTCTAAAATAATTTATTTCCGGGGTTTCTTCCCAAAAGTCTCTACAATAGTGAAATATGGTTGAGACAAGCAATGAAATCCCTCTTCGGAGGCCACCTGATTGAAAATACCTCCCATCTTCCAACCTTTTCTTACTACTCCTTCCTTTGGTTTCCTTATCATTGCTTCTTTGAGCCCTTTGAAGCTTCATGAATATTAATGTTAGATGCAATTATTGAATGTTATATTATGCTAAACCATGTGGAAAAAAAGATTTATTTTTTTTGTAAATTAAATTACAACAATTAAATATACATGTTAACATAATTTATGAATGTAATTAAAACAATGAATAAAAATGAGCTTATTTAACTAATTTAGTTTATCTAAATTGAATTGAATAATTTATATTTGATTGGTTGAAAGGATATAAATTTTGTTATTCAATTATGAGCAAAAGTTTGAACAAAATGTATGAAATGTATATTTTAACTTAGATTGATATAAACCACATTAAATATCAACAATAGTCATGAAACTATGCCATCTTTACAACCTAGAACTCATGCCAAGTGGCCACTAATCGTAAATTATGTAAGACAACCTATTTTTGGATGAAATGTTTCATTCTATTTAACTAAATATCCACAAATAGTGATAGGAACCCAATTAATTGGTGGAGTCATACTATTTAAATCACAAGTGACCATTAATCCTAAATTATGTAAGACACCACTTATTTTAGATGAAAAGTTTCATAGATCTCCACAAATAGTGGTAGTTACCCAATTAATTGGTGTTTAAGTTTGTTTGTGTTAAGATTTATGATATGGTCTCCTGCACACTTAGCTTTTGTACCAAGTCAAACTATTCCCAAACTCAAATATGCACACTAGTCAATTATTTTCCATTATAATTTAACTCTAATTTTTTTTGAGAGTTTCTTCCTGGGTGTACACATGTATTTGTAAAAAATAAAATTAATTATTAGTAACTATTGAATTAAAAAAAAAATCATTTTTTTTGGTTTGGTAGTTTCTTTTAGTATTTGATTTCCATTTGTAAAATTTGCTTTATCATTTTTATGAAGCCTTACTATTTTATATAAGAGTTACTTTTATCTTCTAAACTCTCCTCGTTGCTAAGGATTCTTCTATTTCTGATTCCATGGGTTATGTCCTCTAATGAATAGTACATGGATTTTGTCATTATTCTCCTAATCATATTCCTTCATTGAAGGGGCCTGCCTTGACTGTCTTATTTGTTGGCAATAATAACATGGGATGGTTCCCCTATTTATATTTTACCCACCCCTTTTTGTGTGGGTTTATAAACTATAAGGTTTTTTATTTATAAACTATACATTGGGATTTATTTTTCTCTTCATTTAACCAAAGGCTTGAATACTTGGTTACTTTGATTTGAACTTAGCTACTCAACCTGATTAATCAGATGGGATACTTGTTCCAAAAAACACACTAATTCGCATGGCTAAGGATTCTTCTATTTCTAATCAAAATGCTCGACAATAAAAAATTGAGCTGATATAAGGATTTTCCTACCACAAAAGACATTCGAGGGTCATATTTGAAGGTTTTTGGATCTGAATACTAGACATCCAGAAAAAAATTGAGTTGATATTTGACCTTTTTTACCACAAAGTGCATTCTTGAGCTGATTTCTGACTTTTTCTGCCACAAAAGAAATTCGAGGGTTATATTTGAAGGTTTTTGGATCTACAAGCAGAAAAGAAAACAGGTACTGGTCCCCATATTATTGATGTTATTTCGTTATTTTTTCTAGGTTTTATTTTGTTATTGTTTTAGAGATTGTTTTGTGTTGAAAATGCATCTGGTGAGAATATAGGGCTTGTTCTTCTAGATTTTACTAGAAAAGCATGCTCTGAGACTAGAGATTCTTCCAAAATCTCAAATCCATTTTAAACATGGCATTGTAAAGTATTGAAATTGTGAAAACATGAAACAATGAATTTTATGGAGATTTACTAATTTGTGTGTAAAATGGGCATTGGAAAAACATGGGACAATAGCCTTCTGCATGATCGAGAGCATACCGTCTATGTAGTTTTTATCTTTGGAATGCCTTATATAAGTGGGCCAATGAAATGCACGAAATGGGATTTGCAATGTAGCAATATGACCTTCATAATGTGTTTTTTAATTTTCAGTATTTTTTTAACGAGCCATGTCAATTCACAGGGGCAACTAGACGAAAGACGGTAAAAACTGAAATTTTTTTTCTAATGATTGGAGTGTTTGCTAGCTTCAAAATAGATGCTTTTCCTAGTTGATTTGATTGATTCTGGTACCTTTTCCTTTAGTACCCATCTAGTTAATAGTATTCTGCCTCAATTTTTTCAGCTCTTTAATGAATTTTCATTGAGTCATCAAAGAGTTTTAATGCTACATTTGTCTCAATTATGAATTATGTATGTAATCATATAAGATACCTAGGTTTTTACATGTTTATGATTGTTTTTCTTGGGATTGGAGTTTCCCTCCAGGCTTCGTGCCAACACATCTAGGTCCTTTAGATCATATTCTTTTGCAGGATCACAGGAGCCTTTTGCCATGATGGGGATCTCAGAACAAAAATCAAGGAAAGACACGAAGTAGCAACAAAGTGTTGTTATTTAAACTGTAGATGACCATCAGGGGGGTGTGCACTGCCATCTTGTTCACACTCCCTCTCTCTTCCAGGGTGATTCTTTTTAGCATGGGGTCTCCCTTATAGGATCGACTCCGAGAATCAATATTTTTCAGTTAAACAATCTAGATATGGACCTTTTCTTGTTGAATTTTATGTTTCCTGAATCTGAAAAATCTGTTATAAAACCCATAATTAGTAACAAAACAACGTAGATTTGCAATCAAGCACTACAACTAGCACATTTTTTACTTTAAAATCAACAGAAAGTGATAATATCTTTTAAATGAAGCGAGTACAATCAAATCCAGTGCTGGGAAAATGGAGTGAAAGAAAGAAAATCACCAAGGCACATAGTCAGAGGCCTCTGTTCAAAAGTATGTTTGCAAAGGTAGCATTGAAACAAGAAGATAAATCAATGATGAGAAACTTTAAAACATAAGCACATAATTCCTCTGTGAAAATCATTTATTTTTCATTGGAAATTGAAACTATATGCTATAGAGTTGTCACTTCAACCACAAATCAGATTAAAATGGCTTTGAAACTTCAAGGAGATCCTTTGGATGGTCCTCCAAGATCAAATCTAACCACTACTATGCAATTTCCATGTAGAAAAAACCAAATGAAAAGACAAATCTATATCTAGGAATTGTCCCAAGCTAAAAATTTCATGTGTGAAAGGAGAGAGAGAAGAAAATGGAAGGGAGTAGAAGACACAAACCATAAAAATGATTGAACCCTGCTCTAGCTAATGAATCTTTATTAAGTAGACCCATGCTCCTTCACACTCGCTCTAAAATAATTAAAAATAATTCAATTATCTTCACCAAACATTCTCCTTTCCATGCATACTATAGATCTGATGTGGATGACAAGGAAGGATGATTTATACTGTTGAAAACATCTCAACATCTCTATTAAAACCTCCAAGGAAAAAAAGCCTTACATTTGAATTGTTCACGTTGAGTTTGCACCATGAAAAGGGGATGAAAAATATATGCCATAAATTTAAATAGGGTGACTTCCAGTTGGTTGTTAAAAGAATAAGAACATGCTGAAAATAGACCAGAGAAGCCATCCTTCCTTGACTAGTGACTAAGCAAAGAACAGATCTGAACAAACACCCTCCATGATTGCTTCTCCAACAGCTTCTATGAGATGAAATAGGTTTAGGATGCTACACATAACAGTGCCCTCCTTTGGAGTTTAGAACTAAATATAGATGATGATAAACATTAATTAAAATCCCACCAACAAGGCACCATTCCTGCACGATCCATGAACCGAACTGAGATAAAGATAATCCTGAAAGTGTGCCTTCTTCTATCCATAATATCATCAAGACTTGCATTCATTGTTGTTAGAGTTCAAGTGCTGAAACGGATTTTGAAATAAGGGTGTACCTTATAATTAAAACATCCGCATGCTACCTTGGAAGTGCACCCTCATGCGGATAAATATAGTCTTGGGAAATGTGTCTTCTTGCAGTCTATCATAGAATATAACTTCTCCATCTAATGAATCTTTACTGTTTCCATATCTCCTTCAAAAGGAGTGTGCTTCTGTTACTATGGATCCTAATGGAGGATTCCAAACGTAGGTTTCAAGAAGTGCACCCTACTGTTGGTTATAACTTTTCGATATAGACGCCCTTCTGAGCACTTAATTATGTTGTTAAATGTTGACATAAACAACCTAAAATTTCTTCACAATGATGCACCCATATATTTTAGATTTACCCAGCACTTACAAACGTCTGAGACATCTTCCTGCAACATATTTCATCAAAATTCATATGGCAAAGAATTCAGCTCGTTTATTAGTACCAAGACCTGCGTCATGTATGAGAAAATTTATGTTGACTATCTAGGAAAAGAGTTGCATTGTCCCAACCCCACACAAACCCATATTTCCTTGGCATGCACCATCAAAAAATCCCTAGGCTTTAATAGTATCAATTCCAGGCTCTTTTAGTATCTTTTCTGTCTTTTGTTTAAGTTCTTTCTAGATTTCTTATAAGAAAGTCTGATTTTACTAGACACCAATCCTATGGTCACTTTTTTTTCTTGGAATATCATCTCATTCCTTGAGATCCAGTCCCCAAATTACATAGCAAGGCATAGCACTATGGTTCTTCAGTGATTTGTCTATCATCCATGACTCAAAACAGTCCAACAAAGTATTTTTATCCCATATCCTCCTTTTATTAACAATATGCAACACTACCTTCCAGACAGCTTTGGAGAAAGAACATAAGACAAAAGCATGATTGACATATTCTCCTTCTTCCTTGCACAGGATACATCTGTTGGAACCATTCCAGCTCCTTTCTTCCCATTGTCCCAAGTAAGAAACTTATTGGCAAGCCAAAAAAAATTCTGATTTTGAGAGGGCGTGCTCGCTTCCAAGTCTACTTCCACCACTAGAGTATGTCCCTTTCTAAATCTTCCTCCATCAGAACCTCATATCCTAATTTTCCCATGAGGGTTCCTATGGATTTATTTCTTGTCAACTTGAGCTTATCATCATGATTATGAAGGACTGTGGCTTATGAGTTAACATATAAATATAATTGGACCATTCATTTACCAAGTTATCCTGCAAATTCAAGTCCTATGTATCAAATCCATTCAAACAGGTTGATATTAGTTAACTATAGAGATGCTCTCTATTTTAGTATATGGATAATACTAATATAAATTTAATTGCATTGTTTTATTTAGGTCAGAACTTTGATCTTATTGAATCACTTATTGGTTAGTAGGTTATGTTAAGAGTAATTTCTAATGATCTTATACTAAAGAAAACATGGTGTCTATGTTCAATGATGGTATCCTTTTGAATGCATTTCATTATTACAATCCTATGATAATTTATAGAAGCATTTCTGTTTAAAGAAGCAAAAGAAAGTGGATAAAGAGATTTGAGACTTCCTGAAGAGACAAAAATTATCCTTTGATCTTGTAGGAGATGGTGTATTTGGAGATGAAGTACCGCTCTAGCTTGGTTTTGTAAAGATGGAAAAGTTGGCAAATTATTTGTTTCATAGAGCAAGCATCCAGTGTTGTTTCATCAAGATCATTGAAAAGGATGGGGCAAGATTGTATGGATGGCGTAAAACTATTGATGATGCAAGTGAACCCCCCGTAGTAGAATTATTACCAGCTAGAAGTTCAAAGCTAAATGATTGGTTCAGAATTGAAACAATGTTGTTAGCCTAAACACATTTTTATGCGAGTTTCCAAAATGTAAGAGTTTCTTTGTAGCTAGATTGGAAAGTTTGCATTTGGTACACTTTCAAAACATGTTTGTAATCTGATATAGCTTTTGAATCTCCAGACACCAGAATTATCAATTTGGAAACTTGATAAGTAACTGGTTTATTTCATGTCAATTTCTTTTGTATTTTTTAGTTGCAGATTTTAGAGATTTCTATTATGAGCAGATTTTCAAGTAGGGATTCATTGTATTTGGAAAGGCCTTCATTTGGTTCCTATCTTTTTGAGTTGATTACATGCTATTGTAGATGTCTCGTTAAAATTCTTGAGCTAGGATACCATTTGACTAGGAAACTGAGAAGGTTATCTAGGACTTTGGATGGTGCATTGTTTAACCTGATTACTCCAGGTATTCCTTTCGTGGATTGACCTTGTATTGTCCACTTTGAATCTTGATATCCTGATGTTTGTTCAGCCTATTTTTATTTATTTGGTACATTATTCATGGTTAATCATTGAACTGTTACTAATGATTTTGAAATAATCCTTACCACTACATTTATAGTTAGTGTGTCTCTGCAATGAACTGAGTAGGATTGGTACCATGACCTCCATAGAGCAACATCTTTTCTTTATCACCTATTTTCTATTCACAACAATGGTATTCCCTAGAAATAATTAATCAAATCATCGTATTAATTTTCTTGTTCATCCTTCAATTTTAATTGTTCCCCTTTGTGAGTTTTATGTTCCTATTTTAGTTTGTCTATTCCTCATGGTCTATGTTATGTATTCATCTTCTATGATACACTGAAGTATTTTTCTGGTTATTCACTTTACATTAATTGAAAGTGATTATTGATGAATTTTGAATTTTGATTTCAAGGGTAGATACCTTTAGGCTTTCCTTTCTGAATCAACTTAGGCTATATCTGTGAATTGAGAAATCTTTGTGCTGTCTAAAAAGAACTTAAATATTCATGTCACATTAGAATGCAAACCAAATTCTGAAAATTAAATAGCCAAATATCAATGAAGCAAACCCCAAAATTAAAATCTGTCAAGGGAAACACTGATTCCTAGTGGTTAATCCCTAGATCTTTCAGTTTCTTCAAAATATGATATAAAGCCATGGGAATTGTTGAAAATTTTCCAATTTTTGTTTGATTTCTTTGTGAAAATATGATATTAAGCCACGAGAATTTATAAGTTTTTTTTTCCATTTGTTTTGTTGAAAATGCATCATATAGTTCACTATAAGTCAAATACATGTACATGATGCTTTTCACATCCCCAAACGAAGAGTTGATACACAATATATCCTTTCCTGCATAAGCAAAGAGAGGTAGCATGTATGCTTAGGCTTCAACAGATCCTTCCTAAAAATCGCATTCCTATCTGAATTATGGATTGATGGATATGATGTGAATGCTAAAGCTTCTCCTAGGTTGAATGAAGTATCTGTCCTAAGAAATTTTATTTCAAAACATAGGCTCCATAAAAAAGAGATCCCTGTCAATCTAATAACATTCGACCTTCCCCAACCCATGAAACACAACTCCTTTCTAGTGAAGGAGAGAAACAGAAGGAACCCTGTATTCAGGGTTCAGCAGCATCCAAGCATATATTTCCAAGCATTTCTATTTAAAGAAGCAAAATAAAGTGGATAAAGAGTTTTTTGACTTCCTGAAGAGACAAACATCATCCTTTGATCTTGTAGGAGATAGTGTATTTGGAGATGAAGTACCCCTCTAGCTTGGTTTCGTAAAGATGCCAAAGTTGGAAAATTCTTTGTTTCGTAGAGAAAGCATCCAATGTTGTTTCATCAAGATCATTGACAAGGATGGGGAAAGATTGTATGGATGGAGTAAAACTATTGATGATGCAAGTTAACCCCCTGTAGTAGAATTATTACCAGCTGTAGAAGTTCAAAGCTAAATTATTGGTTCAGAATTGAAACAAATTTGTTAGCTTAAACACATTTTTATGTGAGTTTCCAGAATGTAAGAGTTTCTTTGTAGCCATATTGGAAATTTTGCATTTGGTACACTTTCAAAACATGTTTGTAATCTGATATAGCTTTTGAATCTCTAGAAACCAGAATTTTCAATTTGGAAACTTGATAAGTAACTGGTTTATTTCATGTCAATTTCTTTTGTATTTTTTAGTTGTAGATTTTAGATATTTTTGTTATGAGCATATTTTCAAGCAGAGCTTCATTGTATTTGGAAAGGCCTTCATTTGGTTCATGTCTTTTTGAGTTGATTACATGTTATTGTAGATGTATGGTTAAAATTATCGAGCTAAGATACCATTTGACTAGGAAACTGAGAAGGTTATCTAGGACTTTGGATGATGCATTGTTTAACCTGATTACTCTAGGTATTCCTTTTCTGGATTGACCTTGTCTTGTCCACTTTGAATCTTGATATCATGATGTTTGTTCAGCCTATTTTTATTTATTTGGTACATTAGTCATGGTTAATCATTGAACTGTTACTAATGATTTTTAAATAATCATTACCACTACATTTATAGTCAGTGTGTCTCTGCAATGAACTGAGTAGGATTGGTACCATGACCTCCATCGAGCAACATCTTTTATTTATATCCTATTTTATCTTCACAACAAAGGTATTCCCTGGAAATAATTAGTCAAATCATCGTATTAATTTTCTTGTTCATCCTTCAATTTTAATTGTTCCCCTTCGTGATTTTTATGTTCCTCATATTCTATTTTAGTTTGTCTATTCCTCGTGGTCTATGTTATGTTTTCATCTTCTATGATACACTGAAGTATTTTTCTGGTTATTTACTTTACATTAACTGAAAGTGATTATTGATGAATTTTGAATTTTGCTTTCAAGGGTAGATACATTCAGGATTTCCTTTCTAAATTAGCTTAGGATATTTCTATGAAGTGAGAAATCTTTGTGCTGTCTAAAAAGAACTTAAATCTTCTTGTCACATTAGAATGCAAACCAAAGTCCAAAAATTAAATAGCCAAATATCAATGAAGAAAACCCCAAAATTAAAATCTGTCAATGGAAACACTGATTCCTAGTGGTTAATCCCTGGATCTTTCAGTTTCTTCAAAATAAGATATAAAGCCATGCGAATTGTTGAAAATTTTCCAATTTTTGTTTGATTTCTTTGTGAAAATATGATATTGAGCCACAAGAATTTATAGTTTTTTTTTCAATTTGTTTTGTTGAAAATTCATCATATAGTTCATTGCAAGTCAATATACATGTACATGATGCTTTTCACATCCCCAACTGAAGAGTTGATACACAATATCTCCTTTCCTACATAGGAAAAGAGAGGTAGCATGTTTACTTTGGCTTCAACAGATCCTTCCTAAAAATGGCATTCCTAGCTGAATTCTAGATTGTTGGATCTGATGTAAATGTCGAAACTTCTTCTAGGTTGAATGAAGTATCTGTATTAAGAAATTTTATTTCACAACATAGGATCCATAAAAAATAGATGCCTGTCAATATGATAACATTTCAACTTCCCCATCCCTCCAAACACAACTCCTTTCCAGTGAAGGAGAGAACCAGAAGGAACCCTATATTCAAGGTTCAGTAGCATCCAAGCAAATAGTGCCAAGCATTTCTATTTAAAGAGCAAAAGAGAGTGGATAAAGAGCTTTGAGACTTCCTGAAGAGACAAAAATCATCCTTTGATCTTGTACAAGATGGTGTATTTGGAGATGAAGTACCCCTCTAGCTTGGTTTCGTAAAGATGCCAAAGTTGGAAAATTCTTTGTTTTGTAGAGAAAGCATCCAATGCTGAAGTGTGTAGGCTATCGAACAATAAGGCTATCTCTATCTTCTCCACATCAATCATACAAGTAGTAGTAGGGTTTCCAATGCCACAAAAACCTAGTCTTCGTATCTCACAAGAACCACAAGAACAAGTGCTCCCTTTGATCCTTTATGGTTTCTCTGAAATCCTAGCTTCCATTGTCTTCTTAGGGCAAACCTCAACCCTAATTCCTTGCTTGCATCAACACAAGATCCCTAGTGCTCTATACAAGAGAGCAATGTACAATGATGAAGTATAATTGAAAGAGACAAGATCTCTCGATTTCTCACATCTCTAACATGATTATGAGATGAATGAATGAAAATACACTCCTCCCAAGGCCAACAATAACAAAGTGAACTTTTTCCAAAACAAGCAACCTAACATGATGGTAGATATGCCCACATGTGAAGCACTCCAACTGTAAGTGACACATGTCAAGCACCAAGGCATGCATGCCAATAATCAAGGGTCCCAAAGTGAACACTCCACTAGATGCTTCCAACACTCATCCTCCAAAGGTCTCCAATTCCATCTCCTAAGCCACGTGTACGTCTTGGTCCATTGCATGTACATGATAATTCAATACAATCATCCTCAAGTCAAGTACAAGACTCCATGCAAGAAATCAAGAGTCCCCATGCTATCTAGGGCTTATCACCCTCCTATATGCTCAATGCTCCTCTTGCAAATAGATCATTCTCCCAAGAAAGCAAGCAACCAACCTACATGTGTGCACCCCATAGGTCTCCACATAGCTATTGGGATCAGCAAGAGTGAAGTAGGAGTGCAAAGCATCACGTTCCAAAAGATTTTAAGAGTGAAGCATTTTCTATATAATATATATTTTTGTACATGTTGCTATATATATTAAAAAAAACATGCAAAATGGTGAATTAGCTGCAGAAAATATTAAACCATAGAATTTTTGTATTATATTAATGATAATCATTAAAGCATCAACCATTTCATACAAAAATAACATCAAAGGTCTAGCAGCTAGGGGTATCCAACCTCCTAAGGAAGTGGGTCTCATAAGCATCAAGTCAAGGCATATCAATCATTGAATAAGGTACTTCCAATATGTATGCCCATCATGGTACAACCAAGGATAGGAAACACACCATGTACCCTACATCTGATGAAACACTCTTAAGCATGGTATAAACACTCCTGGTGTATCCCCAATATTTAACAATTATTAGAGAAATCATTGGACTAATCTTGCAGAGTAAAAGTACAAATGTTTTTTTTTTATACATTAGATGGTACCCTAATTTTTTTTTATGTCAAGCAGATCATTCAACATGGTGATTAATGTCCTAGAGAAAAATGAGTTTCTTTTGCAAAAAATTGACAGACATTCAACTTGACACATGACTCAGATAAACTATATGTGAACAGTTCCAAAGAAGACATATAAACATCATTTGAAGAAGAAAACATCCATTATGGACTAGAACTAGAAGGTATCTTTGAAAACCTATATTTTAGGGGGTATTCACTTGATTTTTTTTGGCATCTTGCAAAAAATAACTTTTTAAAAAGTTCTTTAAGTTTTGAGAGTTTATAGCAGAAATATCAGGTGTTTTTATTTTGAAATAGAAGTTCGTTTGGAAACTTAATGTTTATAACTACCATGTATGTAAGGTTAAATATGAGTTGCACTTAATCCATATAAGAAGGTTTGGGGAATAGCTAGTGCAGCTGGGTTAAAACCTAAAAGGAAAGACACTATTGAATGAAAAAATAGAGATTATCATTATGTCCATGTGTCAGTGTGGCTGAGCCTTGGAATTTGTACCATGTTCCATGTCAATTAGCTAATGCATTGGATATCCTGCACTGCAAGAAATTCTCTCTTGAAATTTGCACAAACCAATACCTCAAATTCTTCCAATCAGAGTTTTGGCTACTCATGCTGGAAAATCATGGCCGTGTTCACCTAAAAAAATCATACATGTATTTTCCTGTGCTTGATTTTTCCTTGAAAATTGTTCCTCTAAATCTATGAGCTTCTTGTAATCCGTGTGCTATTTCAAACTCTAGTCTCTTCAACTTCTTGAAATTTTTGCTGATCTCACCTCAAATTATGGTGTTGATTCCACCTTGAATTTTGTTCCAGCATTGTGAAACTATCTCTACATAAATTTTGATCCAACATGTGCCATTCTTCCTGTACTTGTGTGTTTTGCACCTATGTTGCCGGATCCGCCTCCCTGGTGTGTTGGATCCTTAGATCCACATATCCAATACATATCCGGATCGAGATCCATCATGGAAATGGATCCCATGTAGAAGGAAGCATATCTTGGTCCCATGAAACGGATCCTATGAAAAATCAAACAATTCCTGAAATTTTCAAATGAATCCTAAAACTTCTAGTGCTTCTATGACCCTTTGATCCCCCCAAAAAAATTGTTTTTAATGAAAAATGTAAAAAACCCTAAATACCTAATGGCTAAAAGCATAAACCCCATTTTTTCTCAAGGTCTGATATATCCTTATGTCAAGATCTGCTTTTGAACTGTAATATTTCAATATCAGGTATGCTCTCAAAGTTTTTATTTGATTTAGCTTTATGGTTAAGGTTTGTTGTCAAGGGTTGATCTATCTTTATGTGCTATGTTGTTTCCCCCTTCACCTACTGTAACACCGTAGTTTTGACCTCGATGCGTTAAATATACATGATATATATATACATTGTAAATAATCATGGTTCGGAGCTAAAGGGCAAGGCCCCACCATCGATTTGGTTATCTTATGTTTTAGATTGGAAATGTCACCAATGGTATATCAGGACATATGATACCCAACCAGCTATGTTTGTGGCATCATGTAAATGTGCATTTTAATTAAATTAACCCAACCATCTATGTTCACTACAACCATATTAAGAAGGGGCATGATTTCCTAAGGTTAAGGGTGGGGATGTTAAACCTTGAACCCATGGGTGGAAAAGCCATGTGTCACAACCCTGTTTAATTTTCTCACCTTCCCTTACCTCATCCAACCACCATCTTAATTTTTATGTTGTTAGTTGCGGCATCTAATTACTGGCAGGAAGAACACTACGCTCACTCCTGCACTCTCTCCACGACGCACCTTTTGGGTTGCGGATGGTTTGTCCACTGTCCCGATGGGGAGTTGTTCATTTTCCCTCACGGGGGTTGAGATAAAATGGGCCACGATTCATTGATCAGGGGTTGGTTCTTCCTTTTCTCATGGAGTTGTTAGTATGTGGATTTCTTCTTCCTCCTACTCATGCATAGAGTCTACATTGTTACTCCACCATTGTTTTCCAATGTTGTTGTTGTGTCTAGACTGTGCGACGTTTTGTTGCTTCATCATGAGCCGTTTCTGTGGTTTTCTCCTGTTGTTCATTGGTGGTTGTTTTCCCACAATTGTTGTTTTGTTTCCCTTGTGTTTTGGCTACTGTAGGTTGTTGAGGAATCATTTTGGCCATGATAGGGCCAAGAACGATTTAGGGGATTGTTTTTCCCCTGTTAAAGGTTTAATAGCTGGGTTGCTACATGCATGCAGTGGTTTTGTCCTCGAATTGCATTGGAGTGGTGAATGAGGGCCTGATGTGCTTAATAAACCTGGTGGGTTGAGAACCACATAGACAGAGCTAGTTGTCTTTCTTCTCCACAACCCCTAAATAGCACTGGAAGGGAGATTAGGGTCTGAGGGGCCGCATTGTAGAGAAAGGACTTATTTCCTTGTGTTGGGTGTGTGTGGGTGTCCTAGAAGCCAGGATGATTCTGGTGTAGGTATCTTTAGCTCTTCAATGAGCTCACCAACTTAGCATTTATCCTTTCCCAGCTCTTGGATGGCCTGATAAACCCAACTTGGTTGGCTTGTCTGATCCATTGTTCACCTGATAAAACCAACTGTGTTGGCTTGGCTGAATTGTGTACCCTTGTGGGGCTGTTATCCTAGTCTATTTGTAAGACTGCTAGTTCCTTATTCCTTGGGGAATCATGCCCAGCTTGGGGGTGGAAGTGTTGCTGAGGGATTAAAGAGAACACGGGACTATGGTTGGGTGGAATGTTGCAGCGATGTAGCTGTTTGTGGGACAAGTTCTTTATAAGATAAGTATTCTTGCCTAACTTGTGTTTGCAATCATATTTATTATTGATAAATGATGATGTACATGTTGAATATTGATTGAGATGTTTTTCTTCCATTGTGTATATGAACGGTCATGCTCCATAGTATGTTTTATGTTTTTAATTATCTTGCTTCAGCATTATATGTATGTATGTTCATGTTCATGGGGCTATATTCCTGGATGATTGATGTATCATAGCATCCTCTTCGTCAGTCGAAGGGTCGGGGATGTTACGGTGTGGTATCAGATCTCTCGTTGTAGCATGGGCCTAAATGGGCCGTGAAGATGTAGTGACAGAGCTTATGTTGCAGCAATTGGGCCTCAGAGGGCCATAAAAAGATCAGTTAACAAAGGCAGGTTGCTTACTATTTAGAAGAAACCAGGAGGAAATGGGTGAATGATAGGAAAATTCATAAAATTTTCTAAGTGCCAGAACTATCGGTTCATCGAAAAACTTCGTGAGAAGTTCTTCCGATGTAGTGGAAGAGCTAGTCTGAAGGTCACTCGACGAGGGACAAACAACCTTGGTTTTGGAAAAATTTCTAAGTTCTTAGCTGTCGGCACATCGAAAAACTTAGATAGATGGACCTCTGATGCAGACCCCAGCAGCGGTGAAATTAGTTATACGAATCGGCGATGATTAGTTGATCACATCGCCAATGCCTATATAATAAAGTTGTCGACACGGCAAACAGTTGGAGACTACATCAGAAGAGGTTAGATGATATTGCGCCCTTGTTGTGAATGAATAGACAACTATGCTTTTGACGTGTAGAGCCTTCTACCGCCAATGCCACAGAGGATAGTTGTGCCAACGACCGATGCGGTGAAAGACAAGGAAGGACACTTTCAAAAATTTTCTAAGGAACGAAATCATCGACGATCAAAGAGGAATAGTTGTTGACATCGTTGATGAATAGTTGTTGACATCGTTGATGAATAGTTGAAGGAAGAGCTGATGCAAGAGGAAAATTCAAAAAAAATTCTAAGTGTTCGTCACCCATCAAAAAATGTTAGTTGTACGGGTCACCGATAAACATCGGAAGGAATTAGTGGTTCAAGCGTTGTTGTTGTGAAATTCTAGAGTACTAATCCTTCGACAGACAAAGGTTCTGACTGCCGATGCTGATTAAGTTGTGCTTCAGATCACTGATTGGAAATCATTAGGGGATTGAGCCGTCAATTGGAAAAGGATCAAAGTTGATGAACCACCATTGCGGCCGCCTAAGGGACTACCCATCTGATGTAATAAAGGATCCAATCACCGACCTATCAAAGATGTATTGCCGCCTGGATCGCCAATGTGTAGAGGTTAGTTCTTTTGACAACTGATGGGGTATAAGGTCTGCGGAGACCGTAGTGAGAGTACCACCCACCATTGCGGCTGCTGAGGGAACTATCCCGCCGATGCATAAGTCTTTCCACTCACCGATGCCGAGGTGTTTAGTGAATAGTGGTTATGAGTTCTGATAACATAACTACGGTGGAATTTAGTGCTCGGGAGTGCAGACACTGTGGAAATATTGAGGTTTAATCTACTAATACCAACTCGTCCAATGAAACAATGGATCCGATCGCTGATCGAAAATGATTAGTGGATTAGACATTGATCGAAAGAGTTAGGGCTTGTTGAACCACCGTTATGGACACCTATGGGACCAAGTGTCCAATGCTACAGCGGGATGTCGCTCCGACCGCCACCGCAGTGCTTAGTCAATTTTCTCACCGATAAGGTTCAAAATAGTAGACCACTACAGGATGACATATTGGAGAAAATTAGACGTTCTAGCCACCGAAACACCGGAAGGTTAGTGAATAAGGGACCCGATGAACAGTCGATTTTGTCACCAATGCAGATCGGGAGTTTAGTCGATTTGCCCATTGAAACGCCAGAGAGTTAGCAGGGAAGAGACTCGATGAGGAGAAGAAAATTTTGGGTTTATAAAATGGAATTTTTCTCAGTAAATTCCAACTGTTTCAGCATATTTTAGCAAACTTTTAGTGGATTACAGAGTTGAACAAGATATAGATAAAATTCTGTGTTTTAGCAAAACTGTTATTTATAATTTTCTACAGGAGAAGGTAAGTAGTTTTGGTTTATATTAATGAGATGCATCTAATAGTTTTCTACTAACACATTTGCAGAATTATAGACCACTTCCAAGAGCAATATCCCAAGAAGAACAGTGTGGTGAAGCATGAAGTGGTTCAGTCATGAGAACCTATGATGGGTATGATGGTCAGGATTCTTACAAGCGTGCAGGAGATGCCATGGGAGAAAATGTCCGTAATGGAAATGATGACATAGAGTCTAATGGAAGAAGATTCCAAGAGACACCATCAGATGTTGCATCCACCATGAGAAGCTTGATTAAATCCCAGGAAGAGCAGCATCAGTTGAATGCTCCCATGCTACAGAGTTTGACAGACTTGCATAGAAAGATAGACTCTGGACGAGGTACAACAAGGCCAGAAGGTAGTAAGAGTAGCACTAGGAGAAGGAGAAGGACTTCTAGTGCTTCATCTGATTCTAAAGAATCCAGCAGGGATATAAGCTCATATTCTCATAAAAGGAGAATAAGAAGACACCATAGGGATCACTCTTGGGATGAATTTAAGAAAGCTAAACCTCCTACATTTGATGGTGAGATAAAGACTGGACAAGAGGCTGAAGCTTGGATTCTTGGGATAAAGAAGTACTTTCAAGTGAAGGATTATTCAGGAAACATGAAGGCAAGAGTTTTCATATTCAATCTGAATGGACGAGCATCCATTTGGTGGGAACACTTCAAGCAAGTAAAGAAGATTAGTGAAAGGAGACTGAAGTGGAAATAGTTCAAGAAGGATTTCAGGCAGAAATACCTCTCTAATAGGTATTATGATGACAAGATTAAGGAGTTCCATGAGCTGATATTGGGACAGCAGACCATGGATGAATATGCAAATAAGTTCTTGTAATTATTGAGGTATGTCCGGTACATCAGAGATGAAAAAGTAAAGGTCTAGTGGTTTTTGAGTGGATTGCCTCAGTATTACAAATATAGAATTGAGTTTTATGAACTGAGAACTCTTAAAGAATCCATAAGGAAGGATAAGTATTGCTATGAGCAAAGCAAAGGTAAACCTGATTACCATAAGGCATGGAAAGACAAGAAGAATGAGAAGTTTGACCAAATAAGGAAAGGTTTCAAACCTTCTAGATTCAGGAATCAACAAAAGAAGCCATCCCAAGCTGCAAGTAATCCAGTTGGAGTGATAGGTGGAAATCCTAAAGAGCCACAACAGAATAAAGAACCACTCAAATGTTGGAAATGTGAAGGACCCCACTTGCACAGATATTGTCCACTTGAGAATGAAAGTGCAAGAATAGCTTATAACATTCAGGAAGTAGAAACAGTGGGTCAAGTAGCAAGGGCAGTCCCTAGAATTTATGCAGCATTGGAGGACCTCCAGGAATATCACCAGTCAGCTGTGGTTGAAATTGTAGGTAATATTGTTGAACAATCTATTTCTATTTTGATTAACCCTGGTTCTACTCACAGTTACATCACTCCTAGAGTAGTGGAGATTTGTGCTTTTAAGAAGGTAAAGCATAGAAAATATTGGTTAGTTCAGCTAGCCACTGGGACTAAGAGAAAGGTTAGTGAAGTGGTAGAGAAATGTCCATTGGTTATGAATAGATTGATCACTTGTGTGGATCTGAATGTTATACTGCTTGGTTCCTATAATGTTCTCATTGGAATGGATTGGTTAGAAGCTCACAGAGTAAAGCTTTACTATTATAACAAGAATTTTGAATGCATAGATGAAGAAGGAAACCAAGTAATTGTGATAGGTATTTCGAAGGTGATTTCAGTAAGACAGGTTTCAGCAGTGCAGTTGAAGAAGTTCTGTAGGAATGGTTTCCAGTTGTATGCAGCTCATATTTTGGAACCAACAGGAGATGAAACTCCTAGGTTGGAGGACTATCAGGTGTTACAGGAATTCAAGGATGTGTTTCCTAATGCGATTCCATGGATTCATCCAAAAAGGGACATTGATTTCACCATTGAACTTGTGACAAGAGTGGCACCAGTGTCCAAGACACCCTACAGGATGAGTACACCAGAGATGCTAGAGTTGAAGATGCAAACCCAAGAGTTGTTGGAAAAGAAGTATATCCGGTCGAGTGTGTCTTCTTGGGGAGCACTGGTTCTATTTGTGAAGAAGAAAGATGGCACACTCAGGTTATGTATTGATTACAGCCAGCTGAACAAGGTTATTGTGAAGAAAAAATATCCTTTGCCTAGGATTGATGACCTCTTTGATCAAATGAGAGGAGCAAGGGTATTTTCCAAGATTGACTTAAGGCCTGGTTACCACCAGGTGAGAATCAAGGATGAATACATTCATAATATATCCTTCAGGACGAGGTATGGACATTATGAGTTTGCAGTGGTACCATTTGGTCTCACAAATACACCAGCTACATTTATGTTCCTTATGAACAGCATCTTCAACAAGTATTTGGACAAGTTTGTTCTTGTTTTCCTTGATGACATTCTTGTTTATTCTAAAAATGAGGAAGAACATGAAGAGCATTTGAAATTGACATTGCAATTTCTCAGGGAGCATCAGCTATATGCAAAACTGAGCAAGTGTGACTTCTATAGAGATAGAATTCAGTATTTGGGTCACATTATCTTAGAAGAGGGTATATCAGTAGACCTTGAGAAGATTGAAGCCATTATGAGTTGTTCTACTCCAAGAAATGTGACGAATGTAAGATGTTTTATGGGGCTTGCAGGATACTATAGGAGATTCATTGAGGGATTTTCCAAGGTTGCACATGCCATCACTTATTTGCAAAAGAAGGGGGTAAAAATTGAATGGACTTCAAAGTGTGAAGAAATCTTCCAGTGGTTGAAGAATATCCTCACCAGTGCACCCGTGTTGAAGGTTGTAGATCTGGAGAAATATTTTGTGGTATGTACCAATGCATACGGAAAAGGGCTTGGAGGAGTCCTTATGTAGGACAACCACGTGATATGTTATGAGTCAAGAAAGCTGAAGGAGCATGAGAAGAACTATGCCACTCATGATATCGAACTTACAACCATAATACATGCTCTCAAGATGTGGAGGAATTACTTGATGGGTAGAAGGTTTGAGCTCAGAACAGACCATTGTGGTGTGAAGTATTTGTTTGATCAGCCCACTCTGAATGCTAGGCAAGCAAGATGGCTGGAATTTTTATGTGAGTTTGATTTCGAAATAAAGAGCATAAAAGGAAAGGAGAATAAGGTAGTTGATGCACTCAGTAGGAAGGTACATGAAGTGCATGTGGCATCTCTTAGTATTTTCCAATCAGATTTGAGGCAGCAGGTTGATAATCATGTTGCCATAGATGGATTGTATGAGCAGGTAAAGGACAAATTACAGCAGCAAAGTCTTGAGAAGAGGTATGAGGGATATAAATTGGAAGAAGATGGACTTCTTACTTATAAAGGCAGAATTTATATTCCGAATGTAGCATATTTGAGGAGAGTTGTTATGGATAAAATCCATCAAGCTCCGTATTCTGGTCACCCAAGATATCAAAAGACAATTGCTACAGCTAGAAAGCAATACTTTTGGCTGGGAATGAAAAAGGACATGGCTGAATACATTTCAAGGTGCATGAAATGTCAACAGGTAAAGGTTGGGCATCGACATCCAGCAGGTTTGTTGCAGCCTTTGCCAGTTCCGGAATGGAAATGGGAAGTTATTTCCATGGATTTTATTATAGGATTGCCGATGACTTGGAGACAACATGATTCCATCATGGTTGTAGTAGACAAGTTAACAAAAGCAACACATTTTATACCGGTGAATTCTACGCACAAGACTGATGACATTGCAAAGATATTCATGAAGGAGATTTTCAAATTGCATGGATTGCTGAAGGCAATAGTTTCTGACAGAGTTGTCAAGTTCACTTCCAATTTCTAGAAGGGATTTTTTGCAAATTTGGGTGCAAAGCTAAACTTCAACACTGCCTGCCATCCTCAAACAGATGGATAGGTAGAAAGAGTTTATCAGGTGCTTGAAGATATGCTTCGCATGTATGTGATGGACAAACCAACCAAGTGGTAAGATTACTTACACTTGGTAGAGTTTGCTTACAATAATGGACAGCAGGCATCCTTGGGGATGAGTCTGTATGAAGCTTTGTATGGAAGGAGGTGTAGGACACCAATGACTTGGGATAACCCAGTGAACAGAGTTGTGCTTGGACCAGAATTGCTCAAGGAAATGGAGCAATAGGTTGTAAAGATCAAATAGAATCTAAAAGCAGCACAGGACAGATAGAAAAGCTATGCATATAAGTATAGGATGAACAAAGAGTTTAGTGTTGGGGATCATGTTTACCTTAGAGTGAAAGCAAGGAAGAGCTCCTTGAAACTTGGAAGTTGTGCCAAGTTGTCACCTAGATATTGTGGGCCGTTTGAAGTGCTTGAAAGAATAGGGCCTGTTGCATATAGACTTGCATTACCTACTAGTACTAGAGCTCATAATGTTTTCCATGTTTCTTTGCTTAAGAAATATGTACATGATCCTAACCATGTGATAAATTGGGATGTGATTCAGGTGGAACCCGAGGGAGAGTTCCAAATCGAGCCAATGCGCATCCTCGATAGGAAGGTCACAATGCTTCGAAACCGAGCCATAGGGCAGGTAAAGGTGCAATGGGAGCACTACGGACCTGAAGAGGCTACGTGGGAGCTAGAGGATGCCATGCGATTGGCACATCCATTTTTGTTCAATTCTGCGGAACACTAAGGCGGTACCAGTGTAGCAGTTTGTTCAAATTTTGTAAAGCGCTGAGGACAGTGCTATTTAAGGGGGAGGGGAATGTAACACCCCAGTTTTGACCTCGATGCATTAAATATACATGATATATATATACATTGTAAATAATCATGGTGCGGAGCTAAAGGCCAAGGTCCCACCACCGATTTGGTTATGTTATGTTTTGGGTTGGAATTGTCACTGATGGTATATTGGGACATACAGCACGTATTAAATTATGGAATCATGTAAATGTGCATTTTAATTAAATGAAGCCAACCAGCTATGTTCAATGCAACCATATTGAGAAGGGGTATGATTTCCTAAGGTTAAGGGTGGGGATGTTAAACCTTGAACCCATGGGGGGAAAATCCATGTGTCACCACCCTGTTTGATTTTCTCACCTTCCCTTGCCTCATTCAACAACCACCTTAATTGTTCTATTGTTAGTTGGGGCATTTAATTGCTGGTAGGAAGACCACTATGCTCATGCCTGCACTCTCTCCATGACGCGCCTTTTGGGTTGCAGATGGTCTGTCCACTGTCTCGATGGGGAGCTGTTCATTTTCCCTCATGGGGACTAAGATAAAAGGGGCCACGATTCATTGATCAGGGGTTGATTCTTCCTTTTCTCATGGAGTTGTTAGTCTATGGATATGTTCTTCCTCCTACTCATGCATAGATTCTACGTTGTTACTCCACCATTGTTTTCCAACATTGCTACTGTGTCTGGACTGTGCGACGTTCTGTTGCTTCATCGTGAGTCGTTGCTGTGGTTTTCTCCTATTGTTCATTGGTGGTTGTTTTCCCAAAATTTATGGTTGGGTTCCCTTGTGTTTTGGCTGTTGTAGGTTGCTAAGGAATTGTTTTGGCCATGATAGGGACAAGAACGATTCAAGGGAGTGTTTTGCCCCTGTTAAAGCTTTAATAGCTGGGTTGTTGCATGCACGCAGTGGTTTTGTCCTCGGACTACATTGGAGTGGTGAATGAGGTCCTGATGTGCTTGATAAACCTAGTGGGTTAAGAATCACATAGATAGAGCTAGTTGGATTTCTTCTCCATAACCCCTGAATAGCACTGGAAGGGAGATCAGGGTCTGAAGGACTGCACTGTAGAGAAAGGACTAATTTCCTTGTGTTGGGTGTGTGTGGGTGTCCTAGAAGCCAGGATGGTTCTAGTGTAGGTGTCTTTAGCTCTTCAATGAGCTCACCAGCTTAGCATTTATCCTTTCCCAGCTCCTGGATGGCCTGATAAACCAAACTTGGTTAGCTTGGCTGATCCGTTGTTCGCCTGATAAACCCAACTTTGTTGGCTTGGCTGAACTATGTACCCTTATGGATCTATTATCCTTGGCTATGTGTAATCCTGCTCATTCCATATTCCTTGGGGAATCATGCCTGACTCGGGGGTGGCAGTGTTGCTGAGAGATTAAAGAGCATGTGGGCCTATGGTTGGGTGGAACGTTGTAGCGACGTAGCTGGTTGCGGGACAAGTTCTTTATAAGATAAGTATTCTTGCCTAACTTGTGTCTACAATCATATTTATTATTGATGAATGATGATGTACATGTTGAATGCTGATTGAGATGTTTTTCTTCCATTGTGTATATGAACGATCATGCTCCGTAGTATGTTTTATGTTTTTAATTATCTTGCTTCAGTATTATATGTATGTATGTTCATGTTCATGGGGCTATATGCCCAGATGATTGATGTATCGTAGCGTCCTCTTCGCCGGTCGGAGGTTTGGGGACGTTACACCTACACTGTTGTGTAGTCTTGCCATGGCCTTCAAGAAAACCACTCTATTCCCTACTGATAGGAACATGTGGTTGTGGCTCGCAAAAACATTGTTACACCCTACTTCAAGTTCATGCTGAAATGGTTTTTAAAATTATCAATATCAATCATGGTTACAACTCATCAAATTATCAGTTATGGCACATGAACTCTCTCTTTTGACAATAATTTATAGTTTTATAGTTCTACTCTTTTGTTTCCTGAATAGTTTTGTTTCTTCACTCTATTTTTTAATTTATTATAAAAATATTTTTATATTTTTTTGTACTTGTCGTTTCCTTGTCGTATCTATATCTTGGGGTTTAAAAGATATGGCGAATTCGTATCTGGATTTGGATCCGAATCTGTATCCTAATCCTGGTAACTTAATTTTCCACCCTCACGAGTCATGACCCTTTGGATTATATTAGTCCTTCACTTTGCTCTATGTAATATGGATAGTCTTTTGGTCTACCTTGGTGTAGCTCTGTTAGAATATTAGAATTTGCCTACACAATAGGAAAAATGAAAAATCACATAACAACAAATTAAGAGAAAACTAGTTGATTCATTTTCCCAAGAGTCTTTATATGGTTACAAGGAGGTAATGACTACGTTAAAACACCAATTAGCCACACTAGGACAAAAAACAGCCAATTATGATGGATGTACCCTTGTGAATCTACGTATATGTGTGATTTGCAATTAACAAGTACTAGATTTGTAGGTTTAATGGTTATTGTTTTGTTTTCCATGTCTATGTGAAGTCCTATGTTTTAATGATTTTTGTCTCAATTTTTTTTAATACCTCTATCATTCGTCTTTTCATTTTGATTCGTTGTGAATGGACTGATGTTGGTTTATGTTTTCAAGGAACCCAGGGTGGTTTCAAAATTTGTCTAAATACTGGATTAATCAGTTCTTAAATCCTTTTATAAAAAAATATATAGACAACTATTATAAGTAAAGAAAAAAAATCAGAATAGGCCCCTTGTATATGCACTTTCATGTTTCTTCCCTTTGTAAATATTATTGGTTTAGTGCAATAAGTATTAAAAAGGGGTAAAGGAAAAAAATAAGCAGTTGTACTATTTGGACTAATTCTTTGTTATAATATTAATATTTTGCATACAATTTTTATTAATAATAGTTTTATGCATATTATGGCTTGATTAAACCACATAATTTCTAAGCACTGGGAAGTGCATTATATGGATGTTAAGTCAACCTTTCTGCATGGAGATATTCATGAGGAGATACACATGAATCATCCTGACGGCTACATTTCTGATCCATCTTTGGTTTGCAAGCTAAAGAAGTCACTATACGGATTAAAACAGGATCCAAGAGAGTGGTATTCCAAGATGGATGCCTTCCTTCTCTCGCAAAACTTCCAAAGGTGTAGATCATATCCAAATGTGTATATACAACAGTATAATGGCCATCTGATTATTATTGTTTTATATGTTGATAAGTTACTGATCACAGGTAGCACAGTTGCTTCTATTTTAGTCATTAAAACTGCTCTCCACAATGCATTTGAAATGAGCGATTTGGGGCTCTTAAAACAATTTTTGGGGCTCGAAATTGAGCAAACTTATGATGGGATAATGGTCACTCAGTAAAAATACATATCAGAACTATTATTCAAGTTTAACATGGCTGAATGTAGGCCTGCACCATTCCCTTTCTTTTAGGGATCAACCTTGAAGAAGGAAAAAGCACACCTCCCATGGACTGCACTATTTATCGACAGCTGATTGGTAGCTTGTTGTACTTGACTCATTCTCAGCCTGATATCTATTATGCCATGAATTCTGTATCAATATACATGCATTAGCCCCATGATATTCAATGGAAGGTAGCCAAGAGGGTCCTCCAGTACATTCAGGTAACCAGGACCTACGACATTCACTATGCTACAGACTCTGAGCTAGAGTTGGTTGGATACACAAATTTCGATTGGGCATGTGATTCTATTGATTGGAATTCAACTTATGGATATGTATTAATGTTTGGTGGTGGCCCCATTTGCTGGTATAGAAAAAACTAGGCCACCATAGCATTGTCTTCAGCAGAGGTCGAGTATTGAGGAGCGGTGAATGCTTTCATCCAAGTTGTTTGGCTGCAAGTCATTCTTTTAAAGTTTGATATTGGTAGTACTTTGTCCACTGTCCTCTTTTGTGACAATCAAAGTTTTATTAAGATATCCAAAGATCTAGTTACTAGGCAGAGGACCAAGCATGTAGAGATACACATGCACTATATTAGGGAGCTAGTGCATGACAGGACCATCATTCTACAATATTGCTCGACTGGTGAGAAGATTGGAGACATCTTCACCAAGATATTTTCAGAAAAGAAGTTCACTTACCTCCGTTCACTGTTGGGGGTGATTTCATCAGGGTGATCCAACTACTTTTATTGTTCAGCTTGAGGGGGGGTTTTCCCACTGGGTTTTCCCTCTTTTCCTCACTTAGTTTGTTTTTTAGCATTGTTTGAGTTTCAGTATTGTACAAGGTGACCTATGGCATTTGTTTCTTGGGCCCTCACATTCTTCTGCACTTTATGTTTTCTACTTCTCCTAAGTATAGCTTAAGGGGGGGTGTTGGAGACATTTACCACCACACACACTCAGTTTGGTCAATTTGGACTAGTTAAACCACTATCCTAAGTTTTATTGACTTAATTGACATCAGAGGAGCACTGTATGACATCAACATGAGCACAACCACACTTACCTTCAGTCAAAAAGGCTAACTTAGCCTTCTCCTACATTCAAGGAGGCTAACTGGAGCACTCCGGGGGTGATCCGAGTGTCATAAATGCACTTTATTGCTAACTGATGGTTACAATTAGTTAAACAGAGTAGTGAAGGAACCTCCCTTCATTAAATTGATTATTTAATGAACCAGAGTCAACAGGGGCGCCTCCAACCACTTATTATGGTCAGTTACACTACAGTTAACCTCATTGGGGTTCATTGGAGTCATTGATGTGCTACCACTTGTTGGTTGGCTTGTAGTGACATGTGTCTGAGCTACTTTCAATTAGACTCAGTAATTTAATGCACTTCAACTTTAGTTAGGGATCAATTGAGTGAATTAGGGTTTTGATCAGTGGTTAACTTGAGTGTTCATTGTGGCTTACATTTAGTTAAGCTAGACTCACGCATTAAATTCGAATGACCTCCTTGGGAATTCAAATTGTCTTGGAATTCATGCATCTGGCATGATAATTGTATTGTATTATCATTCTTTCATTTGATTATACAGAGTTTGTACTTCCATTGCAACACCATTTTACCAATTTTATGCATATTTGTCTGAATTCTTTGTGAGACTATGTTTTCAATCCCTAGACCACTGTGACAAATTAATAGTTTGCCCCTGGAGTACATATCTCTCAAGAGGATGCGGTTGAGAAAGATGAATCCTCTATAAGCATGTACAAGATGTACGTAGATTTTATTCCCCCCTACCTGCTAGGAACCAGTATGCATCGTTGGTGATGCCTAGGGAGTAAGACATCTGGATAGACTTCTTTCTGAACACATTCATGCCATAAGGGGACTATCACGAGAGTGGGGGATCTATGAAGTGAATAACCTCTAGGTATTATGGTGTTTGGTAAGTAAGCGCTTGATCATTGGTGAGCACCTGGGAATGGTGCTAGGCCCGTATGTTAGAGATGTCATTAAGCACCAAGGAGATGTTAGGCTATGAAGCTAGGCTGACCACGGCCACAAAATTCTACATAGATAAGTATTTGACTACTTAGCACATCTTTGTTGAATTTCTGTAAAAACAAATGTACATAATGATTCAACTGATATTTTGAGAATCTTGATAAGAAATAAATCCTATGAAAATGAATCTGAAATGTGACTTAATCTGTTATGGTTCCTAGAAAGTAACCGCCTGAGCATTAGTCAGCGCTGGGAGGAAGTGTTCAGCCTTAAGCAGAGCTTCTATTAAGCACCCAAATAAGTGTTGGGCTCTGGACAGGGCTACCAGATCTCGGTTGAGAGATGTTATATAGATAAGTATTTATTTTACTTATCAAACTTTTGTTGTTATTGATTTTATGTAAAAATACATGAGAATATGGTGTAGCCATAGTTTTGAAAAAAACATGTTATAGATTGCATCTTATAGGAATAAATATGACATGTGAATTGATTTTTTGTGGTGTCTGGAAAAGGGGCACCAAGCTTGCTAAGAACCTAGAGGGAGTTTTAGGCTCTGAAGTAGAGCTTCCAGATCTTGATTGAAAGATATTCGCGGGAAATCTGAGGCTTGCAAAAATTTGGCTACCCTTTAATGCACACCCAGGTATGGGGTGGGGCAGGGTTGTGAATGCCGTGGTTGTATAAAGCCAATTCAGATACCTTTGGAACCAGGAGAAGATACTTATGTAGATAAGTATTTGGTTCACTTGACAATTTGTTTTGATTGATTCTATGTCGATATACATGTGCATGTGATTCATTTATGATTTTTAGAAAATCTTGTGAATACTAACACATGAATTGATTGATTACTTTAGACTTGGGCATAGGTGTTGTTGGTTTCCAAAGGAATTGGAAATGTTACAAGTTGAGGAGAAGGATTCTCCAAGACCCAGAAGAAGATCATGCAGTGCGTGTTGATGCATGCAAGAAAGGACTTGGAAAAGCTCCAGATCATGCCATTGGAAAGAAAAAGGTGTAGAGGAAGCCCTACGGTCGTAAGGAAGATATGTGGGAGCTGGAGGATTCCATGCAAATGGAACATTCATTGTTCGTTCAATTTTTGCAAAGCACTAAGGGTGGTGGCAGTGTAGTTTTCTATTTTGTTAAATTGTTAAGCACTGAGCAAACAACTATTGAAGGGGGATGGGAATGTAACACCCCAGTTTTTTATCCCATGATATTAAATTTCAAATGATGTGAATATTGTACTAAATAATGGCAAGGAGCTCAAGGCCAAGGCGTTTCCATTGATTTTGTGTTTGTGTTCAGCGGTTAGAATCAATTTCGATGGTTTATGTGCTAGCCAGGCACGGTATGCTTGAGACATCATGTAAAATGCAAATTAGTTAAAAACCTATAGCTAGCTATGCGTCGCAAATGTTAAAGAGATGAGGGCATGGTTTTCCTAAGGATAATGCGGGGGATGTTTAACCTTGAGCCGTTTGGTGGGAATGGGAATATTTTTGGCAAAAATTCAAAATGGGCAGAGCGCCATTTCTGAAAATCATGTTTTTTATTGCATGGACAAGAAAAACACCCAAAAATGCATGCCATTACCTCATGCATTCATGTTTTAGCTTCCCTCACATTTTGGAAAAATGGCAGGACATTTTGTTGAGGGAGGATGGATTCATTCATTCATTTGTTTTTTTTTTCAAGCACGTGGACTCATGCAAAAAACCTATGGAAGTTTCATCCTTCACATTTTTTTTCCTGTCCTATCAGTTTTGTTTCTTCCTTCACAATTTCCTTGTCTATCAATCATTTTCCTGAACGCACATACCCAAAAAATGTGTTTTTCATTCTGAACTAATAAACCAGTAAGAAGATTTGGATTATGGGATTGTATCAGTCGATATGGCTCATGCAATGCTCAAAAGTTCGTAATTGATATGTGTGCATGCATTCCTTGGCCTCTGTAATGTTTTCTTGAACCTAGAACTGTGACCACTATATGTACACCCTTGTGTGGTATCTGAACTATCTTGGGAAATGGAAATGGATTCTAGACCTACTTGATGAACCTAGTGTAAAAAGGAACCTCACAAACAAATATGGGGGGTTGGTTTTCTTCTTTGTACATCCGAGATAGCACTAGAGAGGGAAGGAATAGCCCGAGGGACTGTGGAGCAGAGAAGGGAATGACTCCTAGTGTTGGCTGTGCAAATGCTTTAGAAGACAGGATAGATTTGGTCCAGGTGTCCATATATCTGGGATTGAGCTCACTATCCTAGTAGTCTTTATTTCCACCTCCTTTCCATCCTGATAAACCAAATAGGTAGTTGGCCTGGCTATGTCTTGTGTGAACCACTACCTATGTAAGCCTGATAAACCCAACTGGGTCGACTTAGCTGAGTCTTATTGTATCCTTGGTTATGAGAGAGTCTTCTAGTGTTCCTTATTCCTTCGAAAAATCATGCCCAGATTGGGGGTGGCAGTGTTGCTGAGATATTGATGAGCACATTGGCCTATGGTTGGGTGGAACATTGCAGCAACATAGCTAGTTGCAGGACAAGCTTTTGATAAAGATAAGTATTTCTTGTGTTTCAATCCCTGCAACTGTACTTGTTTATAAATGAATATGAATATGATGAATGCTTGAATGGAATGTATTTGATGCAAATGTATCTGGTTTGGTGATGGCCTAAATGCTCAAAATCATTCTTAGACTTATAAATTTTCATGAACAAATCGAATTTCCATAGATTTTTCCTTCTGTAACTTGCGGGATGCGGGATGCAAGATGCAGAAATGCACTTTATAGAAGTTTGTACTCCACATTTTCCCTTCCGCAACTTGCGGGATACGGGATGTGAAAATTTTGTTTGATGAAATCTGCTTTCTGCAACTCACAGAATGCGGGATGCGGGATGTGGGATGTGGGATGCGAAAATGTCATTTGGAGAAATCTGGTTTTCATAATTTGCAGGATGCGGGATGCGGGATGCAAAAATGACTTATGGTAAATTTTGATTTCTACAACTTCGATCTTCGCAATGGTCATTCCGCATGTGAGATGTGGGATGCAGGATGCAGAATGTAGGATGCAGGATGCGAGAGTGAAATGTTGATATGTTTTCAATTTTGCAAGTGAATCTCTCTATGTCATCAATTTTTACGGGATGATCCTGAGCCGCTGATTCAATTCCAGATGCAGAACCATTTGTGATGATTGGCTTCCGTGACGTTTTCTCTCCACTGTCCGATCTCCTCTGAGATATTTATTCTCTACTAATGGGAAGTTGGATAATTTACATGTAGCATTCAATGACCATGTGGTATCAGAACATGAATGTGGAGGAGTGTTTCATGGCCATGCCCTATGTTTCAAAGAACGGAAACAGTTTCGTAGTGTTATAAGCCAAAATGGCACTTCTCCATCTGAGTGCTAGCATTCATCACGTCGGTACAAAAAAGAAAAATTTGGATTGAAGTGGCCAAAACACTTTAGGTGTGCATGACATTTGATGCATTATATTTAGACCAGCCTTATATATTTTTATTCTGAGTTTTTGTATGCATACGCGACTATGTGCACTGCAACTCATGTGTCATACATGAGTTTCCTATATTAATACCTGTGTATACCTTAATTCGACATTAAAAAATATAAATCGAGATTAGATGAGATTAGTTGGGCCCTAATCCATAACTATCCCAACCGTCTCAACCATCCCAACCTTTGAAACCACTCTATTTCCCAAAGTATAAATAGAGGCCTTGGGGTGGGGCTAATCAATCAAGTTTTGGAGAGAAGAGTTATGGTGGTGGTATATCTTCAGAGTATTGGAGCCACATAACTCAAAGTACTCAGTTGTAGAGGAGTCCTTGTGTCAGAATATGGGTTGTATTCTTACATATTCACCTTTTGTTAATAAAGATAATTCTTCTTTCAATCTTGTATTATATCTATCTCATGTATATCGGTTTAATGAATATGTTCAATGATGCTATTATTATGATTTTTATCTAACTTTTGATTTATATATGTATGAGATATTGCTTGAAGAATTGGCTCTTTGCAGGTGAAGAGAAGCATTCCTAGAAGATTTGGAGAAGATTGGAGCGGGAGAAGATCAAGCTTGGATCAGCCGTCGTTAATCGGGTAAGTCAAGAATTTCTTCCTATTCTCTTTCCATTCTATCTAAAAGCTGATTGTATGCAAGTTAGAAGTAAGTTGGTAACCCCAGACCCTAGGTTACAAGGGTGCAATATCTTGAACAACAGAACTAGCTACTCCATTGGGGAGCCCAACCTGTTGTGGTTTATCGTGTAGGTTCTTTGCCAGTCTTTTCTCTATTTCTGATTCTGAGTGTGGTCTTTTTATCTTGATTTTAATTCAGAGTATAGTGTGCCCATAATCCTTTACCTTTTTTTTTTTTGTTGCATACGCGGGTTGCTTTTATGCACAGTTGTGTATAACAACTTGTATACGTGGTTTTCTCTATAAGATAGTCACGTATGGTACACGGGTTGTTTGCATACACAGTCGTGTATATCCTGTAGCAACATAATTTTTTAGTAGGGTTTGTTTGTCCCTGTTTTGTTTGATTTTTGCTTGCTTAGGAGTCTTCTAATTCTGGAATGACTCTGTGAGTCTAAAAGTCTTGTGTCACACCTTGTTCTTTTTTTCAAGCCTTTGAGCTTTCTTGGTTTGAATTTTCTTTCATCTCGTAATTTGAAGTTGGTCCTTCTGCTTGGTTTATGAATTAAGTGCTTTGTGTCTAGGTCAGTGATCAGGGATTTGGATACTTTATATTATGTATTGCATTTGGTAGTGTCAGGGTGGCATTTGTTCTTTTATGAGTCTAGTGGATGTTTCTGGGTTCAATAGTCTCTCCAAGTCAATTTTTTCCAAGTGTTATTCTTGTTTGGTTGAATCGGGTTATTTTGGGTCCTTTATACTTCATTTTACTTATTATATGCTCTGACTATTCAAACTTGATCAAACAATTTGCGTTTAGTTGCACTGTATTTTTTGAAGAATTTCAAAAAAAGTGAAGAAAAACATCTTATACTTTTGCATTTAGTTGCACTTAGTCATTTTATTTTCAGTATTTTTCAAATAAAATTTCAAAAATTATAAAAAGAAGTCTTGGTTTTCTAGCACTTAGTTTCAATTTCATTAGCTTACATTTACAGAAAAGAAAAGAAATTTGGTTTAAGTAGTTGCAATTTGCTTTGGAATTTGCTTTATACATCATTTTACTTTTTCTTATCAAGTCTATAACATCACAGTCTTTCATGCCATTTACTTTCTTACTAAGAACAACCCTTAAAATGAATGATATAATTTAAAAATTATTAGTAAGTTTTACTTTATGGGCTCATACACCAACTAGCTTAGGCTATACTTGTGGAATAGGGGTTTAACTCTCCACAAGTGTTTAAATTCAGACGTAGTTGGCCAATAGTTAAGTAAATCCTCTTCTATGTTGATTGTATCTGGAAAGCTCCTCTCAAACGAGATTTAAGCACAAGGCCACGTGGAGGCTTGGACTGAGGAGATAACCCTTTGATTCCTTGTCAAAGCGTAGACCAAGGTTTTTGTGCATTTGGGGATTTTGTCTTAGACAGTGTTTCAAGATTTGCTACCTTTCCCATGTGTACGAACCAAGCTTGTGACTATCCCCCCAGACTATCAGTATAGTTGCGGTAGCCTTTAGTCTCTTTTGACATTTAGGGTTTATACACAGGTACACCAAAAGGCTATTTATGGTTGACCTTGGATGGGATTGGAAGGTAACCCTTATAGAAAGTGTGGGAGGGCAGTGGGTGATTCCTCCACTTGTACCTAAGAACATCTTCAAGGATGCAAAGTAACTGTCTCTCAGCTTTCTTCTGGAAATCATATCTTATACCCTTTGTGTTTGTTGTGGCTTTAGGAAAATTTGTAGTGATTTCTCTGTGGTTTGTTTGTGTTTAGCCGGCCTCAAGGTGTGAAGAGTCAAATTTTCAATCATGCAGGACCAACCTCTCAGAAGGTCAAGGGGGTTGCAAAGCCTTCCTTTGTTTACTACAGTGGAGCCTCCATCGCCTCCTCAAAGGTGGAGATTAGACACAGATGGTTCTTTCGAACTGTTAGGAATTAGTGAAGTTTTGGGTGACCCAAAACTTAGGGAAAACCAAGTTGATACAACTACAATAGAGATAGAAGAATTACAAGCTGACGAGTTTGTAAGAAATTTTAATTCACCTCTTACTGACCTAAACGATCATGTGATTGTCTAGGTTCTTCCTTTCAATTCACCCATGATTGGTGTTCCTATGAGCAGATTAATGTCTAGTGTAGGAGAAATTTATTCTAGCCCCATTTCATCTATTCCACATGAAGGAGTGCCACCTCCCCCGGTTGGTACCCCTAGAACAAGTACACCTGCTACTCCCTTGACTCTAGCTAGTCGGGTGGTTCAACCATCGACTTTCATAAATGTAGCAGGAACTTCTTGTGGGGTGGTCACTAGGATTCCTAATGTACCTTCTGCTTCACCTTATTTTGCACACACTGCTCAGAGTGGTCCTATTGGATCCTCTTCATTTTTCTAGGGTTTTCCTTGGAATGGGGTGGACATTCCCCCATCCACTCCATCTGTAGGCCCCACACCTACATATGTAGGGTTGCAGTTTGGAAACACTAACCCTTCTGGTAAAGGTTTTAAAACATCAGTTTCAGCTCCTTTCATGAGCTCTCCTTTCTCTTTTTTTAGTGGAGGGATACCTGCTCCTGTTTTCCAAACACCAGTTTCAACTGGAGCAGCTCAAACCACATACACTCCACCACATATGAACAATCCATTGGCTTATGGGTGGAATCCTTTCCAAAGGGGTCCAACTACTTTGCAACCAGTAGCTAGGGGAAACACCACTTTTACTTTTGGGAATCAGGGAGCAAGTCCTTCTACTTCCCAAGCCCATACTTTTCAAGCTCTGGTTAGACCCAAACTTCCTTTCCCAGCAACATTGAAATTTCTAGACTTGTCCAAGTTAATGAATGACCCAGTGAAACATGATGCCACTTGGCCACTTGTCCCTACCAAATTACCCTTGGATATTCCAAAATTCGAAGGCAAAGTTGGTGAAGATCTAGGAGCTCATATCACCAATTTTCACTTGTGGTGCTCTTCCAACTCACTGAATGATGACAGCATTCAGTTGATATTGTTCCAAAGAAATATGACTAGTGCCATAACAAAGTGGTACATTGAACTGCCCTCTATTGTGTTTGATAGTTTTTGGGACTTAACTAATATTCTCCTTAACCATTTCCAGCTTCCCATCTGGTATGATGCGGGCACAGACTTATTGTACACCTTTCGGCAGGACAAAACCACTCATATTTTGGATCACATCCAAGAGTGGCGAAGATGAAAAAGGCTCATTAAGGCCACTATCCCTCCCAAGTTTTTGTTATAATCGTTCCTTAAGTCCTTGTTGTCGTATATATCTAAGGATGTATCCACTTCAGGAGTAACTAATGAGGAAGAGGATATCCTCAGGGCCCAACAATTATATTTGATATATTCTCCATCAGGGATTCTATACGAAATCATCCCTGATGCATCAAGGCCAACACATAGTGTAGATAAACCTAAGCTTATACCCCATGCTGATGGTGTGGTTGGTTCAGTTAAATCTCCCACTTTGGAATGTTAGAAGAAACAACTCCATGAGTTTTCTGTTAAATGGTCTACAACGGAGGCAGCAAAGGCTACCCCCTCACCCCAAAATGTAAACGATTTTGCTCAATCCTACCAAAAGGGAAATCAACAGCTCGGTGGAAAAAAAGAAAAAGGGGAAGAAAGGTGAGGGAAACCAAAACAAGACAAAACCCACAAACAATGCTGATGGGGGCAAAAAAGAGAAGAAGAAGGTGAAATTTCCATGTAAGTTGTGCTAGGAATACCACCTGACCCATCAATTCCCTCTTATGGATCAAGCTTATAAGATACTGAAAAATCAACAACCGACTGTTCTAAAGGATCCTTTTCCCCAAGGATGGAATGCAGTTTTAGCTTCTAATATAGCAGGGGGCACTGCTAATTCCCTTGACCCAAACTATATCAACATGGTTCGATCCCAGACCTTACTCTAGACTAGAAACAATAACTATGAGACAGAGGCTCCTGAGAAGGGTAAGTCTATAGGTGAAACTTCTAACCCTCTCACAATTGAAAAACCTGTTGAAACTATGCCTAAGATACCAAAAGGTGTCTTCAAGAAAGCATTACACAATCCTAACGCTAGGGCTACAGCCAATTACTCTATAGTTGAATATTTATCCCAAACCCCTTGTACGATGTCAACTTTGGAGGTGTTACAGAGTTGTCCCGCCCAACAAGATGTGCTCTTAGCTACCTTAGATAGTATGGATTCATCGAGTCTCATGGCGAAGTTTAATTTGTCTGATGTCAAAAATCGCCTGCCATATAATCTGGCCATATCAATAGATTTCATCCATGGTGGAAAAACCATTGGAAGGGAAGTTGTCAACGAGGGTGCTTCCACATGTATCATGTCCTTGTATTGCTGGAAGGCTCTTGGATATCCAAAGCTAGTTCCATCGAACACCCTACTTACTTCTTTCGACGGAAGGTCATTTCTGCCACATGGTATCCTACAACTTTTGAGATAAATTTGGTAGGGAAGGCAATGTCTATTGAAGTAGAGATAATAGATGCGCCATTGGATTATAACTTGCTCTTGGGGAGAAGTTGTACTTATGCCATGTCTTCCATTGCATAGGTCGTTCTTCAGGTAGTAGTGTTTCCACACAAAGGGAATTTGGTTACAATAGACCAACTCAATTTCACTCGGAAGGGATGCATGGAAACTAATGATTCCACCGTACCATTGGTTGATCAAGTCAAACCTGCTTCAGAGAGCTTAGGGGATGGAATGTATTCATCATTAATGGGAACATTTGATATCCCAGCCTTGATTAACTATGTAGGTTCTACTGGTGTAGGGAAGTCTATTGCAATGGTTAGCAATAGAACGGATCCTTGGGTCCTTCCTTCCCATCATGAGATTGAAGTGCCCTTATCGGAAGTGGAAGCAGCTTATAAATCTATCATTAACACCACTTTTGATCTTGTTTCATTTCCTCCTATAGTCTCAGAGGAACCAGAAGAATCCTATCTGCCTGCTTGGGAAGAGAACTCTTTGTATACTGATGAATACTTAGACATGGTTTTCCTTCAAATGAAGCCATTTTGGAAGACATGAGCGGGCAAGATAAGATCTACAAATATCTTCATCATAGATCCTACTTCCTTCCAGATTTAAGTAGGATTGAAAATCAATAGTTTCATGTGAGACTGGCAGGTGATGTTGATATACTAATCAATCCCTTACCAAGGGAGGGAATATTTTTCGAGGGGAATATGGAAACATTTCCATTACTATTATTATCAACATCTCTGTGAACCCAAACATTGTGGAAAATGTATATATTGGTGCAAACTACTCTCTGGAGGAGATTGCTATCTATATGGCCTTGTTTAAGGAATTCTGCAACGTGTTTTCCTGGTCATATGAGGAGTTGCTAGGCATAGATCCATCGATAGTCGAACATGAAATCCGAACCTGTCCTGATGCCAAACCAGTTCGACAAAAACTTAGACCTATCAATCCACGTAAAGCGACAGTCGTTAAGGATGAAGTTGAAAAACTACTGAAAGATGGTTTTATTTACCCAATAGATTTGATGGAATGGTTATCCAACCCTATTCCTATTAATAAAAATAAAGGGATGATATGTGTTTGTACTAAATTTCACGATTTAAACAAATATTGTCCAAAGGATAACTACCCCACACCATTAATAGATCAAATCATTGGTGCTTGTGCGGGGAGTGAAGTCTTTTCATTTATGAATGGTTTCTCCAGGTATAATCAAATTCAAATCAAGCCAAAAGACCAACATAAAATGAATTTAATTTGTCCTTGGGGTACATTTGCGTACAAGAAAATACCTTTTGGATTGAAAAATGCAGGAACTACCTTTCAATGGGCAATGAATTTTTCTTTCATTACATTAAGTCTATTGTCAAATCCTACCTTGATGATTTGCCAGCACATTCTTGTAAGAGAATCAATCACCCAGATCACTTGCATTTAATCTTTGAACAATGCAGATGTTATAAAATTCACTTGAATCCCCACAAGTGCGTTTTCTCTCTCGATTCAGGTAGGCTACTCGGGTTCATTGTTTCTAACAAAGGTAATTAGGTGGATCCTTTGAAAGTTGAGGCCATTGTAAATCTGCCTCCTCCTCATTCCATCAAGAAACTTCAGAGCCTACAAGGGAAGTATAACTTTCTTCAACGTTTTATCATGAATATTTCCAAGATCACCAAAGGTTTCATGCACATGTTGAAACAGGACACCCCATTTGTATGGGATGATACCGCACAACTTGCATTCGAGGCATTAAAGAAAGCTTTGTTGTCGGCACCTTTATTGCGTCCACCAGATTACTCTCATGATTTTATATTGTATCTAGCCGCATCCAAGTCGACCATTTGGGTAGTGCTAGTCCAGGAGGATGATAAGCTCCAAGAGCATGTCATCTACTATCTTAGTCATACTTTAGCTGGCCCTAAACTTAGGTACTCCCATGTTGAAAAGTTGTCCTTAGCAGCTGTGTATGTTGTTTAGAGGTTACGTCACTATATCTGACTAAGGACTAAATTAGTAGCGGCGGATGTCAATCCCTTCCAATATGTCTTGTATCAATGCATATTTGGAGTCAAATTTAACAAATGGATAGTCATTCTCTAGGAGTTTGACTTGGATTTTCAATCCGCCAATTCCAAAAAATCCTTATTTTTTGCTAATCTCATTGGAGAATTTCTAGTTGAAGAAGATATATAAATTGAAGAAGACTCATTCCTAGATGAGCACATTTTCTTGATTTCCACCTTTGACCCATGGTATGGGGATATAATTATCTATCTCCAGACTCTGAAGTTTCCTGCAAGCTTTTCGCAGGAAGAGCGATGCAAGCTACACACATATGCAAAAAACTACCTTATTATCGGAGATACTTTTGTATATAATAGGGGTAGAATCTATTTTTCATTGGTGCCTGACCCACAAAGAGGCTGAGATTGTCATAAATGATTCCCATAGCGGAGCGTGTGGGGGTCATTTATTTCGGTTAGCAACGACCCAGAAGATTTTACATGCCGATTATTTATGTCCCACGATCTTCAAAGATTGTGTGGAATCTGTGAAGCGTTGTCATCCTTGTTAGCTTTACACCAGAAAGATGCAGTTGCATCCTACTCCATTATTTCCCATCATGGCAGTGGGCCCCTTCACCAAATAGGGGATAGATTACGTGACATGCAACCCAGTTTCTACTTGGGGGAACAAACATATTATTGTCGTTGTATATTACTTCACGAAGTGGGAAGAGGCAATGCCCACCAATAAAGCTGACAGGGAAACTGTATCTTTTTTCATTTTTAACCAGATTATCACACGTTTTGGTATTCCTAACGAGATTTTCATTGACCATGGTAGTCACTTTCAAAACAACATGATGACCAAGTTGGATACTATGTTAGTTTTTAAACAAGAACATTCATCTTCTTTCTACCCATAGGAAAATGGTCAAGTCGAGGAAGTCAATAAGACCTTAAATACTATTCTCAAGCATACTATTAACACAACCCAATCAAATTAGCACATCATGTTGTATCCTGCGCTTTGGGCTTATCGAACTACTGTGAAAACTACCATGGGTTTCTCACCTTTCCAACTCATTCACGGAGTGGAAGTAGTAATCCTGGTTGAATGTGAAATCCCATATTTAAAAATTTCCATTCATGTGTTACCTGATATGACTGAGATAAAAGAACATTTGCTACACTTAGAACATTTAGATGAGTTGTGTAGAGATGCACTGACTGTAAACGAGGCTCACAAAAATAGGGTGAAAAATCAGTATGATAAATCGGTCAAACCTAGGATTTTTTTTGAAGGGGAGCTTGTCTTGCTCTGGGACTAGGACAAAGAACCCCTAGGGGGAGGGAAATTTAGGTCTATGTGGTTAGGACCCTGATTCGTGTCGAAATTACTGAAGAAATGGGCATCCGAGTTAACTGATTTTGAAGGGAATAAGATTCCCATGACTAGAAATGGGATCTACCTGAAGAAGTACTATGCCTAGGCTTAGCACTTTTTCTTGTATTTTTATTGTATGTAAATTTATGTACAATAGGTAGCAATTTTGTGTTATTATATCATATGTTGGTTGTTAAAGATGTCTTCTGAGTGGTTCATAGGTTTTACAGATGGCGCTAGTCGTCACACTTGCAACCTGGCTTCAGCCGCATGGGTTATTTACTCACCCTCAGGATAGCTAGTTGCCTATGGAGGCGCTTGTCTAAGTCCTGCTACCAATAATGTGGTTGAATATAGGGCCATCATTGATCTTTTATGGGATGCCATGTCACGTGGCATCAATCATTTAGAAGTTAGACTTGACTCTCAACTGGTGGTTTCCCATCTCAATCGAGCTTATCAGGTGTGAAACCCTATTTTATTATGTAATTTCTTGCAAGTTAGGTTATTGGAAAGAAATTTTGAGTTTATTACATTCAATTACATTCCAAGAAATCAAAATTCATTAACTGATGCATATGCGAATTATATCTTAGACTGGCATTTGACACATTCCATAAAATATACAACAGACACATTGCAAAACACATGTAAATAAACTGGAAATATGTGTGTGTGTGTGTGTGTGTGTGTGTGTGTGTGTGTGTGTGTGTGTGTGTGAATATTTGTCCATATAGATAGGTCAATTTCTTGATCCTCATATCCATTCATAGCTGTATAGATATACAAAAATGTACAAATGTGGATCACAATCCATAAAATGCTCCTAAGACCTAATCTTGACCACCTTGGGCATCCTGGTTGTCATGTTCCCTAGAATCTCCAGCTTCTTCACCTACTACAGCCTTTGCAACCCATATATAAACAAGCACTACCCTGGCTACCCTCCTCATAAGGCGTATCCAGGTAGGTGGGATACCAACCACTAGTTCCTGCATGATGGCAGGGATCTGCTCAATGCGTAAAGTAGGGACTCTTTGGGTAAGCCTGGCCAACTTCCCCTCAAGAACCCCGATCAAAACCTGATCCTCCCCTGCCACTAGTCACACATACATACGAGGATGCCCATTAGGGTGGACTGGTCCAATATCTGCATTTTAAACATTAAAAGGATTAAAAACTTTATACATATGTATATATCTTTTATGATTAAAAATTCATAAAAATTTAAAAACTTGAAAAACCAAAATACCTCCATTGTCACCGAGAAATTTCATTGTCACCAAAAAAATCCATCCCAGTATATGGAAACTGCTCCAATGCTAGTAGCTTCCATCCCCACCATAAGTAGAAGTAAAAATCATAGACACTCTGAACCGAGCCACTGTCACCCTGGCGGAGAAAGATTTCTCCCCACCTACTCAGTCTAGGTTGACAGGGAGAGAAATATGGTAGAGGTACTGTAGGGCTAAGGGCAGGCACTCTCATAAATAAAAAGGCCACCAATATACTAGAATAGCCAAATTTCTTACATCGGCCTCTCTTGCAGTCAAAGAGTTGCTTCTTCATTATCAGGATTACTCCCAAGCACTAGTCAAATAAACTCCCTGTAGGCATTCCATCACAATTCTCATTTGGTTTCTAGTTGCAAGATGTAGTGATGATGATCATGCAACCCTTACTACTGTGCTTACCAATACCTGTAATGGAAAGCTACGGATATGTGCAATAGGGATACAAGTTCCCCTTTTCCGAGTTCTAGGCCCGCAGTAAGTGTCAATATAGTTTTGAACACTTAGAAGGTCACCGCTCCTGCCGGTACCTTCCAAGTTGACAGGAGATCCCCGTCGTGAAAAACGCGCAGTAAAGTAGATGTCTTCTAGCGCAATTTCTAGAATCTTACCTTGTAGGTCAAATGCACCTAGATCATGATCTCAGTAGTTTATCAAAAACTCTAGCAATCGTACATTGGATTGCATAGGTGAAGTACAAAAGAACTTTAGCAACCCACTTTGTCATAATGCATGCATTGTGGGGGCACTACAAACTGCATATTGGTCCATGGTTTCATGTTCCCTCTCCCTCCACTCCAACACCATGTTTTAGTTTGTCCATAAAGCCATTTTCAAACATTAAAAATCATTAAAAAACTTTGATTTTGGCCCTAATTATGTTTTTTCTATGTCGCGCAGTATACGCGACTGTACTTTGGACATGTCACGTATCATACATGGGTTTCCTTCAAGAAAGTCATGTATAAAACGTGTGTACGTGACTGTGTAAGTCGCATACCCGTGTATACATCATGACCCATTTAAAATTGGATTAAAACATTAAAATTTTGCATAAAATTAAAAAAATTGATTGGATGAAATGAAAGAGCGTGAAGAGATGACTTACCTGGCACTTACGGATTTGAAAATTGTCTACTGGTTTTTCCACATCGAGCGATTGAAGTCAGAGGTAAAAATTTCCTATATTGGGTAAAAATATGAAATGGTGATTTTGATTTCTATTTCTGAACTATTTATAGAAATAATTTCAAAATGTGGGTTTTTTAGCCTATAGTTTTAAATTCTATTTAAAATCAAACTAATACCATGTCATGTTTTCCTAATGCAATAGTTCCAAGGTTACTTAAAAGTGGTTATTCACTCATATAGGTTAGTATTTTGGTCATTTGTATGCATTTTTGCATTTATACCTAATCTGACTTAACCCTAGGATCACTACTTTGACCATGGACTATGGTGTTTAACCATTATTACCTTGTCTCCACCATTGTTCTTCTGTGTATAGGGATTTCCTTCCATGAGTACCCTAGTTTAGAACACGTTTCTGTCATTTGGTACTCATGCCGCATTTTTCGTAGGATATGGGAGCCTTCTTAGCTACTTTTCACGCCAAATTGATCCTCATTTTGGTCTCTTTTTACAAGCTATCCCCTTTATAAGGCTCCCCTCCCTTATGGAGTTTCTTTAGGCTCGGGTCTAACTCCTCAAAATAGACTTGACTGCCAAGTAAACTTATCCATTCATGCTTGTTAAGAATATGTGAATGGGCATCCACATTGGTGGTAGGTTATCACTTTATTTGACCATGTGGAATAACATAAGAAAGGATCACTCTCTTATCTAAGGAATTGAGAAGAGTATTCTCAGGCATAGATTTATCACTTTTTCGGACCTGAGGGACTAAACTTACAGAAAAGGAGTGCTCGGTATGAACTTAGTTTTCTCTTTTTCATGCTCTGGACCTAAACATGAAAAAGATTCCAAGTGTACTTTATGTCTTTGTCATACTCGTTAAACACTAGAACAAAGCATTGAGTTTACTGTTGTAAGCCCCATTCCTCTTAATCAAATGGATCTTTCCGAGTGATATTGCTTTCCTTCACACTTGTAAAAATCAAGATATATGATGCTCTTGAAGGAGCATTGGTTAGGTGGTAATTTAACCTTTTTCGGACCTCCCTGACTAAGTACGAAAAAGGGGCACTTTTTCTTCTTCGAAAGTTAAGAGAGTTCTTTTGTCGTATGTTTTATACTTTTTCGGCCTTAGAAGACTAAATTGGATGAAAACGGAACCCCCTGGAGTCTTCTTCGGAGTTTTCAAACTCTCTAAACACGAAAACACCAACGAGCATGTACTAGTTCGAGCTCATAAAATCCATGAATCAGTGACATCATCAAGCATTATTCTCTCCCCTCTTCAAGCTTGTCAAAAATGAAGAGAGAGCCGAGTTGACTTTCCTGGACTCGTTAAAATTTAACAAGAAAGATAAGGAAGAATTTTTCTTTTTGGGTTACAAATGGTGGCAGCATGTCCTCCTTGAACATGGCACTCTCTAAACTTTCCGATACTCATGTCTCAGTGTACACTTTTAGTTTCATCTATCACTTTGAGTTATCTTACTCCTCCACTTGTCCTTTATACATGGGGAATCTGATCATGTCTCCTACATGACAGATAAGTCTAGTTTTCCTATCTACAAAGTTAAAAGCTTCCTTGGGTCACCTCTGTGTCATGCTCACTGTTCAAGGATTTATCCCTGTTTCTGCTTATTATCCTGATTCCATCATTATCTTATCTTACTATTACTTTTGTCTGCCTTCCCTTATCCAGTTCCTAGTCACTCTTGTAATCCATTGGAGGATCTATTGGTTTCCTCATCATAGCATGGTTTCTCATCAGCACTTCCTGAAGATGAAGACCTAAAGTTTTGATGATGGTACCTTAGGATTCACTTTCATCATTGGTGGACTCCTTTGCTTCAGCTATCAATTTCACCTATTGATTGACAATCTATTGAATCCTTTCCATGTTTAACTTGAACACATCTATTCACATAGCCTAGATTGTACTGGTTCCTTTGGATTTTGACAAATAATTTGGGTTCACATCTATAACCTAAGTTTCCCAAGATTTTGTTGTGTTCACCTTACACAGCTTCTATATTTTGAAGACTCATCATTGTATATTGTGGATTCAAACCACATTTGTAATATACATGGTCTTGTACCCATATCATATGATGTAATCAAATATTGTAAAGGAGCTAGTGTTCCAGTATATTGAACATGGAATCCTCAGATATGATTTTATATATGACATTGATATGTATTTGTTTCAGGTACTTCCTCTGCTTCCTTGGACGTCTGAGTTCTCCAAGACTAAGATTTTAATGTATTTTGGCCATCGCTTTCGTCTGACCTCACATATTAGGAGGCATCTGTTATCAGCCAAAATGACATTTCTCCATCCAAGTGCTGACATTTATCATGTCAATACACAAAAGGACAATTTGGATTGAAGTGGCCAAAACACTATAGGTGTGCATGACCTTTGATGCATTATCTTCAGACTAGCCTTATATATTTTTATTCTGAGTTTTGGTATGCATGTGCGACTATGTGCATTGTAGTTCACGTGTCATACATGACTATGTACATTACAACCCACGTATACTTGCATACGTGAGTTTCCTTCAAGCAACACACGTGTCATACACGAATTTCCCATATTAATACCCACATATACCTTAATTCGACATTAAAAAATATAAATCAATATTAGATGAGATTAGTTGGTCCCTAATCCATAACTATCCCAACTGGCTCAACCATCCCAACCTTTGAAACCACTCTATTTCCCAAAATATAAATAGAGGCCTTGGGGTGGGGCTAATTAATCAACTTTTGGAGAGAAAATTTATGCTGGCGGTATATCTTCAGAGTCTTGGAATAGTAGAACTCAGATTCCTTAGTTGAACATGAGTCCTTGTGTTAGAAGTTGGGTTTTATTCTTACCTATTCACCTTTTGTTAATAAAGAGAATTCTTCTTCCAATCTTGTATTTTATCTATATCATGTATATCGGTTTAATGAATATGTTCAATGGTGTTATTATTATGCTTTTCATCTAACCTTTGATTTATATATGTATGAGATATTGCTTGAAGAATTGGCTCTTTGCAAGTGAATAGAAGCATCCCTAGAAGCTTTGGAGAAGATTGGAGAGGGAGAAGATTAAGCTTGGATGAACCGTCGTTGATCGGGTTATTCAATACTTTCTTCCTATTCTCTTTCCATTATCTGTAAAATCTTATTGTATGCAAGTTAGTAGTAAGTTGGTAACCCCAGACCCTAGGTTACAAGGGTGCAATATCCTAAAATACATGTAGGAACTTTCTAATTCCACATGATAATGGGGTATGGGTACATGACATTATGATATCAAAAAATGAATGTGGAAGAGTGTTTCATAGCCATGCCCTGTGTTTCAAAGAACGACAATGGTTCTATAGGAGCTTTTTAATTCTACATGATAACAGGGTATGGGTACATGACATATGAGCTTTATATCTACACACGTACTTCTATATCTGCACTGAAAAAACATCCCTCCTCATGTTGATATAAATCTTGTGAGTAAGGTTACCTACAAACAACACATGTTAAGCAATAAATATATTTTCTGCTCACTAAAAAGAGAAAACAAATAACTGAAAAATGTACATAGTAATTTCACAAGATTTAACATGGAAAAAAGAAACAATTCCAACAAACAACAGGTGTGCTTAAAATGCATAAAAATTTAGAATTAGCAGACCTACAAATACATGAACATGAAATACCTCTCCATAAGGCCTTAAGATGAATGGCAACATTGCGCAAAGAAAGAAATTATTTCCGAGCAATATATGAACGAACTTTGCACTGAATAATTTTTTTGGAATTTCATGATACCTTAGTTATTCTAACATCTATTTCAACCATTTGACCCGCTCTGAGGTTGACATGGATTTATTGATTTATCACAAATTGAAAAATTTATTGAGCTGCATAAAGGAATTCAAATTTGATAATATTAAACATAACACTTGATACTGCACTATAAATTCCAAAGAGAAGGTAATTGTGATCTATAACTATTATCCAAGCAACATTTAAAAAATAAAACCTACTCATGATTAAGATAACTCAAATTTTAATATAAACCAAGAGAAGAACTCAACCATATGATCATTTTTATTTTATAATAACATTTGTGATAGAACAATACATGTATGCAGTTCCTTCTTTTGAAAACACCTCACGCCTACAACAATCCTAGTGATCCTTGTTATTATTGCTTAGATTTTTAAAGAATTCAAGTGGTGGAACATAAATGAATTAGAACATAATATTTTCATATACCAATGGTAGACAACCCAATGAAAAAAAATGGACAAGTCATAAAAGTAACAAATAAACTAAAAAGAGGACAATAAAACTCCTCCAGACCAAATACACAACATGAATACATACAAGAGCTTGATACTTTTCCACTTAGTTGCAAACAACGACACAATTATGATAACTGACAATATATGTATTTTGGAAACTTTTGCAAACCATAATAATAATAAATATTGCCAATATCAGCTAAACAAGTTATCTTTCTTTTACAAACCAATATAAATTAAACTACAATACCTTATACTACAATGTCCCTCACTTAGGGTTGGAAAATACAATTGGCGAAATTCCAAACAGAGGATCGGGTCTCTTTTCCCCAATAAACTAGCATACCTTGTAAACTCTTCAAAATACAAAAACAAATGGTAATCAAGTAATGATATCACAATAACCTTATATGTCAGAGACTGCACTTTCTACCTCAGGGACTGTAGCTGCTCGCTTCATAGAAGCAGTCTTAATGTGATGATTGTAACTACCCGTTTCCTTGAATATATGGGAAAAATGATTCTTGCAATACAATATTCCCTCTAGTGCAACATAATTATAAGGTTTGATTGAACACCCCCCATGAGAACAATTGAAACAAGACTTGTGGTAGGATAAGCTTTCCACAGTGACCTGGCAGGGGGGTAAACAATCATCAGCGCAATTTCTTTAATTTTACCATAATTCCTGAAATACAAATATGAAATAACCCTAAAGTTTGTATTATTATATTGAAGATAAATAAGGTCAAAATATTCTCTCTCAACCTTGGATTTAAATCAAAATCCAATGAAATACAAGTACCTTTAGAAAACACAAGTTTGGATTTAAGAAACATCTCAAATTTTAAATGATTTTCTATTTTGAGTTTGTAATGTTTAGGGTTCAGATACAACTCTACACATCTTAGTTTCCCACATTCTCCCCATGGCTTGGGAGGTTCCAACTGACTAGTGTATAATGTGCTTGGTCCGAATAACAACGGGCGAGGGCTTACTCAAAATCACTTCCTCTAAGAGCAGGAAAATGGTGAAATCCCACTGTATGTTCCTAAAGAGGGGGAAACCCCTACTAGTATGAGTGTTATCTCATTCCAATTAAAAATACTAGATTTTTCTAGACCACTTCTATTATAAATATGTTTTCTTGTCAATTTATTTTACTAGGGTACAAATAAACAAATAACATGAAACCGTCCTACATATCCATGTAGATATATTAAGGCATTGGAAACCAAATAGTTACAAATATTTTTGACTTATCTTTGTCTTGTGTTGAAAGAAATTTTGTTCTCTAAATAAGGTACATTACAAACAAATATACAAGAAAAGTGCAAACCGAACTACTAATTCAAATAGTCTTACCTTCTCAAGAGGGTATGCTGTTTTTCCATAGGTAGCACATTTGTCTTGAGTTCCAGAGAACATCATGGACACTTTACTAGGAGATCTTGTATGTAAAAGAACATTCAATGAATTAGAAATCAGCACTATATATCCCAATATTGAGTTGATCATGACATTCACCCCCTTCCTTTAAAAGATAATATTTTCATAAATATAGGAATAAACCACTTTTTATTGTTCTAGTATAACTAAAGTTTACATTTCTTATACTATGTTTTCTTGATTAAAGTTTGGGATTCTTCAACTAGAATTGTTTTTCAAATTTAATATATGTCAATTTAATCCATAATATTATTTACTATTCACAGGAAGTGCACTAAAATACTTTGATAGTAAAGTATTGGAAATTATTTCCTCATAAAAGATAGAAAATTATACCATTTCATGTTGAATACTGTCAAGTACTTTGCTTGATTTTTCTATCAAAACATAGGGGAAAAGAAAACCTTAATGAGAGAAATGAAAATAAACTACAATAAATTTATCTTGACATTTATCAATGAAAAGAAACAACATACACATTATTGATCATAATTCCTAGAATTATCAAGATAGATCTCTTACAGGACTGAAAGTTCTTGTTAAAGTTGCCACTCTCTCCAAAACGCTGGTCAAAATGAGTCTTGCAATATAACACTCCCTCCATTGATGAGTAATAACTCTGCTGAAAAAAGGCCAACTGTCAAAGCAAAGGAAAAAGGAAAGCTACAACCAAATAACCTCTAAAATTATAAGTTTTTTTTCTCCAAACATCAAGAGGCCAAAGAAAAGGTTCAACTAGAGTTCCCTGGTGGTTACCAGGTTATTAAGACAATTTTTTGTTTTATCCTGTAGACCTTTGGGATGGACATTTGTAGTTACAGGTAAGTTGTCTTTTTTATGAAAATAGGCCTAAAACTTTACAACTGAAGGTCAATTGAAAATAAATTAAGTCTAATATTGTGTGAAATCTGTCTTTATTGTTAGTTGCCTAGCAGTTTCTACAGAAAGGTTATCGCAAGACATTAGTTCTATAGATTTTATTTGGTAAAAATGTCTACATAGTATAGAGCACTATATATTTGTATATTTATCACTAAACCTGTATAAATTACCAATAAATAGATATCAACCCAATATGAGAATAGATAGTATATAGTTGGATGAGTATTGAAAACAGGGTGTAGTCACACATAAACCACTAACTTAGTGAAAAAAATCATTGGTACCATGTAACATTTGCGAATTTAAAGAACGCATTTTTCAAACAAAACTTCTTCTCTTCATGGACATGGAGTAGTTACATATCAAAATTTGTATAATTTTTTAGTGGAGACAATAGCAACGAATGGGTGTGCTTGTGTTAAGTAATTCGTAGCAATTTCCTAACCAATGTAGGTTTTGTACAGATGGAAGAAACTATTCTAATTGCGTTATATTTCTTTATGAAACCTACATGCAACATTATATGGTGTGCATATCTATTCTTATTAGGGGTTAACTTCTCAAACATGATCGATGAGATTAGAAACGTAGTAGTGGAGCTATTCAAAGATAAAACAACCAGTAGCTTGGCCAGAGTGAAGACATTGTAGACTGTAGGGAATGGTTTTGGACCACATGGTAAGACATCTAGTATTCACCGTTTATATTTGTAGATCTTCAAAAAAAACTACATTTTCAAAGATAATGACAAGAATGGCAACCCAATATGAGAGTGTACAGTTGGGACGACTATTGACATCAGGGCGTATTCACACAAAAATCACCAACCTAGTGAAAAAAATCATGGGTACCATGTAACATTTTCCCATTTAAAGAATGTATTTTGCAAACAAAACTTCTCTTCATGGACAAGGAATAGTTACAGATGAAAAAATCATATAAATTATGTCATTGTTAGTGTAGACAATATCGAAGAATGGGTCTGCTTGTGTATTTAAGTCGTAGCAATTTCCTAACCAATGTAGGTTCTGTACAGATTGAAGAATCTATTTTATTTGCATTATCTTTCTTTCTGAAACCTATATGCAACATTATATGGTGCACATATCTATTCAAACAAGATTTATGAGATTAGAAACATAATAGTGGTGGTATGAAAAGAAAATACAAACAATATATTGGCCAGAGTCAACACATTGTAGATTGTAGGGACTCATTTTGGACCACGAGGAAGACATCTAATAATATTCACAGTTTTTATTTGTAGACATTCAAAAAAAACCTGCATTTTCAAAGAGAATGACAAGAACATGATTTATGGCCTATCGAAATATTATCCATCTAATTCACAATGATAGTTAAGGATAGGGTGAAAAGCCTAACATAAATTTACAACTTTATTAACCACTTTAGGGAAAATATATGGCCTAATATTTAATTGACCATATTATCCCTGAAGAGAGGAAGACACACATTTTCTCCAGGTTTCGATCCAGATCCAGTGAACAAACTAAATGGCATGATAATACAAATATTTTCAAAAAAAACAACCTTCGATCACCAATAATATTAAAATAAAGGCATACAAAATCCATACCTTGAGTGTTCCCTTACAATGGTTGCACCTGAAGCAAGCCTTGTGGTAAGAAACTCCATCGACATACAGTTGATCCAAAAAATAAACCGGTTTATCGCAAGCTTTGCACTTCTGTTGCATTTTGGTGAAGGCCATAGCCACGATATGAGAATTCTTATGGTAAAATAACGATCATTAGAGGAATTTTGAGGTCTAAAATGGGCCTCCTAAGGAAAATAAAAAAAAAAAATAGTTAAAATAATAAAATAATATTTATTAATTTTGGAGGAAAAAAGAAAAAAACTACTTTTTGTGTTCGTATTTTCAACATATATTCTTGTGTTTTTACTAAAATTTCGATCGGGAGAGCTTGTTGCATATGAAATTTGATTCCACATCCAACGAGTACCCATACTACATACTTGTTACGGGCCCCACTACCCCAAAAACAAGAAATACCTGAAAAACATGTGACGATGACATCATCATCACATGTTTTTCAGATATTTCTTGTTTTTGGGGTAGCGGGGCCCACAAAAAGTATGCAGTGTGGGTACGCGTTGGATGCAGAATCAAATTTCACATGCAAGGATATCTCTTGATCGAAATTTGAGTAAAAACATAGGGAGATATGTCGAAAATATGAACAAAAAAAGTAGTTTTTTTATGACAAATATGTCAATTCAACCATTATGGTTGACTCATTTTATTGGAATTCTATTAGTTCTTGAATTACAACTCACAAGAACTTATTGTTGGCACGTTTTCTTATAAGGCCCATTTTAGACCCCAAATTTTTTCTAATGTCTGAGTCCTCGCATTCTAATAGCCACAAAAAAAATTTCCATAGAAATCAACAATCTTTAATTCAAAATGATACTTTCTCACACAGTTTCAAGGGAAAAATAACATATTTGAGCTCTTCTCCCTTCTAATAAACCATACAAACCCTTTCCCTTCAGATAATCAAAATCATGAGGAGCAATTATTTCTTCTAGATATTGCTTCAAAAAACTTGCTATTAACAAGGAAGTATAGCTTTTAGATAAACAAAACTTAAGATGATTGCTACTGCCTGAAATTTTTCTTTTTAATTAGAACAAATAATTCTCATAAAACAAATTAATGTTTGTACAAAGTAATTCATTTAAGTGCACGATTGTACTACTTAAAGACACTAAAATCTGTAAAAAACAGACACTTTATATTGACTTTATCTAGAACAAAATCCATGCAAAATGAATACACACACACACACACACACACACACACAAAGCTACATGAGTTAATAATATTCTATAATGTGGCCCTTATACTAACTAATTGTTACCGAATCCTATTGGATTGAAAAAACTTTAGCATGTCTATATAAAAGAAATATTCAAACTTATCTAAAAAACCCTCTGCAAAGTATAAACCCAAAATCAAGAAAACCAATAGACAATGACAAGAATGTTTCATCAATGGCAAGCTCGATAATGTTTAGTTGCACACTAGGATACCAAAATTATTATGATCTGCCTCACCTTTAAGCCATGAGTTTCAAAGAATGAGTCCAGGTCCAAATGCTGGAAAATTTTGGCAAAATAATTGCTCCTCAAAAGCACCTAAGCTAAAGGAAATCCTCTCTTTCCACTGCAGCTCATGAGAGCATTGTTTCTTTAAGAAATCCTGCACCCCATGTTTAAATTAAATGATAAAAATAATAAATAATAAGAGGAAACAAACTGTGATTTGAAAAAAGTAACCTACATCTTTTCGATGAATGAGAAAAAGGAGTTGTTCTAATAAAAGAAAAAACAACACTGTGATTTGAAAAAGCTAACCTGTGTATTTTCAATGAATGAGTAAAAGGCATTGTTTCTATGTAAGTTGGAAGACACTTTTTGGTTCAAAGGATCAAAGACCTAGTAGTAGAAAAAATATCCAAAAACAAAGACGTAAACCTTTGAAGATTTCAATTCATGCCTCTTTCCATCACTTCAGAAAAAACATCCTAGTTATAGAAGTTGACATATAAAGATTTGAGAATATTATAATTATTTAAGTATATTCAATGCTACTCTGTTTTGAATTGAGAATTAGATAAGGCGTGAACTAGTTTAGTAAAATGTAGATAGTCAAACAAAGAGAAAAACCTGAAACATCTAAAGGAGAACATGAACTTCAACCATGAGTCTCACATTCTTGCAATTTGAAGATGTCAAGGCCCAGGATGCAATATACACCAATAGAAACATTCATGGAGCTTTGACATGAAAGACTTAATTTTGGGATAATAAAACAAAACAAATGAGAATGCCTCATCCCAAAATGAATTGGATTTGATGAGAATATGATGTGAAATAGATGATAAGAAACAAGAATAAGAAATAATTTTCCATTAATAGACACATTGCTTGCAGAATAGTTTGAACCTCCTTCTAAAAAGCCTTGCATAACCTCATCCCTAATCACTTACACAAGAAAGCACACAAGCTCACCCTAAAAAATAATTGGCAACAAAGAACTATGATACCTCATGTTTTTTATAACTTTGTATATATTATGATGTCACCTTAGACATGCTAAGCTTAGTGCCCTATCTACTTAAATTGAGTAAATAAAACCCTTTCCAGGAACATTCTAGGAAGTCTCATTATTTGTAGTTATGGAAATAAAATCTAATTACTCAGACAAATTGGACTCAAGCTTTCACATGGAAAGAATATTAGTGGAAGTAAAGTGAATGATAAGGTAGAGAACCAAGATTTTTTTCCAAGATATTTCATGTTTGTCTTTAATTCCTACCAAATCTGTTGTGCAAAATTACTGAACTTAAAATAATGTAGGGGGAAAAGGTATGGGCATAAATATTTGAAACCACAGAAATAACTCAACCAGTGCAGTCTTGCTTTTAAGTCTTCTAGTGCTAAGGAAGATTCCAAAGATAGACAAAAGAAATGAGAGTGAAAAAAATGGTTGCAGTACTCTGAAACTTGTTGATCATACTTTAAAGAGCTATTACTGTTTCCCCAAGAGCAAATTATTTCATTGGATGTTGCACACACTAGTCATAATTTTGCAAGACCTTGAGAACTGGAAATATAATGTTTGATCAATACCCAAATATCAAGACTTGATGAATAAAACAATGAAAAATGAAATAAAATATTATACCCGATGATGGTTTTGGTTTCTTCTTAACAGTGGGGGAAACATTCAATTTATTTATAAGAACAAAATCTTCTCTTGAAGTTTCATCATCTGATGGAGTTAAAAATACTTCTTTCTCCTCATTCAAATGTATAAGAGCAATAACTCATTTTAGTAAAATCAGTCATGGAACTTAAATCATGAAATTGCAGATTCGAAGAAATAATTTAACTACATTGGAATGGAGAAATATTTGTGACATTTTAGTCTTACAATTACCAATTATCGAGGCATAGAAAATATTAGGATGTTGTTCCATTTCATACATTAAGGCATGAGAAATTACTTATAGATTCCTCAAGCACTCACTGACGCATGATTCTTTCTTCTAATTCTTCATCATATGATGAATCATAAACATCATCCTCATCTACAGTTGGTTTCATAAGTTGTGCTTCCATATTAGAGGCACCTTGCATTGGAGGATTGTTGGGAATTTTGGATAAGGGTGTTGAGCCCTAAACAACATGAGGTTGCTTGGTTTCTTTCACGGAGGCTTACACTTGAATTAATGAAACTTTAGTTGAGGGAATGAACATGTAAGTGTGGTGATCTCTAAGGAGGCATGTGACCTTGGATATGCATTGGATCTTCGGAGCCTTGGAGGAGCATTATACCTTGGAAAGTAGCAATCATGCCTTGGAGCCTTGATCATTAATCATCATCATGTTGGACTCTTGGAGCTTCACATGTGTCACTTGTAGTAGAGTGCTTCATATGTGTGGACCTACTTGTGTCTTGTAGGTTTCTTGTAGTGGACTAGGTTACTCGTCATTCTAGATCTCCCTTTCCTCTCATATAAATACACGAAGCACAAAATCATTCTTATATTCAATCATGCACTTGTGGTTATTATTCTTTACACTTGAGTTAGAGATGTAGGAGGAGCACTACTCTCTCTCTCTCTCTCTTCTTTGTAACTCACTCTCTTTGTCTTAAGGCACTAGGGTTTATTGGAGAATTCTTGAATTTTAGGGCTGGGATTTGATTATTAAGGAGTAATTAGAGTTAGGGGTTGGAAAAAACCCAAGTTTTGCTTCTTAAGAAGAAAGAGAAGAAGAGCTGCCTTACATGACATCAGATGACTTGCTAGTTGTGGTTGTATCTTGTTCGAGTATCTTTGGTGGACCTAGGGATTTTCTTGGTTTTCCCTGACTAAGGTTTTAGAAAACTTGGAGGGTTGTACCAGCTTATGATAAACTTCATCTCTTGTTTATATCTATAAATTTTTCATCTGTCCAAAATTCTCCTTTTGCAGACTTGATTTTCAACTATCATAGTCTTAGTGATTTGGTAACTTATAGCACTTATATGTCATACTGATTTGACATAATTTAAGTATGAAATTGTTAAGGAATTGAAAATTTATATTGAAGATGATAGGATGAATTTATTATTGTAAAAGTGCATTAATTACAGTGATTTCAGATATGGCTTATGCATAAAAATACTGCTCTAAAGAGATGAAACTTGTTGACATATATTTGGGATCTTCTCTCTTGGATTGCCTAGTATATTGGGATTAATGTAAAGTGAAACATTGTCTACTGTTAGTTTCCATAGTTATATTTTAGTTAAGCCCCAAGGCTGATAATTCACAGGGATAAGATCCATCGAACGTCTAAGAGATGAAATTTTTGAACAAAATAACCCACAATTGATGATATTTGTACAAGAACACCCATCAAATATATATATATATATATATATATATATATATATATATATAAAGCATCCCTTGAGCTTGAGCTTCAATAATTTCTGTGCAATAAANAAGAAAATGAAATTACATCCAACTAGACCTATCAATTATTAACAAAATAAGGCAAGCTTATGGTATCCTTTCACTTGGAGGTTACTTTCCAAAAATAAAAGCCTAAGACCTTGTTGAAATCTAGAGGAAACTATTCAAAATACAATTAAACAAAATATAGAAGAAAATAACAAGTACATGCAAGATACTTACTCATCATCATTTAGATGTGAATCGAGATTCAAGTTCATATTTGATAATGTTGGAACAAGAATACCATCCTCTTGGGTGCTATCATCAGGATTTTCCTCTTGATCTTCTCTAGAACTCAATTGACAATTTCAAAAGATATCCTACATGCAGAAGTAACTATATCAGCGACCGTGTATTACAAACATTCACCGAGCATAACATATAAATGCATTCATGGAAAAAAATATAAATGTATTCATTCAAACATGAGTTTCCTCAACCGGTGCTCAGAATACACCATTGGTATTGGCATTATCTTTCCTTGCACCATGCATAGGTGATAAGTAGGAGCCAATTTCCAAGTTAATTCCAGCACAATATTTCATTTTCCACTGATCAGGTGGGAAATGAATTTCTTCTCTGGAATAAGAAAACACTTCCTTTTGTAGATTTCCTAATTAAATGCTAGAGACAAATGAATGCCAAGCACAAATATCCAATAGTGAACTGAAAATTGACTGACAGATTATACTTGCTTATTTGTTCAAAATTTAACATCACAAGTATATTCCTAAAAAGTGCAAAACATATCCAATCATAGATAAAACAAACAAGGGATAAATTTGGTGTGAGATGTATATATGTGAGATTATAGTCAATATTCGATACCTCTCAGGAAGAAAAGGAAAGGATCCCTATCAACTTGGTTAAATTATCTGGCTCAAGTTCTCACCTTCTCACATTGTCTTGTTTCAACATGATTATCTGGTGTTAGAGGAATGCCACTTTCATTAGAAATAGAATCCTTGAAACTAACTTCTTTTGAAATTCCTTCTTCATTCTGAAAGAAAGTTGATTACCATATGGAATCATCACACCATCGTATCAAGGTAAAACCAAATAAAAAACTCAAGGAATTTAATGTTTTAGTTATTGTTTGTTTTGTTTATTCTGTGAATTTCACCTCCATTTGAGGCATCTCCTTCAAAGGTTCGTCTTCGTTATTATCACCATATGAAAGGCTTGTATGATGAATTTCCTCCAAAAGGTCCTCAAAATATGTATTTACTTCAGAATGTTCCAACCCCAGCCTTGCTTCAAATCATTAATCAAAATTGTTGTTAAGAATAAACTCTTTAATCTGAGTACCCACTAAAACCTCTTTCCTATCAACAAACATGTAACAATTAAAGTTGTGAAAGATGGAAATTGAATGTGTAAGGCCCACTTTTGTTCAAGCTGGAGCTTTCAAAGATAGATTTTCTCCAATAGAGATGAAATTGATTTCCCAACGGTTTGTTGTGGTTTGAAATAAGCATTCAGTGTTTCTGAAACAAAACAAATAAGAGTTAGGTATAGGCATTTTAAATGAATTTCCAATTACCACAATATGAAATACTATCTAGGGAAAAAGAGGTAACACAAAAATAGATAATCGAGAAAACCTCATAAAAGCCGTTGGGATTCAACATGTATCTCCTCAAGTCCAGAATTTTGTTTCTACAAAGAAAATGGATACCCATGTTGAAATAATATATGAATCAAGGCCTATCAAAAACATACAATAAACTGTGTGCAATAATCTACCTTTTGGTCCCTTTTCTTTTTGACTGTATCCAAATATTTGGGAGATGGTTTGGATTTGTCTTGTAAACCATTCCTCCTCTTCTTATCCTTCTTCTCCTCCTTCTCAAGGGAGAGTGAAGTTGCTTTGTGTAAGTCATTTGATTCTCCCACCATAAACTCATCTATGTTAATTGGGTTCTTCTTTAGTTTCTTATTATGTCTATCTTTTTCATGAGTTCTTTTCCTCAATTTTTTTTTTCCTTTGAGTGATTCTATTTCTATGTAGCTATTAGAAACTTGATTCTCTTATGTTTCTTCCATTATATTCTCATTTGTACAAGCATGGACTTTCAAGTTTTCATTCCCTTTTCAGGAGCAGAGTTATCCATGAATGTTCTTATGGTTTCAAACATTTTTGTTTCAGTGTGCACATTATCATCTCGATGATCTTCTTTCATATCATACTCCTTATATGGAGCATAGTTATCCATGAATGTGCTTATGATTTCAAGAATTTATGTTTCAGTGTGGACATTATCAACTCGATGATCTTATTTTGGATCATCCTCCTTATCTGCTTCATCCAATAGGTTGCAAAAACTATTTTGTGCAATACATTATTCTTGTGCATCTTGTATTTGCTCCAAAATAGTGGTAAACCCTTGACCATTGCTCCCAAAATCATTAGCATTCATGCAATCCACGGGGTCACTTTCATCAGCTCTGCAACTAAGGATTTCCTTGCGCGCCTCTTCAAAATCCTCTATGTCCGGTCTAATGCGGTCTTCATCTCCATGGAAAATGCTAGCAATGGTGGATATATATTAACCCAAGAAACATATTCAACACCCAAAAACCTATAATATATCACTTCCCTCCCTCCAATTAACCAATGAACATCAACATTCTCTCCATTGATGGGAAGTAAATTATGTAATAACAAACCCTTACCTCAGGATTTGTAAACTCTCCCTCCAATTACCACGAAATGAGTAGAATGAACTCCATCAACCCACGAACAAGTTGTCCAATACGGAAACCACCAACTGTATATGAACCCTCCCATATTCTCCCCCATGTCACTCTTCATCATGTCGAGAACTAGTAATGCACAATGTCGATACATTATGACTCTCATTCTATGCATAGTACATCTCCCTAATGCATGTGAATTATAACTTACAAATTACGACACTACTTATATCACCCATATGTTTTATTGCTTTGGTTTTTTCCACTAGCGGTCTTGTCGAGCCTTATAAACACTTATATAATTATATGCCAAGGTCATGTAAAAAGCCTATAAAAACTATAATTATATACCAAGGTCATGCAAATTATCCTTATAGTTAACATTATATGCCAAGGTTTAGTGGGTTTTTTTATATGCCAAGGTCATGTCCAAATTAACATATAGTTGGGTTGCATTAATTCAATTTTGTTAATATAG